>VZTX01010633.1:43527-225086 GCA_013400915.1 Pardalotus punctatus | reverse complement strand
AGCCAGGGCTGCTGGTAAATGATAGAAAGTGGTCTGGTGAGGACTTCATCAGCTGCCTCAGTGCCCTTGGGGTGGGATCCACCTGGCCCGTAGACCTGCGTGAATCCAGCAGGTCACTGACCACTTCCCCTTGGACCATGGGGGCTTCATTCTGTTCCCCATCCCTGTCTGCCAGATCAGGGAGCTGTGTATCCCAACAACAACTGCTCTTACTGTTATAGACTGAGGCAAAGCAGGCATTAAGTACCTCAGCCTTTTCCTCATGCTTTGTCACTATGTTTCCCACCACACCCAGTAAAGGATGGAGACTGTCCTTAACCCTCCTTTTGTTGCTGACGTATTTTTAGAAACTGGTTTTTTATGGCCAGAGTAAATTCTGTTGGGCTTTGGCCCTTTCAATGTTCTCCCTACATAACCCAACATCCTTGTAGTCCTCCCAAGTTGCCCCTTCTTCCAGAGGTCAGAAACTTCACTTTCTTCCCCAAGTTCCAGCACAAGCTCTCTGTTCAGCCAGGCCAATCTTATTCTCTGCTGGCTCATTTTTTGGCACATGGACACGCCCTGTTCCTGTGCCTTTAAGATTTACTTCTTGAAGAGTATCCAACCTTCCCTGATACCTTAGCCCTTCAGGACTGCCTCCTAAGGGACTCTGTTGCTAGGCATGTGTTAACCAAGGAAAAAATGGCATCTCAGATCACAGAAATTCAGAGACCCACGTTATGAAATAGCAGTCTCTGAGTTATCTGACCTTGTCTGCTGGAAATTGGCAGAATCCCCAAAAAATGAGGAGGGGGAGTAGTTTAACTTGACATCAAGAAGGCTTATTCTTTCATCTCTTGTGCATACCATCTACAGAAAATTAATGTTCATAAGAGGCTCAAAGTTATGAATCAAGTTTGGTATATAATTATTTTTCTTCATCTGTTATCTGTGAAGTATCCAATTGCCCTGTTTAAGTCTTTCCATTCAGCACCTTCAGGAGGCTCCCTGAGTACAGAGGAAATGTGACTTAAAGGCCAGACAGGAGAAAAAAAAAGAAAGTAAGCTATTCTTTATGTTTTTCCATGATGTCTCAGAGCATTATCAGAAGTCAAGGACTTCAGGAAAAGATGTCCCAGACAGAGTCACCATGGAAGAGAGGGAAACTATCTGACTCATACTCATTGCTGGGCATCTAAAGCACTGAAGCAATCTACCTGATAAACCAGAATAATTTCCAAAGGTCCAGCAGTGATTCTGCCCTCCATGTTTCAGGAAACCCAGTTGCAATTACACTCCAACAGACAACTCCAAATGCTGCTAAAAGAGTTTATTAAAGACCATACTAACAGTTCTCATAACAATGGCACATACAATGATTCAAAATCATGACAAAAAGCGTGAAGTTTTGAAGAGCATTATTACAACACACCATGGACAAGAACAAAGCAGATGTGCTGTCTCAGAACTCTACAAGCAGGCCCATGAAATACAGGAGTCACATCATACAGCTATACAAGTGTCAGAGAAAATAGAAAGGAAAAAAAGAAAAAAAGTCATTCAATATGCAGTCCTTGAATTTATTGACAGTATTACAGTACTTTATGGGCAAGGACTGGCTTGTTCCAGCTGCACTTTCCAGAGCACAAGGGCAGCTGGAAAAGCAAAAATATCCCCAATAAAAACCCTCCAACAACATGCCTCAGGTGCAATCACCACTCCAGACCTTCCCGCTTACAAATTTTCAGTCAGAAATTCTGACCTCCCTGCAATTACTTTGCTCAGGACAGTGTTTTGTTTTTTAAGAAAACAAAAGCAGGATGCTTCTTTAAGACAGTGCAAAAATATTTCAATGGTATTGTCAATGGTATTATAACTTTAATGACAATCAGCATGGATCAACCACAGCACGGCCAACAGCATCTCCAAGATCAGAAGCAAATGCACGTGCTGCCCCTTGACCAGCACTCCAGAGTGAGGGCTTGCAGAGGGGAGGTGTGTTCCTCTCTCCCAAGTAAGCCATCATTTCTGGGTTCATAGTGAGGAATGGTCTTAGCTACTCCAGGGTAATAAAATGCTACAGAAAGCCTGCGATATTAAATTATCCAATCCTCTGTCAAACACTAACAAAAGAATATTGAAGTGGAAAAAGCACACAGCAGCCATGTGATTCGTCATGGCTCTAACTCTACGATTCTAACGCTGATCCCTTCCTGACCGTGTCGGTCACGGCAGCCCGAGCATGCCTTACGGAGCTGAGCAGCTTACAGCACCCCCACGGCCATCAGGGACTCCCAGCAGCACGTGGGGATTTGTATTCTCCAAGACACACCAGCTAATTACAGCAGCAGGGCAGCTGCAGCCCGCTCCTGGTGCGCTGCCTTTGCAGCTTTTGGCTACGAGATCTCAGGCCCCAGCCTGGGCTCATGCTGGTCTCACCCGCGCTCACAGCAGCACATCTGGGGACATACATTCATTCGGTGTGCATCTTCAGAGCCATCAGCAACCTCTTCTTATGCAGATGTTGAGGTGTCTGTATATCACGTTGGCATAATCTGTGTCAGAAGATCCCCAGGCAGCTCCACAGTACGAGAATTCAATGAGAGATAACTGTGCTTTGTCAACCCCCCCAAATCATCTCCTCCCAATTTCCACACAGTTGTGTGTTTGCATCGTAGTGTGATTACGCAGAACCTTTTTAATGCCTGCCAAATTCAGAGGATAAAATCACAGTGCTGCATATCAACAAAACCCAGCAACTCCAGCCTCCAATATAAAATAATTTATATACACAAAGCAGAATTTACATGTTAAATAAGAAGAGATTGTCTCATTCTCTATGGTGTATTACCCAGCTACTAAAAAATAAATAATTCACATCAGATTGATGGATTTGTTTCCTATACAGCACACGTGCGCTATCGGAGCTGACAAAGACAACATGAAAAAAACCTTTTGCAATTAATAAAAGAGAATTGTTGAACACTTGCACATATTGGCACAAGGCAGAAGAGAAAAGGGAACATTATACGGCTCAGCTCAGGTGCCTTCCTCTGTGGAGCGGGACTCAGATTTCAGCTTCACAAATTCCTTGGCAACTTCATCATTGGTTCTCTGAGAGAGAATCCTCAGGATTGTGAGTCCAGTCTCATCCATGTGAATCCTGCGCCCGAGGGGGCACCAGCAAGCACAGCTTCCTTTGTCTGCTATGTCTCTGAGCTGCATCACTGCTATCCCCAGTACCCGGTCCTCCCGGGCAAAGCAGTAATCCTTCACACAGACTTGGAGCTCATAGGCATCGGGGCCGTCTTCATTCCCCAGGATGCTGAAAAACACACACAAGTTCACTTAGAGTGTCTAGAGTACAAAGTAATGGTGCCAGCAGCTGACTGGAGGGCTCTGATAAGCCTCAGAAAACTCCTTTCTACAGAAAACCCTGGTCAGAAAGAGAGAAGTGAAATATATAGCATGTGGGCATTTTTGCTGATCTACAGCAGATAAATGAACAACCCCTTTCAAGCTGCCTTTGCAACTTGGGTGTGTTTGCATGTGTGTTAAACTGTGAAATGAGAGGAGCGGGAAACATTAAAGCCATGCTAATAGATTTTCAACTCAGATGACTTTAAACATTTCTACTTCTGCTAAGGGCTGCTTCCTTTCAGAATTACTGTTTTAATTAGATGAAGTCTTTGTTAAAGATTCAGGACCTTCCATTAATGCAAAAGCTAATAAAAATAAATCCCCAACCCTTCTGATGTTTCTAACATTAAAAGAATAAAGGAACAAAATCTCTTCACTTAGAGGAAGCCTGCCTTTCCTCACAGAACAGAAAAATTATATGAACAATCCCTCTCCCCCAGATGTTTACAGCCTTTTGCTGGTCAGTTCTGTTCATCTCATTTTTATATGTACAGCTGGGAGAGCACAAGCCTGCAGCTCCCTGTGTTAAGCCTCCCAAGTAGGAATATGTCCTTGTAATAATGAAAGAAAATGAAATAAGAACAGATCAATACTTCATGCTGAGAAACACTGCAATTTTCACAGTGCAACTTACTACCAATTCCAAGGGCTGTATCCTTGGAAACGAGTTCCGAAAACATGTCCCACAGGTCAAGTTGGGATAAAAACGCACATTAAGATTAAGAAATAAATAAAAATGAACTTTTAGCCTCAACTCTACCAATAAAAATTACGAAGTTCATTAAAATGACAGAGCACAGTAAAATATGTTCATAGGACACAGAGAGCATTTCAGAAGGTAGGCAAAGGACGTGGTTGGTATAGAGCAGACCTAAGCATCCCACCTGCAGCAAAAACTTCTATAATCCAGCTTTTCTGCCAAGACACCAAAGACAGGACCAAGCTGCTGGTTCATATACTCATCTGGGCCTGAGCAGGCTGTCTGGGAACACTGGAAAACCCTGTCTGCCCTCTGCACCTGCATTTGCCACACCAGATCCCCAGGGTATTTTTCACACTTACAAATGAAAGGTTTCATTGTATTTTGGAGCCCAGTTGTTGCTCTTTGACTTGGTTGTGAACTTCCTCTTCTTGTCACTCTGGTGGGGCCCAATCATGGTGATCTCAACAAATGGACGGAACATGCCAGACGTCTGCCACTTCAGGTCGTTGGCTGCCACAACTGGAAAAGAGAGTCACAACCCGGTTTACAGTAAATACTCATTTGTACTCATTGCTCTGAACATCCTTCTGCTCTGTCCTGCTTTCAATTTTATTTCTAACTAAAACATGACACTGTCACAACACACATGGACAGGACTTTTCTGTAATGTACGGATATGGTTTGCTTTTCTGTTGTTCGTGGGATTTGTGGAAGCAGGTAGAGAGGTCAGGCAGACAGGCCTCAAGATGGCGAAGAAGAAGATTTTATTTACAAGAAGTTCTTTTTATACACAGTAATAAACAATTGTCTATTGGCCAAAGACAATCCACCCCCAAAGACCTATTGGTTATGGCTTGTACACCTCTAACACTAAGCACAGAGATTAGGAAAGTACAGTTTATCTATATTCTCCATGAGAGAGAAAGGAAAATCCTAAAACACTGCAACTACATACAGATATGCTTTTGGATCTAGTTCAAATTCCGTGAAGGGAGTTTAATGTTTGGGACAGCATGAAACTTCTGCCACATGGATTGTCAAGAAGTAAGTCCAAGACAACAGGCATTCTTGCAGCTCTGGGCAGGCTGCCCTGAGAGTTTCGTGCCTACATCACCATTATGTGTGAGGTAAGAAAAAAAAAAGGGCATTTTGGAGGCAAATATTAAGGTCTTTGTTGAAAATTAGTATGGGATTGCAAGTAAGACAAACAAAGCCCATGAGCTGTGGGTGATTCCAGGATCCAGTATTATTAGCTTTTAATTGTCATTCCATCAGGTCACTGCAGGGAACAGACTGAAGCAGAGAAAATAGCTCTGAAAATCAGCTTTTGCACTTCAGTGTAGATTTAACCAGAAGAAAGGCCTGAAGGACTGTTTCTATAAATCTTTAGAGGAAATTAAAGTAGTTAAGTATGCTGTGCTCAAGCGAAGGAGATGAAGGAGGAAAAGGAACCCTGGGATGAATCACTGCTTTGGTTATTTTCAGAGTCACTGTTCAGGGACCTGCATGGCCTTCAGGATGGGGGAGAGGAGCCTCTGAACTCCCTGGCTCTGTGATCCCTGGGTATACAGTGAGCAGTTTCGCAAGATCAGCCTGCCCCGTTCTCTGCAGCACAGACTAAACTGTGGCGCCTGGCGAGAGCCATCATCTGATTTTTGTTTACTTCCATACATTGCTGCCAATAAACAACCGGGCTGTACACTGCCATGTCACGGGCTGGACAAGCTCATTTGCTGTTTCTCTACGTGTCCCTGATGTGAAACAGAGAAAAACAATTCTGGCCTGAGATCCCACGAGCTAACACAGAAATATCCTGACTGCCAGCTGGAGCTTTGCCCTGGCGAGCCTGAGCAGCAGCACATGCTTAGCCTTACCTTTCACCGTGACCTTGTGCTCCCCAGTTCCTGGGTGGGTGTACAGGTCGATCTGGATGGACACTTCTCCCACAGGATCATCCACACCGGAGCCTGTTGGAAGAAAATTGACACCCCCCATGCACACATGGATTACTGGCTATTGGCGCAGGTATTTATGGCCTCGGGAAGTCAATGTGGTGTTTTCACAGCACACCTCCCAGAGCCAACTTTTCAGTCAGTGCCGAGAATGTCACAGTAGTGCAAGATAACATCAGGCTCGCATGCCCAACACACATAAACACCAACACTTCCTCCAATCCACCAAACACTGCATCCTATTAAGAACACCGGTGAAGATTTTAGAAGAATTTAAAAGACCTAGCGCTCAACAGAGGACCTTCACAGGGAGGAAGGATTTTTCAGAGCACCCTGCCAAGCTCCTGTGTGTACATGCAGGCATTCCAGTGGTAGGAACTGGCATTTCTGTCTGCTCAGGGAAGAAGGGAGGACAAAAAAACTCAACAACAGAAAGAGGGGGAGAGGACATCACACAACGGAAGAAATTTGCAGGGGATGGGGGGGTGAGGAAGATGCAGGTATTAGTGGTTTGCACAGAGCCATAGTGCAGTCTCATCCTCCAAGAACTTTTCTGCATGTTGTACATCACATAAAAATTTTAATCCTGACTATCTGCTTCCCTTTGGAGGATGATGAGAACTCCTTCTGTGTTGTGCATCAAAAATTATGAGAGAGAAGCACTCACAATTTGCATACTTATTTCCCTTTAACAATTAGCCAGGGAGAAAACAAGATGTAGCTTCAGAAGGAAAAGATAATGTGCTGTAACAGAGGGAGATCTCATGAACCATACACATCATGTATTATGATTTGTTTCAACTTTTTGACTTTCAATCATAATTATCATCATGTAATATGTAGAAGTGACACTTTTCTGGGTAACAAGTTGTCATGTAAATGACAGAAAATGACTGCTTTGCAAACTGAACATCAAGTTTTTGATAAGATAGTGAGATTGATAAGACTTTCTCTTTGATAACTGCCTGACCACACGATGACAATTAGCAATGGTGTTGTAATCAAGATACCTAGCGGGTAATTGAGTACCTATGAACAGCACTTATTTTGTCAAATTTGAGGGTAAGATACATTACTAAGTGAAAAAATGGTCTGTTTGGAATTCTAGATAAGGAGCTTGAAGGATATCATTAAACAAACATTTTGATTAGACAGATCCAACAAGTCAACTTTCATAAGAATGGTCTTGCAGGCAGCAAAGCCACTCATTTAAAACCGAGAGCTAACCTGTGCAATTCTCTGAGGAAAATTACATGCCACAGAATGGTAGGCAGTGAAAGTCACATTAATATACAAGTAAAAGTATCTGAGCAACCAAAACAGAACCTCAAATTATTACCTCAGGGTATGTTCTCATTCTTGACCTGAGTAAATTAAATAATCTTTAGGCTTTAACAAATATGATCTTGAATGTACTGTTTCCTTCTTGTTTAGAAGGGCAGTGCTGCTTTTTTCTGTATGTAAGCACAGAGCTTTAAAATTGGTAGGCTTAATTATTGACCTGACCCATCTGATGGTGTGAGTCTCTCACTTACACTGTTGGCATTTTCCACAGGAATAGACACTACTACCAACAGTATGTAAGGGCCACATCCACAGAAGTATCAGCCACCAAGCACTCAGGTCTTCACTTTATTGATTTTTAGTGTAATTAATAGGTTATAAAGGAGATGCTGATGCCTCAGAAGAATGACAGCAGAATCATCCTAGTGCCTTTGAAGAAGACAAAATTTACATTACAGTTTTCTTCGACCTTCATTCTTGTCTTTTCACACAAAAATCTTGTTCTATGAACTGAAATATTCACAGACAAAAAACCACTTTGAAGATGGTTTATAAACCATACAAAAATATTCTAAGCATGTACAGCTGTGTCCATACACATATTTGTACATTTAGTGACAGGCAGATTTAATTCTTGACATGAAAGCCTCACTGGTATTGCAATACTGAAAGGTGAAACTGCAGAACTGAGCTCGTGCAATGGGTTATAGATGTGTTTCACCTGAGATAATAAAAAGACTTTGGACAGCAAAAAATAAATTAAGAGATGAAACACTGCAAGACTTGAAATTTAGGGGTCTCCTGAGCATCCAGACCTTTAGCTAACCCCACTTCAAGCCAGATGGTTCAAGCTTGGCCATAACCTTGAGTGCATGTCAGACATTCCCACGTATTACATTAGCCCTTCTCAGCAGACTACATGCATGCAAGTCCAGAACTTGGAACACACACCCCATGGTAAAGGGCAGGGGAACAAAGTCTGCAGCATCTCCCAAAACCCAGTCCATTTTCAAGACAACTTTCACATCCCATGAATAAATCTCAAGCTTGGGAACAGGCTCTCAGGCAAGGTACAGACTTCTAAATCACACAACCTTGCGGCTCAGTCTGTGGGATGCAAGCATTCGGTGGAAGTTCACTTCTACAAGGGAACTACAGGGAACAGGACTCAGGAAAAGGTTTCTGAGCATGGGCAAGATGATTTCAAAAGCAAGGCAGCTGGGTAATGTTGTTATAGCAACAACATTAATCTTGAACATACCCTTATCAGGAAGAACGTCCTCATTAGCGGTAAACCTTATACCTTTCCCATCATGCACTGAGACATGAATTCAAAAGGCAAGAAAGCAAACAGGATAAAGAGAGAAGAGTATAAATTACAACACAATTAGCAATGTCACTTAAACACAAGGCAAATATTCTAGCTCTCAACAGACAAAATATCCTCCTAGATCTCCTGCACCAGAGTTTGGAGAGCAAGGCTGTCTGCAAGTAAGGCACAGTCTGGGTTAAAACTGAACAGAATTTGTGCTGGCATAACTAAACTGCAGCCCTGACCCAAATCTGCAGAGCAAACATTTAGCAGCATAGTCTCATAGAAGCCTACTCAGTGAAGAAATGAAAACAGTAGGTACCTCACAAAGTGGAAGGTGCAACCGTTGAGCAGAGAAGTAAGAGAAGCAAACAGCATTTAAATAATTCTGCATGAAGCCATGTCCTTCCATGGGCTTGTGGGACTTATGCAAAGGGCAAGCTCAGTCACAGAGCTCTGGTAAGCAGATGTCAGCTGTAAATAGTGGTGCTGTCCCTTCTGTCCCTCCTGTCCCTCTCCAAACCCATCTACCAGCCATGGTTAATGAGAAGTGTAACCAAGTAATATCCTTCTTTAGCCCCAAACCCGGAAGAGAGCCAGAGAGTCACAGAATATGCTGAGTTGGAAGTGACCCACAAGGATCATTGGGTCCAACTCCTGGGCCTGCAAATGACCACCCCAAGAGTCTCACCATGTGCCTGAGAGCATTATCCACACACTTCCTGAGCTGTCAGGCTGGTGCTGTGACTACTGCCCTGGGTAGCCTGTCCCAGTGCCCAACTGCCCTCTGGGTGAAAAACCTTTTCCTGGTATCAAACCTTAACCTCCCCTGACATAACTTCAGGCCATTCCCTTGGGTCCTGTCACTGGTCACCACAGAGAAGAGATCAGAGTCATGCCTTTCTCAGAGATATTCCAGCACTGATTCTGCAGATACTAGGTGGCACAGCTCAAATCTTTTATTCCCCAAACAGGGTCCAAAATTCTCAAGCCTCCTAATGTACAAGATGCTGATTTGGAGCAGTGGTCTACCATGCCCAGTATGAGTTCCCTGCAGTGGCTCAAATTAAGTCACAAAGAAATGTCATCAGTCAGCTATGAGATTTAATTGATGACCTCATAACACATGCATATTATGTCCTAAAGCCAGAGCTTCATTCTTTCTAAGCTGCTTAAAAAATACATAAATACCCCTGCACCTACTTCTGCGTCAGCCCTGTATATTCCTGCTTCTCAGTGATAATGACAATGTTCCATTGTATTAGTGTTTCTACTAAATACTTGCCCTCAGTGAAATGTTACAGTCAAATCATGCATTGCATGAAGCTGCTTTCTCATATCAGCTTTGAATTTGTCACTTTGTGACTTTAATGGATCACTTTCTTTCTCTAATTTTAAGTACTCCTGACTATAGCACGGACTGTAAAACATCAGCGCTGCAAACTCCCTTATATTTTAGCTTATCATTATAATATAAGAGTATCCACATAAAAAACTAGCTTCAGTTCATGGTTTGGATATAAAATGGGAAATACGTGCACAAAACAGCCAAGATTGTAAGCACTCAAGTGTGGACTCAAGTTCCCCGTTAAAAAGTGGTTTGTGTAAGTGATGGCAACAGCCAGGTTCCTGGAGTCCCCAGTGGATGCAGCAGTCTTTGACCTGTCTGGCCACTGGATGTCATCGTTGCTCTGCGGGGACACAGCTACAGGACCATTCTCTCAAAGGTACTGATTTTTAATTTAATTTCAGTGTTTTAATGTAGTATGTTTCAACATAAGGAAGACTTGAATGTGCTGCTAAAGGCAGGGATCACAGAATTCCAGAGCCATCGCAGTTGGAAGAGACCTTCAAGGTCATCTAATCCAACTGCCAACCCAGCACCATCAAAATCATCCCTGAATTGTGTCGTCAAATGCCACATCCAGACACTTCTACACTTCCAGAGATGGTGACTCCACCACCTCCCTAGGCAACTTATTCCAATGCCTAGCCACCTTTTCAATAAAAAAATAAATTCTAATATCTAAACTGAACCTCCCCTGACATAATTTCAAGCCACTTCCTCTCATCCTTTCACTTGAGACATGTCAGGAAAGACTAAATCACACCTCACTACAACTTCCTTTCAGGTAGTGTCAGGTTCCCTCTGAGCCTCCTCTTCTGATGATTCAGCCCTCAAAAACTACACCAAGCTTTTCTCTTTAGAAACAAAGCTTGTTTTGCTCATGAAATCTCTGAACTCCCCACACTGCTAGGGAAATGCCAGCATCAAGCAGCCTCATTTGCTCAAAAGTGAAAGTATGTCAGCTAGGGAGTGCTTTCCCCTTGGTCCTGGGGCTCGGTGTGATGGCATGCTGGCAGAGTTGGTACAGTCTGTGGGGTCAGCAGCTCTCTTAGGCTTGGGAGGATTAAAAGAAAAAGGACACCATGCAAAAAGATGGCAGAAGGACACCCCGCATGGAGTTGTATGACTTTGCTGCTGAGATGAAGTAGCTTAACGTCACGGCTTTTAACTAAACAGCCTGAAAACTTAAAAATACTAGTTTTGATTTAGACCCTACCCCTGATAGCATGTCTCCTCTTACTGAGAATAGTGAGATTCATAGTCAGCTGGTGAAGGTCCTTGACTAGACACCAAATTATCCTGTATGATAATATGGAGATGCTCACATGAAAGCAATGAAATTAACTGTTTACCCCTCCAAATTCAATGAAACAGCACCACTAAGCCATAAAGCTCCTCAGCTTTGGTTTGACTCCTCAGACACTTTGGTGACCCATCCCAGCAGCTTATTAATATGTTGTAGGGATCTGTAATCACCTAGCTCCCACATACCCTGTCCTGGCTGCAGACAAAACAGGGCTTTTGTTGCTCTCCTGAGAGACTCTTCCCTTTACAGTCAGCCTGTAGTTCCATGACTCATCACACTGCTGTCACTCAGCCTTAGTCATGGCCACACGGGCTGTGACAGCAGCTGGCCTCTGACATAGGCACTGACTGGTTTTTGCAGTGGTGTCTTGCTGAAATGGTGCCTCACACCACTGTGGAAGTCTCAGTACAGTAACTTCAAATTTCACTTAAGCCACCCACCCACATTAGTTCATGAAACGTGACTGTTAAGTGAGGATTGCAGAGAAAAAAAGACCACAAACACCCTAGGCCTTATGTTTCACATATTTCTGCTCTCTCAAAATGTAGTCATGGAGTGGGAAATAACCCCCTTTCACTCCTTCCCAGATTCAAAAGCTCTGAACTGTCACGCTTTCAGAAATGTTACTGCCAAAAGCGCTCTACAAACTGGCAGTACAAGGGAGAGAAATTATGAACAGAGCCAAGAGCTCCATTGAACTCTGCCAACAACACAAAGGAGTCTTACCCTGAGCTGTCTGAGATTGGACAAAGGTTTTGATGAGAGTGTCCGTGGTCTGAGTGTAGAGGGAGAGAGCATATCGAAGTGACTGCAGGTCTGGACTCTTCTCCAAGAAAGTCTTCTTCAGACCATTCCCACCAGCATGGAAATATTGCTAAGAGTAAAAAGAAAAGGGAAACATATTAAGCAAGAATTGCAACCAGCAACCAACATATATGTGCAATTGTGTGTACGGACAGGGAACAGCTGGAAAAATTCACAAAACAGCTTCTGTACCAGAAATCCAATTCTTAGACCAGCTGATACCAACTGCTCATGGCCTTCCTCTTCCAAAGCATTTAAACATGGATATGCTGACTCCCAGCACACAAGTCACCTGAACCTATTCAGGTGTACCCAAACATGGCAGTATTCACTTAGAACCTTTATCACTGTGACAGCAGGGACAGGCTCCTGCCATCTCCTGAACCAGGATGGGCACTATCCTCCCAAGGAGGATTTGGGGATGGAGTAAGGGAACAGCAGAGACAGAAATGGAATCACTCACTTTGATTGTATCCAGTGCCAGGTCCAGGACAGCACACTGCTTTGGAGTGAGGCTCCTGGTTTCTTCTCTCACCATATGATCCTGCAAACAACCATTGTATTTGACATGAGTGTGCTGTCAGAGGCTAAAGGAAAAGGAGTTCCCAGTATCACCACTTTCTCTGGATTCATACTGTATCTATGTGGTGACGGCATTGAGAATGTTTAATGGAGTCTCTCAGAGTAATTTATTACAGTTTAACTTGAAAATAAACTGATTTTCTCCCTTTCTTGTAGGCACAGAAGACATAAATAAGGAAAGAACTAGACAAAAGTAAGTGACAATTTAAAATCACAAGAAAACCCAAACAGAAATCTGCCTGCCACCACTGGCATTCTAGAGCAGCCACAACAAAACTCTCCAAATACCACCTAAATCAAGGAATTCTGAGAACTAGACATTAGTCAAAGTTGTCACATGTCGTTTGTGGATTTTTTTAACTCTTCCAACTATAAAGGTCACAAATTCATTCCATCATTTGTGTAGAAGAAGAAAAACAAAAGAAAATAGGTTTGCAAAAAAAAGACCTTTTTCCCTTCAAGAGCCACCAAAGCTAATAGCAAAAAGCCAGGAACCACGTAGGGAAGAATTCCCTTTCTGCAGTGGAAGCACATTCCTGTTAAGACTCCTGGCTGACTACAAGGATGTGCCATCCTTTGGCATTTCACTAAGCTCTTTCTCTCTGATGCTTAGTCTAGGTCTCAGGGGGAAACAGCATATTTTACAGAGTCAAAGCTTTGAACAAACCCGAATTCTAACCAAGCCACTGGAGGGTCAGGCCAGTTGACTTCAGGTTGGGTTCTAAGGTATTCATAAGAAAGATGCAGGCAAATCAGGCAAAGGTTATTTACCCCTACGTTAGACATGTCATAGCCCCGTAGACACTTTCCAGGAGACACATCTGCTAAATTGCCTCTGTGTAAGGCACACCTAGTGTGTGGCATCATGTGCATGTTTCAAAGGGACAGACCTGCTGGTTAACTTGCAGCTTGCTGATTCTCCACACTGCCTGGTGCTGTCCCTACCCATTTTCCATCACAATCCATCTCCTGCCTGATGGAGACAGGGCACTCTGCAGTCTAGGGGCAGCACAAGGCATTTGCCACACTTCTCACAGACATCCAGCTATCAACTTTACACAGTGCAGCCTTGAACTGCACAGAAGATGCCTCTCAAATTGCCAGTTTCTCAGACAAATTCACACCCTGCTTTCTTCAGTAGTAAGAGATGTGCCTCGACACACCACTTCCCTCAAACAGGATTGTCCGTGGTCTGGGGACCTGTGTGCTCAGTGAGCTGCAATGTGCCTTCTGTTGTGATATCCTGTCCTGAGGGGAGCAATAACTCCCCTCCCTCTTCTTTGTGAGCTGGGGGTAATTCAATTGAAGATGATGTGGCTTCACACTTCAGTACACAGAGACTTCAGCACACAGAGGGTAAAGCGTTCTTTTCTCTGTCTGACAGTCAGATTAAGTGCAAAATCAGCCAGAGCCCAAGGCCACATTCATGGGAGAGGCCAATTAAAGCAGGGTAGCTGTGTTCCCAAGGCAGAGTGACTTTCACATCTGCTAAAATGAGTTTCTAGGCCTGCCTGCCAGATACCCCAAACTGCCACAGGAACCAGGCGGTCAGCACTTTTCTCTCAAACACCTACAGAGCTCATTCAGCCCTGCTGAGCGGTCACTCCGCCCGTGCCCATGCTGTCAGTGCACAGCAACACATCACTGCTTTCTCTGAGTTTCCCAGCGTCATTTGCTTCAACACATTATGTAAGAATAACGCAGAGACTGGACTGGTAATACTTGCACCTACTCACAGAGGAGCCCACGACTGTCATTCCTGTGTATACCTGCCCTCTGCAAATCCCACACTGTTCATATAAAGAACTGTGCACAGTGCTACCTTGCACTTCCCAGATTGCCAGCCAGGAGCAAGAAACAAATATTTACACCAAATAATTACACAAGTTCAAGCAGAAGAAGTAAAAAAAAAACTACCCCAGACAACCCAACAAACTTCTCCTGATCTCTCAGACTCATCCTTGTATTCTCCACAGGTATTCTTAGAAGAAACTCTGCAGTCAGAGCCTGGCTGTTTGATCTAGGGGCAGCACAATGGAGAGGAGGCAGCTGCTCCCTGCTCCAGTTGCTGGCTATTAAGCAAACCAAGAAGAAAGAGTTTGATAATAAGTGGGAGGCAGATATGTGGCACCAAGGAGCCAGGTTTATGGTTGGCTTTCTGAGCATTTTAAAATACACTGTGAAATTGATTTGTCATCAGGACAAGAGCCTGTGCTTGTCAGGTCTGTCAGTCTTGGTTTTCAGCTGAGTTATCTGATTCACTAGGGTTCTGTTCTCCCTGTTCTATTTAAGACAAATAAAGCTTAAAATCCATCCCATAATTTTCCCAGGCTTTTAGTGGAACTGCAAAATGCAGAGGAGAGGGACTGTGAAGAACCATGCCCTCCCTGTTAGTATGTGCCTGCAAAAACAAAAGAAAGAAAATAAAATATCCATGGTGTTTACATGGACCCAAACAATTTCCACTCTTGTAACACTCCTATTCTTCTGGAAATTTTTGGACACAGTGTCATTTCCCTTCTGGTCTCCAAAATTCAGGTGCTTTCACACTTGAGCACGACTCTCTTGCCATATATAAAACCGTGTGTACCTGTACTGCTGCAGTTCAATACGTGGATATGCAACTAAAGGCTTGAACACACACCAGGGCTTGCTTGATTTGCGTGATTACATGCATTTCTAAAAATGCAGTCCAGAGTCACTGAAGTTAAACTTTACAGTAACTGAACTGCAGACACACCACTGCTGAGGAATGGCCTTCACCTGACCAATGCAAATGTAAACCAGCAAAGATTCCAACCCGTTCCTGGCAAAAGGAGCCCTGTGTATGCTTAGAAATTGCAGTAATGAGAAAACATGGAACAAGTAGAAGATAACAGTGAATGTCAGTGGCCATTCCCAAGAATGCAAGCAAACCACAGGAACTCACAGACTGTCCTCGTGACCTGGGGGAAGAAACAGCAAATTCAGAGCTCTGCCTTCAGACACCATGAGAACATGTAAAAGGCAGGGATGGCTTCTCTTCCTCCACACGATGAGTCCTTACTGATGTTTTTTGCAGGAAAAAAGAGCAACTCACAGGAAACACGAATCACATTTTGATGCTGTGGTTCAGCTGCCACTCTCCCAGGCTGGCTACAGAGCTCCTTTCTCCTCATTTTACCCATGGAAGCGATACACAGCATTGTAAGTGCAGGAGGCAGGGAAGGAAATGCAATCCTCGGGAGCCACCATGTCACCAGGGATGACAGCCTGACCGTGGGAGTGCATAAGGCCATCACTCAGCACAAGTGACAGCTATTCCCTGGGGAGCCATACTTGGAGGTTTATGCTAGGTGACTATTAACTGCTATGTAACAGCCTCAAAACGTAGCTGGAGAAGAGTGTGCACGTCTGATGACACAGCTGCATGCCCTGACCACTTGCTAGGACTGCAAATAAGCACTGTCTTAAAAGAGTTGCTTACTGGCCAGATAAACGTGGATGGAAAATGTATCTTCTGGGCAAGGGAAATAGGGGTATGAGGACAGCTGTATTAAGGGTGCAAGACAAAACCAAAAAACTACAGGAAGGGACAAATGCATTTTGAAATTGCACTAATCACTTAGGAGAATGTCCTTTGCACTGGGAATATTTCCCTGACTATGTTCTGAGACAGAGCTCAGGTCCAGCTCCATCCCCCTCGCAGCAGACTGTGCACTGTGCCCCTGCAGATTTAGACCTCCTCCCCTTGCACAATACAGGTCTTGTAGCACAAGTCCAACCACAGCACAGTGCAATCTGAGTGCTGTAAGGCGTCACTATTTTCATACCATTCCTGTCGTGATCAGTGGATTAGTGCTTGATTCGCTTATGATGAGGTGGCGTGCACTTCATAATGCTCATGTCATGCACTGTCACGTCATGCACTGTCAAAACACATCAACAGAACCTTCATGCTAAATGCCAGCTTGCCTGTGAAGGGAGCCCACGCAGAAGGAATTTACAGACACAGGCTTTCTTCCATAAGCAACAGTTATTTTTGTAACAGTCCATGTAATTCATCCACAGCTAGCACAAGCATCTTTCAAACCATTAGGGACTCCCTTTTACAAATGGGGATAGGGAGAAGCTGGCCAGATATTCAGAAATCTACTTTTTAAATTTTAAATCGATGTACCAGACTGATCACCGTGTATACAGAAGAGAAAAACTACTTTGATGATTAAACCCACAATAAGATTTAATGTTAAGCACTATGCTAATGTTAGTAGAATGCATTTAAAGCACATTTAATGCATTTAAAGGCATTTCTCTGCAACTGCATTCAGCGACAAACCACTGGAAGCACAAGACATGCTATGCACTACTACACTTCCATGCTTACACACAGGGACATTAACACAAGCCATGCAGGACAATACCTTCAACTTTGACAAGTGTCCCAGTTCCTTAGCAGCACTGAAAATCAACTGTGTACCCTATGGTTGCAGGAGTTAGAAAAGAAAGGAGGGGGAAAAAAAGGTTATAAACAAACTTCACATACTTTTCCTTTGAGCAAGTCAAGTCAGTTCACAGCAATTTTGCATAACCACCCCAACGCCAGTCACAACAACTGGACTAGCAACTCCTTGCTAGTTTATTTCCCAGTACAAACCCTGGCATTTCCGTGGATACCACATCAAGAGCTATTTTAGAGCACAGTGTCTTGCCAACCAGCTCACTCTTGCTTACAGCACCCACTCGCTTACACAGGATGAACCTTCAAATGGGTTTCACAGGCTTGGAGTGAAGGCCATCTCCAAACACTCCTTTAGATTCCATATCTAAATACACATGAAGACAGCAAAGACTGGCCAAAGCAGAAGATCACACAGCTGATGAGAATCCCTCTACAGAGGTAGGGCTCAATCATCAGGATGGGGGTAAGCACAGCTCAGATCAGAAACAAAACTGGACCTCAGCTGTTCAGGGGTGAGAGATTGCCAAAGTCTAGTGAATACTACAGTATCACCTTCAAATGTCCTAGAGCTTGGCCAATGTCTCTCTTTCCCCCACTGTACCTCACTGAAGCTGTATAACCAATGAAGAAACATAAAGGGAAGGCAAATCCCAGTGACAGGAAATCTTGCTTCAAGTAATTTCATCACTCTCACTGTAAAAAATGTCTTCCTTCTACGTAGCCTAAATTTACCCTCATATGGTTTAAAAGCCTTCTTGCTACATGATAGCTATTTACCAATTGGTTATTTGGGCGTTTGGAAAATAAATGTTAACACATAAAATGTGTTTCAACTAGATCAGGTTGCTCAGAGCTCCATCTAACCCGGCCTTGAATGTTTCTAGGGATGGGGCATCCTGTATGAGGATTGTTGGTTTCACAAGCTAAAGGTCTCCAGTAAAGCAAATTCAGTTCTCCTTCCCTCTTCTTTACTATCGGTTCTTATCTTAGCAGTCTTTAACTCTCCCACTTAACCACAACAGCCATGACCACTCCCCACCCCAAAATACCTCAAACTGCAATGAAGCAAGATGTAGACCCAGAGTTATTATACTGCCCTTTGCCTATGCCATTCAGCTTTCCTTTGCTGCCTTCCCTGGTATTTGTTCATTGCCTTTTAGGTCAGTACTCTGAAACGGGAACTATCCCACACAGGGATTTTGCAGAGAAGACCCTGGGAACTGGCTACTACTGCAAAGATCATAGCTGAAATACTTATTTTTAAAATTTTGTTTTAGGATTAAAATGAACATCAGCCCCTCTAAAAGTTTCCCTCAGCAGAAAGTCTCTTACACCTCTTGCTTGGGGAAGCAGAAGAAAAAGATGCAGTTTATAGATATAACCCAAGACCTGCTCTAGGGAAACTGGACACCCTTGGCCCATTAAAATAGCAGTCCAGAACTGAATTTTTAAGGTGAGAGGGTTTTTTCTTCAGTTTTTCCACTTTGAAAATTTCTTCAAGCTGAAAGACCCTGTGATCTGAAACCACAGATCACCTCTTGATTTGCTCTACTTGTAACCACCAGCTAACCCTCACTGTTCCTCAGCCTCTTATGTTTGTTGAACACAAACCAACACAGTATGAACATTACTGATTTTGCAGCTAAACAGAAGCTCTTGATAAATGATTAAATTCACAACTTTTGGTAGGAGTGGAGGGCAAAGTGCAGGCAGGTACAATGAATCCATGAAGGAAAGCTACTGAACTGAGACTGGGAGCTTGATTTGCTGTCAGTATCCAATGGGTAGTGTTGAAGAGTACAGCTTTCTAATCTGAAAGAGCACAGATTTCCATGTATTTCCAGCAAGGAGGGTTGAACACAACTGCACACCAGCAGCAACAAAGAGATTCCACCATGGGCCATGCCAAATAACCTACCAGAATACCAGATTTCACCAGCACTCTGCTACCCAACAGATGTGCCTGTAGTTCTATATGATTTTCCATGAAATTTTGTTGATTTATGGGTCCTAAAATCTAAGGGTTTTGTGCCTGTTGACCAAGCAGGAAACAAAAAATCAAACATTTTTATGTTCTGAATTTTGAAAAAGGGAGTGGTCTCAAAACACAGTAACATCAACATTTCTTAACTCAGTATTTACAGCATTCACTGGACACTTTTTTTCACATACATTTGAACAACAACATTAACCAGCCTGGGCACGTAGTCTCCCTGCCTCAGGCTTCTAAGGAGGGCAGTTCAGTAACCCTGAGCAATACCCAGTGACTAGATACGCTTCATGGAACAGAGCTGCTCAGATAACTCCCAGCTCTTGCATGCTAAGAAAATCCCCGTCAATCTGTGACAATCTCTGTCAATGCATCTGCAGGGAGAAATTATTTTGCTGTTAGACTGAGTTTGTTATCAATGCTGGTAACATCTAATGAAAATCTGGACAGCTCCTTCCTCTGCCAAATGGCATTCTTGTAAACAAGATGCCATACTCCTCAGAAAAGTTATTTATGCATGGAAAACATACCACAAAGCTCCACAGACAGCACTGACTCCCGTTGTGCCAGAAAGTGAAAACAACCGAACTTAAATTATCAGGTAGCTTCGAGAAAAGCTGCCCACAATGGAATTGATGAAAATGTCAAGGATAGAATATGAGGACAAATTAAATCCTTATAATGAATCATGCCTAGCTCTGTGGCAAACACAGCTGGAAAGGGGATGGGCCTTCATGCTGGTTTTTCTGGCTCTTCCTATAACGTTAGTTATACTTTCCTAAACTCTTTAGAGACAAGAAACACACCTATAGTCCACAACACAGAGATTTTAAATTCCTTGTTAATGGTCTGATGCTTTTTCGTCCCTTCAGTGAAAGCATTTAGAGAAGGATCATCAGGTGACTCAAGTCTAATTGAAGCCAATAGAACTGCACTGATTTTTAATCCGAGTGACTCAAACCCTTAAAGCTTAACTGTCCTACTGCTCATCTGACAAAGTTAAGAAACAAAAGCCTACTGCAAGTTTTCTGGATTCCAATCCTTTTTTGGAAACCGTATTATTAGTGGTGCTTATTTTTCTGAGACATAACAGTGAAAGGAGGTTTCATCTGGTATTGCACATTCCTTTCCCATATTTTTTAAATTCCTATGTTCAACAACAATGAGATCTGATAATTTAACAGCATTTAAGTTCATTTTAAAAGCTCTGTCATATCTGGCAATGTTTGTTAGCACACATTAAAACAGAACTATTTTTTAGTTGTTGTGGTGCATTAAACCACCAAAATGACAAAACAGGCTTAAAAGTGGGGATGAAAAGAGGAAAATAATTACTTGTCAGTACAGAGAACTAGGCACATATGCAGTTCGCAGACTGCAATTTTATTCAAGGCTAAGAAAGCTTTTTCTCCTCATCACAGAGGCAGCCTTGAACTTTTCTACTCCAAGCTAGCACAAGGGAGAAGATTCATTTAAACTAAAAGAAGTTAAGAAAGGTTTCAGAAAACCTCTTAAAGCCACACTCTCCTCCACCACAGAGTAGCTCTGGAGTGGCTCAGGCAGATGAGCCTAAAGAACAGACAGTCTGGAAGTCACATGCAAATTCTGTCCTCAGCTTAAAGAAAATTTAGTTCTTATCTTGGACCATGTTCTCATTTAGTGAAGAAAAGTCTGTCAAGTAGAAAAAAGCACAGCAGGAGCAAGCACGAATGGAGCCTCATGTGAATGGCTGCAGTGTACTGTGTGAAATAAATAAAGGAGAGGCTCCAGAGGAACCATCTGGGTGTAAACTAAGCACCGCTTCTCTCACCTGACTAGTCACTGATGGCATGGCACAGCTTCATCCTAGGGAGCTGAGAAAGAAGTGTATAACTAATCCATTAATATCCCCAAGTGCTGTGCACTGAACCCCAGAATGAGGATTCCCAGAGTGTACAGCCACTCAACCAAGACAGAAGGTGTTTAATTACATGCTGGATCTTAAAATTAGTGAGGTGTGAATTACTTGGTGAGTTATTGGAGATCATATTACTGCTAATCTCACAAGCCACAGGCACAGAGTGCTCAGAGAGGTTGAAGTCACGCATCCGAAAGTCATGAAGGACCCGCAGCTCAGGTCATCAGAGTGGGAGGCTGTAAAACTGTCCTGTCCCCACTGGATACCTCACAATGCTGACACTTTCTCACCTGAGCTCCACATAGCACAGAATCTTCCAGAAGCTAATTTAAGTGGAATTGTTAAGCCTGGAGAGAGAAATTTAAGGCCTGTGCAGTGGCAGGGTCACACAAGTGACAGGTGAAGCAAACTGCAGTGTGACGGGAACCTTCTACCTGAGTATGCTTTCCATGATCTCCGTCTAAAAGACTTTTGCACCTCCAGCAATTTTGCAGAAGGAAGAGAAAATAGTCCATAAAAGAGATTATTTTCTACCATGAATATCCCCTGCTTCTTAAGGGCTGCACATGAGTTTTAGGATGGAAATCCCCATCAGTGGTCCTTCAAACACAGAGAGGCACCACTAGGGCTTTCTGTTACTGAGGGCTGGGAGGAAAGTGTGTTACAGTGCCTGAGGCTATTTGTGTCTGATGTGCTTTCAAAAGAAAAGATAGAGAAGAGAGAAGAAAAAAACAAAAAAACAAAAAAACAAAAAAAAAAAAAGCAAGCCAAATTAGATAGGAGCTGCTTGACACAGAAGTAGAATAGCAAAGAGAAATAAAATAGTAAAGAGAAAGTACTAAAGTACTGCTTGGGAACCCCAAGTTTTGCCTTGCCTTGCTAGCCTTCACTGCTGGGAATGATAAAAATCTGGTGGTGACAGAATAAATTGCTATGCCCCAGAGAACAGTGGAAGCAGCTCTTTGTCCTTGTAGCTCATCCAGCCTCACCACAGGTTCCCTGCTCAAGGACTGCAGACAAGGCCATTTTAATAATTGCTTTGTTCATAACTGTCCTTCTGGAATAGCAACTCTTTTCCAGTTTAGACTAGTTCAGCCTCCTTGCTACCATATAACTAATTAGACACCAAAAAATCCAGCTATGAGCATTTTTTGTTACCTCAGACAAGTGAGTATGTGCTTCAATTTGCTTCTCAATTTGCAACTGAAATGATGGCAACAACAAACTGTGAAAAAACATTATGTGGCTTATTGCAACTTCCTGAAGGTTGGAAGAATTGGCTGATCATAGTTATTGCTTCCTTCATGATACAAGCACTGAATCACTCTCCTACTCTGCCTTTAATTCCAAAACTAGCAAATGTAAAGCTCAAGCAGCTCCACCCTAGTTCTCTCTGAGGCCCTTGATCTCACTGATTTCATTCCAAATGGGTCAGGTTAATGCTGCTCCTACATGACAATTTTAGCACCTGTCTGCAGAGACTCCTTTTTAAATGCAATTCAAGCAAGACGAACAAATTTCATCCTCCTAAATTTATTTTCTTTTTCTACTTTACAAATTATAAAGGCAAGCAGAAATGATTACTCCAAATCTGAGCTCAGAGAAAGCAGTCTTTAGCAAATTACGCCTCATGCTAATTTTATGGCTGTAAGTATGACAGCACACTTAATCTCAACAGATTTATTTAAAGTCATCATCATCAAAGGCAGAGACAAGGGCCTTCTCTCTCAGAGCAAGAAACACCTAGAGCAAGAGGCAACTTTGCATCACTTCCCTGGACACTGCAACCCAAGAAGCCCACTCCAAATATGTGAGGAAACTGCTGAATAGTGAAAACCACTGTTGTTCTACCCACCACTGGGAAAAAGTAAGTCTGCACAAATGAGCTACAGACTGCAGTTTTCTCTAACAGTGAGATGAAAAGAAGTTCTGGATCATCTGTAAATAATGAGGTTACAGCCCAAACTTCACACTGCCTCCAACTGAGTGTCATCCCTTAGAGCAGCTGGGCATGCATGACTGACATTTAATCAGTTTCTGTGGTTTCTCAAAACTGGGGAAGAGTTAATCTTCCATTGTTAAAAGCATCACTACATTCATGACACACATTCATCCAGCATGTCCACACAGCTGAGCAATTACACAAAAGACTGCCTTTGAAGGAAAACTATCTGGACACGCTTCCAACTCCCAAACATCCCAGAGAGAGAAATCCTGCCAGCCAATGCTGGTGTTAAACCCTTCGGAGGGGGCAAAACGGGGGATGGATGATTAAAAATCAAGGTCGAATTAACCACATCTACATAGAGAGACACTCTGGCTAATAGATACCAGGCAAAAGTGGCTATAGGTGTTGACCTAATGCCATGAAGACAACCCTAACTGCTCGATAATCCCACAAACACACACAGCTCTTCTTAGAGGATTGCAAAGCCCTAATCAGTGCAAATTGATATACTGGACAGAAACTCCTTTTGGATCATGGATTTTGAATTATGTGTTTTTTCTAGAGCGGGCTCTGTATCTTGCAACCCTGCCATAAATAGACACTCTCTTTCTTTATGAAGATACAGACATGTTTCTCCATCCTGAAGCAGGCTACATGCAGACAAATTTACCTGGAGAGATGACTCACCAGGTCAGGGGGATGAGTTACACAGGCAATGGCAACACTTTCTGGTATGAGTCAGGAAGAAGAAAATGTTTTACCGTATGGTCTGTAAGAGGAGGCAGCACAATCAGTTTCTCCATGGTGTTCATTACCACCCTCCAGAGCTCTTTCAGCACCCGTTTCAACACTGTCTTTTCACACACAGTTGCAAACAGTGTTAGGCTGCAGGGAGAGAGCAAGAACAGTTTAAGTTCAGAGAGCACAACATGCAATGAAAAAGGAGATTCATATGGAAGATTCGGTGCCCTATCCAAAGCAGTTTGTCGTAACAATTGCTTTAAGGGTAAAAAACTTCCCTTTTCATAAAGCATAGCCTGTGTTCACCCTTGGAGTTTTAGTACCAAAAACACTGGCCAAAACGGATGATTGACATTTCTGATCTCAATAATTTCTATTTATTTCTATTTATATTGATTGACCAGAGGATTACTGAAGGCGTCATTTGGTGATGGGTGGTTTGGAATAATATATATATAATCCAAATAAGAGTAGGTACCATTGAACAGGATCCCTTCACGAAGATGTATTTGGTTTACAGAGTATATAGGAAAAAATTACAAATATAGAAAAATAGGTTTTAAACTTCAAGGTGTTACTATAATGATTTTTGATGAATACCTAAATTAATACTTCCCAGGATGTTGTGCAGAAATTCCTGCACAGCTTCTGATAGCTGCTGAAGTCTCTAAATCTTTCACCTCTAAAACCACCCCAAAGTATTTCTTGCACTATTCCATATTTTGTCATGATTGCACGCACCAATCACCTGCCATGTGTTTATCCACTCTAACACAAAGAGCTTTATCTCCCTAGTTTTTCTTCCTTTATTATTGTACAGGCTATCAGAAAGGCCAACAAGTGTTATAATCTCCTTAGAAATGCTTGTTGGACTTTGGCATTTACTGATCACACAGGGAGAGCTACAGAACAGGAACTCTGTGGCCAGTAGCATTCAGACAGCTGATTCTCCCAACTTCCCCTCTTCCCAGAGCTGGTTAAACAGAAAACGAACAAAACCAAACAGGGACAGGACTGATGTGGGTGGGATGCAGGAAGCATTAAAAAAACACTCCCCTTCTGTAAAGGAGGAAAGAAAATAATCCAGGCTTGGATTATCTTAATCAAAATTACTTGCTCCACAGCTGGATGACAAGCCTGCAGCATACCAAGTTCCCCGTGGTACAAAGGAATCTGGCTTTTCAGGATTTATGAAGGCATGCATGGAAAATTATCAAATGAGAATGCTGCTAGATGTAATGACTGCTGCAGAGAATCACTTAGTACACATTGACACAAAAGAAAAATGGGATAATCAACCCCTAGATTTTTAACTTGTGAAGCTTCACATGTCTTGTGGAATTTATTATGAAAATTGCTGGCCATCCCTTTCTAAATAAAGAACTGATGTGCATCAGCAAGAAGTTTAACTTCTACAGGGATAACAACTATTTCTCTTTGCAGTTCAAGACTTGGCTTATGAAAATTATGTCCAGTTAGCCACATTTAGCTGCCCTTCTCCAGCTGAACCATGCTGCTTAGTATTAATGGCAACAGTTAATTAAGGCAATGGATCTACCTTATACACATCCCACGGTTCAGAAGCTTATCTGCTACGCAGAACAGCTCCAGGTATGACTAGAACAAACACTTGACACAACTGTGATAATGAGTAGAATGTGTATCAAGTACATAAGCACTGTTTGCAATACATTTGCTGATTGGCTACAGTAAAATCTCTAGAGGAAAAAAACCCACAGCTAGAAAATTTAGAATTTTAGTATTTTTCACTACTTGATCAGCAGTGTGTTTTGATCAGCAGTGTGATTCCTATAACTGCCAGAGGCAGAAAGAAGAATTGAGAGTGTGCTTTGGCACTAAATGAATGTTGAAGAGCCTATCCACAGCTTGTGAGAGACAGATATGGAAAGAAAAGCTATTAATTCTTCTTGAAAATTTGGAGAGTGGAAATCTCAGTAACAATGTAAGAACATGGAGCGTTTTCACCCTCTGCCCATTCATGTTCCACATGAATCCATACAGTTCCAATCCAATGAACTGTATGTGTAGCATATATTTGAACACTCCCTTACTTTCCATCCAGGAAGTCCATCAGTGGCCTCAGGACGTTATCTGCATCTTGTGCAACTGTGTTTCTGGCATTAGCAGCAGAATTTGCTGTCCCTTTCACTTGACAGAGGATATCAGACATTTGCTTGACACACTCATCAATCCGAGTCTGAAAGCTGCACAGACAGGAGAAGCAAAACCAAGATTATCAGTGGAGGAAATACAAGGTAAAAAGTTTCAAATTCACTCAGTTTCATTCTCTTCTTTCACAAGACTTGCTACTCTTTTCCTTATACCAAGGGGCATGCTCTCCTGTTCCTTATGCCCACCACCCACACACAGCCAACCACCTCTGAACACAAGACATGAGCTCATTTGAGAGGAGTTTGTTCATTCATCTTGCAGCAAGAAATTATCCTTTCCTGACTTCAAGAAACCCTGTTATTCTTAGCTCAAAGCACCCTGCTGTATCTTTCACTTATTCCACCACAGAGACTGGGATATCACATGGAGCAATGACACAATGCATGCCCCACTCTGAGCACCCAGGAGTCCATCAGCAGAAATCCAGTTATGACCCATCATAGGCTAAGTTTTTAAAATAACAGAGACAGCCTGAAGGCAGGCACCAGCTTAAACCAGTCCACTGCTGTACAGTCCATGCCAAATGCCAAACTGGGATGTGGGGCTCAGCTGTGCAAAGTGTAGTGTCCCTGTAATGAGGTGACACACAAGGCATTAAAAGCACAACTACTTTTCCACCTCTTCCTGCTAAAAGGAGGTTCAAAATTAAATAAAACAGTGATTAAAAAATATGAATAGATCAGTAGAGCTGACAACAAATCAATTCAGCAAATAAAGGAAAATGCTTTGACATTTAAAAGAACAGTTGCTAACAACAGGCACTACAAGTGACATTTAACTATTCATTAATGGCACAGAGGTTTGAAACCAGGAAAGGAAGTCAGCCTTAGGAGCTAGGCTAAAGATTTAAGAGCAGATATAAAAGTTTGGAAGTCAGCTTTATATCTGCATAAATGATCTGAACTTCTGATGTGTGAGCCACCAGGTCACTTGTGGGCTGGGTGTGAGTGTGCAACTTCTCTGCCCCATGGCTCTCACCTTCCTTCTCCACCTGGTCACCTTTCCTGCTCTGCCACCTCCATCCTTATGGTCCTTCTTGCTCAATTCTAGCCTGTCTCTCACTGGAAGAATTCCAGAGCTGTCTCCCACCTTCCCCATTCCTAGCAGGAAGAGTCCTGCAGCAGTGAGTTGTGGTTATAATGTTAGCTTAACCAGAGACCTAAGCCACATCAAATAAAAGAACATAAAGAATTTCCTGTTCTGTCACAGGCCGATCCCACCCCCCAGTTCTCCCATCACTACATCAGTTGCAGGGACCCTACTTCAAGATGCTTTAAACCCCCCAGTCAGTGATGGAAAATAGCAATGCCTTCATGGATAAAAAGTAATGTGAGCCAAAATGGCTACCAATTTTATGAAAAATAATAGATCAGTTACTGCAGCAACAGGTTCACCTGAAAGTGATGCCTGTGTAGTTGTACAGCTTAACAGGAGCCATTGGCAGCAGCAAGCTAAAAAACAACTTTACCTGTGCTGTCAGACAAGGCCTGCTGCTCCTTAATTCCTCCAGGAATTCCTTCCTTCACTCCTACAGCCTCCAAGAACAAAACAGCAGCCTGCCTTGCATGAAGGATAAACCCTTCCAAGACTCCTCTCAAAGTAGAAAATGCTTCTGTGTACAGACAAAATCCTCTCTCAGCACAAGGGTGGTGAGGCTCTCTGGACATGTGCTGCTTTCTCAGCAAATGCAATTAATCCCATATAGATGAAGAAGAGTTAAGATCTGCAGTGTCAGGTGTGCACAGTGTTGAGGGAGCAACTGTTTACAGACTCTGCACAGAATATTGTGGATATCTCCCTTATCTCTTAAGTTTATATCCTTTAGGAGATCATGCTTATACAGTAAACTGCAGCTCTGCTTTTCACTCCCTAAGACTGTTAGGGAATAAATGAAGCACCTAAGCCACCTGAGTGGCTAAATCTCTGGCTGGCTCATCTCTCAAAGGAACACTCCTCAGTATGTATGATGATAGTGGATAATCTCTTTAAATCATATTTTCAAATGTCAAGATTTTCCCCTAATTGTTTTGTAGCAATGACACTATGGAGACAATATTCAGATAAAAAAAAATTCACCTCCTTAATCGTTATTTCTCAGTCACCCTCCATCTTATTATAAACTTCACTGATTCCATTCAGTTACAGTCTCTTTCCATTTCTTGCTGTAGCACCCATTACTGGCAATGGGAACTGCTCACGTATCTCCCTGCTCAGCTTTGTGCGCTGAAATCCAAACAGTTGTTGACAAATCCCACCATCATTTTTCACTCATAAGAACTGTGAACCTGTTGACCCCGGGGGACCAAGTTGGTACAATTTGCTCTGCCTTGCTCATGTTCAAGCTACACTATGGCTCATGCCTGCGTTAATCCTTTTATGCAGCACAATATGAAATGAATGGGTTTTGTAATGAGAAATGGTTGTTTTTGAAGATCACCCAGGAGTTCTTTATTTTTGGATTTCACTCAATTGACATCCTTTATAGTTCACTACAGAAGTCTTATAAAGTTGAACACATTTTTATCCTCAGGTAAATGATAACATGATTTGCAATAAACCTAATTGCCATCCATTAGTCTGGCAATACCTTAAAGAGCTCATTGAAACACTAGATAACATTTGCAGCAGCATTAGAACAAGTCAATCTCAAATTCCAAACCTGTTTCCTCTTATTTCAGTATTCGTTTAACAATCAGAAGTCAGTCAGCTGTTTCACATATTTAGAGCAGAATGTTTAAACAAGAATGTCGTTTCATAAACGCTAAGCTGGAAACTGCATTTTGAGCAGTAAAGAAGCAGGCAATTCCGTTACTGACAAGCACTACTTACTGAAAAAAAGAAGAAATCACTCTATGTAATTCAAATACATTTCACAGTTGAGAGATTTCCATGTTACCTTTCCAAGCAATACAGAAGAGAAAGACTAAAAATGTTTCTCACTTCTTTAGATGGTCTCAGTATTTGAAACACCATGAATTTAGGACAAAAAATAAAATATAATGTTTTCTTTTCTTTTCTTTTCTTTTCTTTTCTTTTCTTTTCTTTTCTTTTCTTTTCTTTATCTGATGGAATGAGATTTGACAAAAGAAAGTAATGCTTCAAGGACAAGGACCTTGTAATACTCACCTGTTACCAAACACTGCACTGAGCTCATCCAGAACATTGTTCAGCTTCACCTGGAGCTCTTTGAGATGGTCACTTGCTTCTGCATCCAACTGTGGACGAAAAAAAGAGCATTTAGTCTGAACTCAGAGGGCAGTCTGTTATCCTTTGCAGTGTTTCTCTTCACTGTTGGGGCAACACTTAATAAGCAGGTGAACTATCCCCACTGGACTCTTACAGGTAGGATACTCCCCTCCACTGCCTGCTGATGCTGCTACAGAAGCTGTGAAATCATCAACAAATATTTGCCTATAAAGCAGCAAGTAATTTCCCCAGGCTCCTATACCCTTCAATATCCTTCCTGATGTTTATAAAGTTGAGGAAGAAAGGGAATGTGAACTCCCTGTGGCCAAGAGTGTATCTAGGCTGAGAATCCATCAAATACTGTGCATTACACTGGGCTCACAGGTCATTTCACTCTTCTGAGTCTAGAAAGACACGTGGCTTTTCAGACTGGTTGTTACTACTCATGCATTTCTCCATACAGGATCTTGAAAGAAGCTGTTTCACCTTCCACTCTGCTGGCAAGTATTCCAGCTGAAGATTGACCCAGACACTGCTCTCAGAGGGCTGAACTCCAGCTATTTTGAAAATCTAGCCACAATATCATGGCAGGAGCTATTGAGCACTTTTGTTGATCATTTTTGGAAAGTAAAATCTCAGCCACTGGTATTGAGCAAACATAGCTCTACTGTCACATGGAGCCACACAGCTTTTTATATGCAAGTGTTTGGAATTACACAAAAAACAAGTTCCCCAAGCCCTACATGAATGCTGCCGACACCTTGGCAGGTTCTGTAAGAAAGGGCTTCCTCCATTCTTATCAGCCCAAAGCCACCTGTTTTCAAGCTGAAATTGATTTACAGTGTCCTGTATTCCAGCTGTAGTCATCCCTCCAGCCTCAAAAGAGCCACTTCTGAGCAACATATCTGTGTGTACACATAGCAACACAGGATGAATGCTTTGGGACCATTTGCTCATAAAACGTAACTTGTAAAACAGATTGCCCTGTGTATGCAGGCAGGCAAGACGCTTGTAAAACAAAAAGCTTCCTCTAAGGCAGAGCATCTACTTAGCAATGTAATGAGCCAGGTATCAGTACAGTGGTTAAAAAGCAGTTTAGATTTTTGTTGTACATCCATCTATACAGGATTTGAACACGACAGGAGTTCCCACTTCTAAAATCAGTGCTGAAGCCCTCTTGATATTCCTTCAGCATCTGCCAGAGAAAGCCAAGCCTTAGGGGATTTGGAATCTGATCCGTTCATTTTCCTGTTGTAAGCTGGCATGGAAAATTGACTCTATTACGCATTTGAACCTCTGCTAATGAAACTTCTGGATCAGAATTTTAAAAGTAATTAAAGTAAGAATCAACAACCAAGCAAATGATGATTACTTAGGCCTTGTAACTTTAGGCATTGCTGCCTCTGATTATTTTTCCCTTATTAAAGTAAAGTAAATTTCTTTTCCTATTATCTTTATAACACCCTTGCTCTGTGACAGCAGAAGGAACCTAATGTCATGCCAATCAGCATTCACTCTAGCCAAGCTTGTAGGTAACAAAATAAAAACAGCATTTGGTGGTGGTGGTTTCTCTTGCCCCTACATTAATCCTTCCCTCCTACTGCATAAAGGCACAGTGAGTCACAAGCTGTCTGATTTGCTCTCTACAATTAATGGCACTAAACTGCCCTCTGATTTCAGCCATTTCTGACAGATTTGGGGTAGGACCAGTTCATGATTCATCAAAACATTCCAACTAACTGCTTGTCCAGTCAGGAAAAAAAAACAAACCAGAAGAGTTTGGCACAAGACAATTATTCCTCACAATTTACTTCTACTTCTTTATGAGCTAAAGTCTAAAGGATGTTTGAGGTCAGGATCAGCAATGTGTCACCCTCGTTCATGAATGATTCAATCAATTATTTATTTTACTGTGAGGTGGCCTGGAGAGCTCACTGGTTACCTCTAAGCTTCCCCTTAATGTTGCATTTTACTGCAAACTGATCTTCCTCATAGCAGATGCATTGCTGTCCCAGTACTGCAAGAAAAGACAGCTGGAAAAACTCTTTGCCAAGGGGATGAGCTCCATTATCTGTGGTCAGGAACTCTCACTGCTCCAGAACATCAACTCACAGCTCTCTGGGTACAACTGGCAAGACAACTGCCCAGATTTAACTTGGAGGTGCCCAGCCTCACCCTCAGGAAGCAAACCCTGGCAGTAAGCATTCTGGTTCAGCATCCACAAGATCCCCTGTCACACTAGAAAAGCTGTTGGTATTCTGAGCAACTGCTACTAGGGAAGAAGGACTCCACATCACACATTACTGATGGTTAATGCTTAGGCATTGGCTTGCTTTGGCTTGAAAGGAAATTTCAGGGAATTACCTAAGTGTGATTTAAGTCCCTTAGGAAGGTGTTGGTAGGTGTGTACTGCTGTTTCCCACACATAAATTACACATCAGTTACAGAGTACTGCAGCATGTGGTATTAACTGCAAACTTGGCCAATGTGGTGAAGCACTGATAAGAGTGCTCGAATGAACCTGCAATGGTAATGCTGTTGCTGCTCAGTCAATGAATTTTAAGTATATCAGCTATCACTGATAGCAGGAAATGCTACTTGGACTGCATGATAAATCTGGCTGGTGTAGCAGAAAACAGGATTAGGCAGCTGGGTCACTGCCACATGTCACATCCATACCACTTCTCTCAGCAGGCTTATGATCTCCATTCTGTGGGTGTACCGAAGATAATTCAGAGGAAGAACGAAAAGTTTTCTGTGTAAAACATGGGACAGTACCCACAGTGAGGTGACTTCTGATCTCTGAGCAAATGTATCAATTCCAGTGGAAAGAATGGCTGGCGCAGGTATGATTCTGTGTTTGAGGCTAAATGTGTGATGCTGAAAACTGAGGTGCAAAGAAGGAAAAGCTAATCCTGTATTCAAACTTCGGGGGAAAAATCAAGGCTCTGTTAATTTTCTGAAAATATCTGGGACTTGGCATTTGAGAGAATCTGGACCTCAAAATCTCATCTGAACCCATTTAAGGCTGCAACCTCAAGCTCTCTGCTAATCTGAATGGTGCCACTTATACCAAGGTGCTATCAACTTGAATTTAGGATGACTTTCTTCTTTCCTCATGCATGAAACAGAACCCCTGAGTCTAAGAATTTGCAGTGACGGGCTTCCAAGTTTTCCAAGAGATGTAATTAGTTCTTCTTCGGTTACCACACACACTGGTGAAGTGTGAGTGGCCAGAACTGGAAGGCTTCTCTGTAGGTGGTGTAGGTGGGGAGACATGGATCTTGCCTTCTAGAAGGCTTAAGATGTTAATCAATTCACATCTGAAAGGCAGAGACACTGTGAAATCATCAGGTCTGATCTGGCATATCAGCAGGTAAAGAATTACACCCTGCTAACATATTTCAGCTCTATGCAAGTTACAGAGCTTATCTGACTCCAGTTTGAAGCAGATGATTTTTGTTCTGCCTCCCTCCACCAGCCCCTGGGAGCTCAGCAGATCCAACCCCCCTCCAGGAACTTACTCTTGCACTGAATTCTCAGGCATCTCCCCACTTTCCTACAGGAATCAAGAATAAAGAACATGGAGCACTGAATCCAAACAATAGCTGCCAATTTCTCATATCCTAGGGCAGCCTTAGCTATGGCTTGTGGGATGCTAAAGGGGAGCAAACAGTAGATACCGCAAATCCTTTGAGAATATTCCTATTTAAGTCTTAGCTGTTTCTAAGCTGTCCTGCAATTTGTTATTCAGATGGCTAACTTAGGATTTAAAATGTGGGCTAACCCTGGCTAAGCATTAAGAGGAGAGTTTCCTGAAGCTTTAATTGTGCAGATTAACTTGAAACCGAAGGCATGAAAATTGTATGATGACAATATGCTGCTACTCAGCAGCTAATTCCTTGGGTTCCCTAGGCAGTGCTCGTCTGTGATGCTCACCTCACATGCTTCCCTTGGGGAGAAAAGGTGTAGAAACGTTTTAAACTAGTATTTCACACTACATATAGACTCCAGCAGTGTAAAATGCAGTACAGTACCTTTTAATTTCACTGCCATGAGTTCCTCACTCATGAAAAGCTAAGCAAAATAAGGGACTGCAGGCTGAAATCTGCTGGAAAACCACAGAGATGGGCAGAAAATACAAGTCACATTAGGTTTTGTTAGATAAAGTATGAATAATTAAAGAAATGGGGGCAAGTTCAGGCAAACATTAGCACTGAATGTGTGTAGCCCACCTCAGCAGAGAGCCAAATTATAATCTCCATTCTGTTGGTGTATTGGAGATGATTCAGAGGAATCAAAGGTTTCAAAAGGTATTCATGTACCTAGTTTTTATCCAGGAATCACCTCCCAGTTTCACTGTTTATTATGCTTATAATGCTATCTGCCACTTCATAAACACTGCCTTTCCAAAACATGCTTTAGGGATGTCTGAGAATGCTCCTGAGTCATGATGAAGCTGTTTTGATCCCATGAGACCAATACAGCTCAGAAGGGAAATAAAAGTATTAATTATAATTCCTAAAAATTATTTAAGGTACTTTCCTCTGTGTATGCCTGCATGTTTATGTATTTCTGTGTGTACATATATATTTGCCTTGAGTTCTCAAGCACAGACCCAAGGGAATCCCTCCAAACAAAGCTCTCTAAAGTTTTGCTGTCCTTATTGTTTCCTACTAGTAATGTTCACAGACCACATGATGTTGACAAATTAAACCCAGAGATGCTGGGCAATTTTTGCCCTGTTTTGAGTACTACAGTTCAGAAAAGAATAAAAAAAGCAAGGGGAAAAGGTATCATAACCTATTGGGGGCAGTGGATGAAGGAGGGAGTAAAGAAAGGCACTATATCCAGGAGCCCAATCTCAATAAATAGCACTGAGCAAGCACTTCTGTTCCATATGATATCACTACATTGCAGGATGACTACGGGTGAGCCCTGTCCCTTCATTTCCCTTGCTGCCAAAGGGAGTAAGTGATCTGGATTTCCCTAGGGGTGTGGTTTGGACGCACTGGCAAAGAACATCAGGTAGGAGCAGTATTTCAGAGCTTTTCAGAGTTGTGCAGTGCTACAGCTACAGCTGTAGATAGAGATGGATCTGGGGACTGGAAGCAGATGAAGCCACAAGCACACATTAACTGCAACCAGTCCCCAAGATCTCGCTGCACACATGGCACAAGTAACATACCTGCCACAGGAACAATGGAATATTTGGCACCTGACTCTCAAAAACACCTTTGAGAATACAAAAGGTTGAACAGTTCAAGACCAGGACATACCACTATGCTATTTTCTCATTCTCCCAAGGAAGCAGTGCCTTTTTGGATAGAGTAGTCAGGATAATGCTTACTTTTGTGCAAGCTACTGTGTCATGTATAGATGAACATAGAACCAATCTGCCACAGAAACTAAGAACTGTCCTTCCTGAAGGAGGATAAAACCTGCAGATGCATTTCCAGGAAGTTATATTTTCAAAGCTGGTGTCTCAGCAATTTTACCCAAGTCAGATTCAATCTACATCAGAAAGACTACTCAAACTAGGACAAGACCTTGTTTACTCTACCAAAACAGAGAACCTGGTAGGTCTCGAGTCAAGAAGCAATGTACTACACAGTCACCAAGCAGGAAACCCCTGGGGGCAGCAGATAATGCAGGCACCTAACACAACACGATTTATTTCTGGTGATCAGCGGCAGCCCTATGAAGTGCAATAAGCAGAATTTGAAAAGAAAAGGAAAAAAACCAAAACACTTCCAAAAACCAGTTTTCTAGTGTGTTTATCATTTCTTCCTGTGTATTTTACTGCTCACTGTCTGGTTTTCTCTCCCCTTTCAGTCTTTTGTTTCCATAGCACAGAGAAAATAGTGGGTTTATTACCCTTTTTTTACCTTACTTACACCTCCTGTGGGATGTTTTAAAGGCCAGAATGCAGAGAAGAGATCTAGGCTAGGGAAAGTAGCCAACAGCCTCAAGAAACACCTGTTTTTCTCCCCTTACTTAATACAGTATCAGGGGCTATTTTCAATTTGAAATATAGGGCAACCCTACTTAATGGCTACCACTATAGAAAACAGTAGCAAATTGATTCCTTAAGGGAAATGAAATGTACAGGTATTAAACTTTAATAGGCCACTTCACAAACATTTCATCACAAGTTTATTTTTTCCCAAAAATGAGCATTTAGCTACTGCTGCTATTACAGCAGGAAGCATATAATGCTAGTTCTTGATGCAGAGCTCAGAAATTAGGATTACTGAGGTGACATGTGAAAAAATGACAGCAGTTTTCCTTGCCTCATGGGGCAAATCCATTTGTTGAAATTCTTGCCACTTCATAGAATTCTGCCACTGAGCACAAGCAAGATTTAGAAAAGCAATACAGGCAAAAACTGAGCTGTCCATCAGCAAGGCTGAATTTCTCTTGGCATACAGGTCATAGCACAGGCTCTATCACAACACCACCAAAGAAAATGCACTTAAAAAAATTTTTTTCTAACATCAGAATCAGCAGGCTTTTCTTCATCTTCTTGAATCTTGAAAAGCAATGAAAAAAGAAGAGAAAAAAAAAAAGATACAAATATTACATCAGAACAGAAACAGCGATCTGGAGGAATAAAACATTATTTCTGTAAAAATTACCATCTTGTAACAAATGGACACATCTGAATATCCATCAAAGCATAAATACAGAACTCATTTGCATGTCTGTAATGTATCAGATATTGGACATTACATGCTTTATATGCCATATAAAATGATTCAATGTCCACACTTCTCAGACCTTCATCAGCCACACCGACACAAGCGCCATAGGTAATATTTTCTTTCCTCTTCTGTGTTACTCTGTGCTCCACAACATTTGCTCCTGCATCTTTTGACAGATTTAGTTGCGAAGCCTTCAGTCATGGCTATCTCCCCACACTTACAGAGCCAGGCTCCTGTCATGTCTGCAGCACAACCAGTACGGTACAAACGACCCAGTAACAACAGTGCAGGAGGAATGAGGAATAACACTCAGCCTCTGAGCTCTCTTACCTCTTTACCACCCATGGCTTCGAACATCTTCTCCAGCTGCACCCGCAGTTGTTGGATGTTGTTCATCAGGATGCAGGGCTGAAGGGACAAAAGCAGGTCACTGTTACTGCTCAGGGTGCCAGCACATTGTCACCGGTGGGAGACCTTGCGCCTTGACACCCTTCCCCAAATACTACCAGATCCAAGAGTTACATAGGAAATAGGGCATGCAGAGATTTCACCACTCAAACATAAAAAAACCCAAAACCCCAAGTGACTTTTTCTCCAGTTTGAAACGGTATGATCATTTCTAGGGCACCCAGATCAGCAGGTCTCTGCCAAGTATCAGATCTACAGAGCAATCCGTGCCCACTTTTATTTTCTTAAATCACACAACACAGGCAGTGTGGAAGTTAATGTCTAGGGGATCTGATAGCCTCCAAACCCTGCAGAGCATCTTCAGGACCTGTTTTTATTTTACAGCCAAGCCAGAATTCAATCTGCAAAAGTACCCAATGATGATAAAAAAAATACTGAAAATATTTACATCATCACCATGGTCAGGTGCAACGTGAGACTGGTTTCATCAGGACAATTATGTGATTCTTCAGGGGAAAAGAGAAGCTTAGCATGACTCACCAATTTCTCCTTGGAACAGTAGGACTGAAAGCTCTTGGAGATTATGTCAGCATACTGAATCAGCACTTTCCCAATAGTCTGTGAAGACAAGATGTGAGCACTGTTACTTGTCCTCCACCACAGCAGGAGAACTCCAGGAAACAGAACAAAAAAAATCTTACTCTTTTACACGTCATTAAGGAAGGATAAACATCTGGATACTGAGGGTATTACCTTAGCAAACCTCCTGTTATAGTGAGCAACAATGACAGGGTCTGGACACTCCAGCTTCTTAATGATCTCAAAGCTCTGGTTGAGCTGGGTGAACACGTCCACCACTGAGCAAGAGAACAGGGCGTGCTCAGATGTTTGCTGGAACTAAAACAGAAGTACAAAGAGTCAGTGTCAAATGGAAAGACCTGAAATATACCCACATTTTATAGATGTTACTGTCATCTGTCACATTGACAGCAGGGCAACTTTACCAAAACCTACATCTTCCTCAGAATCAGTCAAAAACTCTTCAAAAGGCCTAGAGGAGCTAAACAGCCTTTTTTTTGGTTGGATTATAAATTTACTGTCCTTCACTGACTATGATCATGACAAGCACCAGGGAAATGTACCACGATGTTGAGATCCTTAATGAAATCCATGGTTTGCCTCTCAGTTAATGAGGAAAGAAGGAGTGAGTAAAGAGCTATTCAAATTTTTTTTTTAGATTTAGCTATTAAAGAGAATGTTTCCATGAGTATCACAGACTACAGTGCCAACAGTCACTGAATAACAGGAAAGCTCTTCTCTCCATTGGCAATACTCAGCAAATTAAGAGTAAGATTGGTCTGTTCGTGGATTAAGGTCACATTCTCACTGCATGACTAAGTACATGCAAAGTGCCTCAATTTTCAATTTCAATTACTTCTCCCAAACAGAGTGAGCCAAGAGAGCACCAAGCTACTGTCTGACAGATTAACAGCAGCAGAGCAGACAAAAATGAATGATATGCACCTTGCTATTAAGAAGTTCTCTGTGACCTGTAAAGTGCTAAAATAAATGAGTTTCCCAGTTGTTCAGCAAGCAAAATGGACTACATCCTCCATTTGTATGACAGCTGAATTTATAGTGTTTTATTTGGTTCTGTGCACTGAATGATGTAGCACTAAGTCTTGCACTCAGAGTGACCTACATACCCCATCTTTTTTATCTCTCTCCAGAGCACCATGCAGGAAATCTAAGGAAACATCTTCATTTTCATCCAGCCACTGCATCACAAACTGTTCAAACCATCTGCAGGGAAGGAAAGACAGCAAGTTACAGCAGGAAATGGAGCACCCCAACACCACCAAGCCTTGTGAATGCTGTCAGATGTCTGTGAATGCTGTCCGTGCGTGCAGTCTAAGTTACCAAATATATTTGCACCTGTACTGGTGGTACAGAGCCTATAACATCACTTGGGATTATTCTGAGCTGGTTTTGTCCTTCTTTCTGTCTTTTCTCCTCTTGGTACCTTCTCCTTTTTCACCTGCCTTGAGAACCACCTTTGCTTTAACTTTGCATCACCTCAAAGCACTTTTGCTGTTTCTTTCCCTTCCATCCACATGCCAGAGAGCACAAGGGAGACCTCCACACCCACAGGCACCTGTCCTGCTGCTCACTTGGGTGTACCAAATCGACAGTGTGAGAACAGGCAAGCTGAGAAGCAGCTGCAGCGATGGGATCTGACAGCTGGTCCCTCTGTCCTCTGCTCTGAGGGACACACACAGTACAAAAGAGGGTGTGTGTGTTTTTGTTGCCTGTGTTTAAGCAATAACATAGCACTTACAGCCTTATTTAAATGTCTATCTAGAGTTTGTTGCATGCAAGTGCCAACATAGCACAGCTGAAGCAAATCTTAATTTCAAATATTACTAAACAGCATTCACAAATAAGAGAAAAAAGTGCCCATGTGTGATTTAGTCCATACAAAAGATTATTATATGAGTTGTACAGAGTACAGCCTTCTCTACAGAGGCAGCTGTGTTCATAGAGATTGTGCTAATTGTGGGTTGAGTTTGCAAAGAACATGAAAGCATGTGCCAGACATGAGAGGGAGATCAAGAGCAAATTCACAGGCAGAGCATACTAGATAGCCTTAAATAATCTCTACACTTTGAAATATAAAGCACATCAATGCTAATATTGGAAATTGTAACTGACACAGTGTTAAAATGCCAACAGCAACCTGTCTATGCAGCCCTATTTATTACAGACAGCAACAGTGGAACCCTGTCACAGACATATGGACTTCCTGTATTCTGGAAGAATTCCTTTCGAATGGCACTTCAGGCTCCTAAAAGTCAGCATATGTTGAAGTCTGCTGCAAGTTTCTCAAGCTTTCAACGTTTTCTTTTAAACTGCAATAGTGTATTTAAAACAGTTCAAGCCTTAGAAAGGAACCCAGGCAGTTTACAAGGAAGCAACTCTACATCTTCCACCTGTTTCACAGTTCCCAGGCTGTGAGTTGCTGACTGCTTCACGTGTCACAGGTCAGAGTGCAGTTTGGATTATTTGTTTGTGCCAGAAGCCACAGTTTTCACTCTGAGAAGCAGAGCAACTTCCTTATTATCATTCATCCTTAGTTATTGCACCACATTCACAAGAAAGGGCCATTTGCTGTTGAGAACAGTCACTGCCCGTTTTTATGGGTACCATATGTTGCTACACAAAATCAAGTGCATAGGTACCTAACTGTCTTGCCAAATTGACTAAGCAAAGATGGAAAAGAAAAAGGTACTGCTGGGTGGGTGGGAGTGGTGTATTTGCTCCCCCACTTATTAAAAAAAAAGCATTACCTTCAGGAAGAGGTTTACTGTGAATGTTGAGTGAATCACTTAGATCAGGAAATTCTGTAAATACATTTACAAAGCCAGCCTCAACTTTGTCCTTCGGCTGGCAGAAAAACACAAGAGATGCAAATAATTTATAAATACTTCCATGTGTACATTCAGGGCCAAACTATGCTTTGAGCTGTAACACAAACCTAGAGGTATCTCAGGCCAAATACCCCTTTATAGTGTTTTACTATCAGGTCTTGGGCTGCTGAGAAAGTCAGGCAACTCTGAGGACCACAAAAGCAACATATCCAGAACCATACACAAAATTATCTAGCACAGAAACAAATTAAAATAATCTGATTTCACACAGAAATAGCTTCAAAATGTTGTTATATGGCCAATATCTTCTCCCTCATCTGCTTCAATTATTGGTCAGGAAGCAAACACTGTAATGACTCACACACCAGCACACACAGCAGCAGCTCACGGTGCTGCTTCAGAGACATTCTGTGCTCACAGGGGTCAGCACAGCCTGGCTCCAGATGGCACAGCCAAACTCTCCAAACAAGGTCTGCACAGAACACACTTCAATCCTGCCTGTTGGGAAAGGCAGCCGTGCTTTGGGACTAAATGTAAGTTCACCTCTGTTGGCTGCACAACAGTGAGGGAACACAAAAGGCTACAATTTCAGCCTGGAGTCTGGCTCCCTCAGTCACACTCTGCAGGTGAATTAATCTTGCTCATTTGCTACAGGTATCTAAGGAACAATCTCTGGGCCCTGGCAAGTGCTGTGCAAGAAGGCAGGCAGGGGTTCCAATGAGTAAAAGAATAAATACTGTGTCTGATGAAGAGAGCCAGAATAAGTCAACAGGATCGCAAAGGAAGGAGTATCTTCCCCCACCAGAGAGGAATATCTTCCCCCACCAGTATATTCCCCATGCAGTATTACCTGCATGCTAAGATCAGTATTTAAACACAACATAGAACATCTATTTACACACCTAAAAAGCTGGATTTTTTCAGAAACTGACACTTCACAGCTTTTAGCTGGCAGAGAGGAAGTTTTGAATATTCACTCCCAGGTACATAGGTACTTCCATTACAGAAAATGCTTCTGAGTTTCAGAAAATAAAGGGAGTATAAAAACTTCAGCTTCAATACCTTGGAGCCTGCACTTTGTTCAATCATATCTCAAGGCTACCAGAAACATGGTTTCTCATAGTTTAAACAGGAAAAGTGAATTTGTGGATAGCCTCTTGTCTGACAAGTAGACAGACAACCCAACCGTTGTCTGGACAGCAGCAATTTAGTTTCATCTAAGGAGTTTACTAGTGTGCAAACCTGATGCATGGACTCCTTTGTTTAAGGAAGTTTCAGGGCTAAAAATATTTGTGATGAAGCAAATCAAAGGACAATTCCTATCAAGGGGATATTTCATGACAGGTGAAGGTAATGGTTGAGATCAACATCACCTATGTCTGACAATGTGGCTATTGTGCTAAAACATGAGAGTGAAGTAACAAAGCCAGTGGTTGCAAATGCACGTGAGCATGGAAGCTCTAGCACAAAGGCCAGCAGAGCAGAACAGACTGCAGAACAAAATTGAGCATCATTATCCTGATTACACAGGAGAAAAAGAGAGATTAAGAATATCTGACGGCTTGCATGAGACTGCCCTGACTCAGAGGCACAGTGAAGAGAACAGGGCTTCTGAGATTGTCACTCCAGCACCCTGCTCACTGAGTTTATGCCTCTTGCTGACCCGCTTTGTTAATCAAGGCCCACAGCCCACACCGAGCAATTATGCCCAACTGCCTCAAGTCTGATTAGTATGCAGCTACCACCAGGCTTGAGGACTGCATGCACAACAGCATGGCAAGAGAATTCAAAGTGCTGAACTGGAAACACAGTCCAGGAAAAATGTGTTTGTCAAGAGGGGCAGAGTGCTGCATTTAGACAGCACTGAACAGTCATGTACAGGGCAGGAACCGCAGCATGGTGAGACACAATGCTGAGGGTGCCTGCAGACTGGCCAGTGGCCCATTGGAAGCACCACCAGTCAGCAATATCTCTGAATAAAAGCAAAAAAAAAAAGAGGTCGATGTCAACACAGCACATGAGAGCAGCAGCACTGCCTGCAAGGCAAGGTCTAGATGAAACATAAATATTTAAGGCCAAGTATTGTGTTCAGACACAAATCATCCAGAAACAGGTGAGTAAACCTCACTTAAAACGAAAGCTAGGAACAAACAAGAACCAGCAGAAGACCATGAAGAGACATAAGCATGAATGATTTTTTCTCTATGCCCAGCTTATAACAAGTTCAAACTGAAGCAAGGAAGATTTGGAGGGGGTGAAAAGGAAAATGTATATTAAATCCCCAAAATCCTATGGAGGAGAAACAGTGAAGCACAGGAAAAAAGATATGGAGCAGCCAGCACTAAAAGCTTCTGAAAACCAGTTAAAGCATTGGTCAGATCTAGAATACCTGGTCTTGCATTTGGCAAGTGTGGGACTCTAGCTGCAGCATTATCTCCAGGTTGCTCACACAACCTTTCAGTCTCATACACCTTCTCCAAGTTTGAAATCTATTGTTGCTCTCTTACAGTTAAATAAAAGTTGCAAACAATTGCTTAGAGCTCAAGAGCAACAGCTTATCTGATGCTTCCAACTAAGCCACCCAGTCTTACTAAGGAAGAGAAAACATTATCTTTACTTACAAATCCTGTTGTGTGTGTATACATATAACATCCATGTACAGTATATACACATAAACCATATCTGCAGGCACACATCTTCTGTTCAAGAACTGACCAAAGCCCACACTGCAGGCACAGAGTAGCTTAAAGTCTGTCCATGTCATTGCTAAGCTTCGGAAATGTTGGGAGATACTGTACAATAATGGACTGGGTTGGGTCAGGGACAGTGGCACAGAACAGCTCAGGGTACAAACATACACATAAACACAGAAAAGCAGGAGATAAGGAATGATGTATCCTGAAGGCATCCACAGGACAACCAAATGGCCTCCCTATCCCCAAGGTAACAGAAAGAGGCACATAGTGGGGATTTACTACAGGATACATAGAACACTCACGATGGATATTCAGGCACTTTTCCCTTGAAGGCAGGCAGATCACGAACATATTCGTTGTACAGCCACTTCACTTTGAAGTGTAAATTCATATAGTCCGCACTTTTACACAGTCTGTGTTTCTCATGCTCTGTAAGGAAAGGAAAAGAAACCAGTCAGGCCTGAATTTACCACTGCCACCACACCAGGCACGGGAGGGACTTAAAAAGCTTGTCTGCGGTATGCAACGGTTTTGAGGATGAAGCACCTACAGAGCCACAAAATCTTCACAACACAGGATTTTGGCAGCAGGCAGAAGTTCTTGGAGGTTGGAACCATCGGAGCTCTGGAGGTTTTTTTCCATTTCTCCAATTAATACTTCCATTTGTTGAAGATTTTTTTGTTGTCAAAGCAAAAAAAACCAGAGCAATCTCTTATGGCCTTTTCATTTAACATAGCACAGTTGAGACTCCATCTTTGCAGGGGAAAAATCAAGGCGAGCAAATCTGCTCGTTCTTGGATATAAACAAAGGCAATACCAACATGTTACATTACATCCCCTATGAGACAAGAGCAGAAAGCACCAAGAGTTTGACAGTGTGACTTACAAGCAGGATCAAACAAGCTACACAGGAACTGGAGCCTTCCTTGATCCCCTGTTTAGAGAAATTAATGACATTTCTCTTCCACAAGACAAACTCTGCTGCTGAGCCTCTTCCTCTTGACAGGTTTCCTTACATTTTTGTACCAAGGCAATGCTGGGAAAATGCAGTTTGTCCCTGTATAATGCCCATACCTCCATATCACAACCCTTCCCACACACCTACGCCACTAAAGCACTGGCCATACTCAGATCTACATTTCTGCAGAGATCACTACCCCAGACCGTTTCTCCCCTTCCTTACTGGGAGAAATGTATGGTCCATGTCTTCAGTCTCAAGGCCCTTCACAGCCTACATCCACACTACCATCTTTTAGCAATTGACTCCCACCTCTGATCAGCCCACAATCCCTGCTTTTAAAACACTAAAGTTCTCCCAAAAGCAGCTCAACACTTTCTCCCAAACCACCCCTCATGTGCTTACACAGGCAGCTCCTTCCACTGTACTGCTTTTCTCCAAAATCCTCCTTGAATAGACTAAAATGAATTCCTTTTTCATGATATGAGGACTCAGCATCTGGCTTTTGCCTGCACTGTGACCCTGCATTTTCAGGTGATCAATTCTGCACTGCCACTCCCCAGTGCCTCGTGTGTGTATCCATCTCTTTCTCCTGCCAAGCTTCACAGCAGGAATAAACTTTGTGCCAAGCTTCTCTGTTCACTCTAGCACCACAGCAAGCTGCTAGTCCATGACTACAATGTGAGATATCATACTAAAACATACACAAATTTGGCTCAGACTCAGGTTTTTATCCTAGTATTTGACCTTAGACTCTTCTTTCTACTTTTCACATGGAAACTTCATCACTGATATACTTTTCCAAGGGCATCACCGCTGATGTGCAGACACGTTTCAGCTATGTTAAAAAGCAGGAGTCCTTTTCTTAACTTTGAATGGCTTATTACCTGATAGACAAGTTTATCTTACAAGATCATCTATTTTCAGGTAAATGTGAATTCTTGCAACTAATTAAAAACATTAAAAAAACTTCCACATCTCACTTGAAGCTTCATCAACATGCACAAGAATAAAGTCCAAATCAACTGTGAGTTATCCAACTGAAAACACAAAATCCACAGAAATCTTCATGCAAAATTTTTCCATAAACTTTGTCAACTGCCAAGCAATTGAATGTTCCAGTGGGTTGCTTGCAAGCTTTTGTAACACTGTAATAGAGATTTCCTTCTAGCTCACATGTTGCANAAAAAAAAAAGGAGAGAGAAAATTAAGAAAAGAGCAAGAAAGAAATGCCATCCTTGTTTTAAAGAAATTAAAATGCCCAAGATCTGAGAGACGTAATCCTCAGGGGTGATGGGTCAATGGACAAATTACATGTACTATGGTCATTTCACTCCACAGGATGCTGCGCAAAGTCCATTCCTGTTTTACATTAAAAACCTCATATCTTTCTTGAGGACTAAGAAGGCAGGAGTATACTCAGCGTCTGAACTGCTGACCCTCTGCCATCCCTCAAGAAACTACAGGAGAAAATGAGAACTCCCTCTGCAGATCTAAACTGGGAAACAAATGGAACAATAACTGTGCCTGTGAGTGAGGAAACCAATGGACAATTATAACTTCATTAACTCGGATATGTGCTGCCGCCACTTGCTGCTCCTGCATGTGGAAAGTTCTGTTCCCTCCAAGGAAAGGTCTGACTTGGACGTAAAAAGGACTTAAATTAGATTTAGTTTCCCAAAATCAAGCAATGCACTAAAAGCAAGCAATTCAAGCCTTTTCCTGTTTTCTAGGACATTTAAAATACTTCTAAGTTTCAGAAGAAGAAGCAAAGCAGCCATAGCAGCATAAGCCCAAGTACATCTACTAGGACTACCTGGCCATCTAGGCACTAAAGGAGACACTTGACACTAAGGGATAAATCACAGGAAAATAAAAGAAAGAAGGAGAGGTCTTACCACCATAAAAGAGAACTTTACGTATTCGAAAGAAAGGAGGGGCTTGTGACAGAAAAAAGACAAGAATGAACAGCTCAAATGTTCTGGAGAGCAAAGAAAGCCAACAAAGACCCAAACCCCCCTCATCCGCCGCTTGCATCATCCGCCTTTCCCCCTTCAATGGACCCCACACAGTTTTGATCAGTTGCTTCCTTTATAACTGGAAACGTTTAAGACCACCTGAAGGTGACATGGAAACACATCAGTCAGAGGCATACACCGAAAACCCATTTTAGAAAAAATAAAGTGAAGATCCTGGCAGCCATCAGTCTTAGAACATTTCTGTTCTGCTTTATAACCTGCTGGCTTTTAAAGAGCTTAGCAGCAGCAGCAGCAGCAGAACAGCACACAGATATTGTGCAGCAACTGCTGTGTTTTATCCTGAAAAGACCACAGAGTTCTGTAAGTCTCCCACACTTCCTTAACAGATTTCAGCTGCAAACAGCCTCCTACGGAGAAAAGCTTTTAAAGTCACCGAGGCCATGTTATTAAGGTCTTAATAGGCAACTGCTCCCTAGCAGCACACCTTCTAGTGTTGTATCCCATTCTACTTTTCAGGCAGAGAACAGGACTTCTATCACATTCTTTAATCCACTGTTTCTTTTCTTGATCATTAGCCTACTTTTAATGGGTTAATTTCTAGAAAATAATGCCAAGTTTCTGCAAAGAAATTAATAGGTACTGAGGCTGCTGAAGCATCAACAGTTTAGATAGCTGGCATCTGTGTGTGCCTCTGATCCCTTTCTCCTTATTAGAAGTGAGAAAGTGGCAGAATGATTTATTTCAATCTTGCCTGCCAAGTCTACTCAGTCTCTCTTCCTATCAGAGATGTTTCCAATTTGCAGCTCTCCTAATACTGATGTGTCCAAACTAAGATGAAATGTTGCTGTCAAGGATGACATTGATTTTCTATTACTGTCTTTTAAGGTGTTCCTAGCAAAGGAAGAGCAGAAGCCTCTTTGCTCAGGGTGTTTGTAATTTCTGGGTGACAGAGGTTTCATAGAGGACAGTAGAAGACTACTAACTATAGTAACCAGTGTGCTCACAGGGAGGTTATCCAGCTGCTTGAGCACCAGGCAGTGTCCCAGGGGTGGAGCCAACTGTATGGCTTGCAAAATCATCCTCTACCCTACAGTGACTCTGGGGTAGCATGAGCCTGCCAGCCAAGCCTGGCACACATGTATCTAACCTGTTTTACTCTTGGGCTGGTGGGTAACAAGGGACACTTCCCACAGACCTGTCCTGTGCTGCCTTCACCAGCAAACATGGAAGTGCCAAGTCTGCTGTGCATGGTGCCTTGAGTAGTTACTGCTTTGGGGCAGAGAGAAAACAAGTGGGGTAGATCCTGGAGCTTCTGCTGTGTTTCAGACACTGACTGAGTCTCCTTAGAAGAGCCAAAGGCATAAGATCCAACAGTCAAACACGCTGCTGCCGTGACTACTGCTACCAGCTGCTGAACGTATTTTATACAGAGAGTAAGTACTTCATTTTTGTGACTCAACGTTTTACACATTAGCAATCTAACTCTTCAGAAGGTGCCCAAAGGACACATGCTGCCGTATCCACAGGCTGGCATGAATTCTGGATCCGATACCCTTAATATTCTAGGTATAAATTAGGATTTATCCATTGTCCTGCACAGGCTGCATGGTGCACGTAGGGGTAAGCTCCAGCTGGGAGAGGCACAATGGGGAAAAAGGAAAACAACTCAGGCAGCCAGGCACTGCTCTCCAGCTCAGAGAAGCCATTTCCCACTTGAGCCTCCCAACTCCTTCCACATTGCCTACTGGACAGCAGTGTGGAAACATCAGGCTGGAAGGAAGGAGGGGGCAGTTTCATGCAGCCAGGTCTGCACACTTTCTAGTCAAAAGTCTCCGTTTCTACAGCAGAAGTACAGTCTTTCAAGTCTTCTTTGCAGATCTGTTTATTGCTGGCATAAAAACTACAGAGCACTAAAGCTAGTGTTACAACTACATCCAAAGTGCTAAAACTACAGGTAACTCATGAAAATCTCTGTCTACTCACAGCTACAAGCTCCACCAAGGAGCATGAACTTACCACTTGGTGAGGTGAATGAACTCATGTTATCCAGAACTTAGGGACAGAACAAAAGGGAAAACACCATGCAGTAAGTTAGGGGCAAGTGTTATACTCTGTGTTCATGTGCACATAACTCCAAAAAGGAGATTAGTTTTGTAGCTGAGAGATCCTGATGCACAAAGATCCCAAAGCAGACCAGAAATGTACCCAGGAATTATGCCACAAACTGGAAAAGGAATATGAAACTCTTGGTGCAGGTTAACTGGTAGAAAAACCAGCAACTGAACCTGAGAAATGACAGAGCCAAGAGCTGAGGATGGCAAATCTAATTATCATCCTACACATCATTTAATCAGTTTCCTTTAATCCCCTTTTTCCCCAGTTAAAAAAAAAATGCAGTGAGCTAATCCAATCATCTGTATTTAAAATATATGTAGTAAGGCCCATAATTGAATTACTGTAGAGCTTTTTCTAAAGGTTATCTTCACAAGTTTCTGGAGAGCAAAGCAGTGAGGAATCACACTTGCCTCAAATAGAATTCTGCACCCTAAGCATTTCTTGAATATATATTTGGAAGAGACATATCCCAACACAGCCTCTATCACTGTTCAATCCTTCTGCAGAACTTGCACAGTTAGACTACAAATACATTACCATGCAGTTTTTAAATCTTTGTTCAAAATGCAAATTCCCTGTCCACTGGCTGCACTTGTATCTACTTTTGTCACCAATAAATATTTTGAAGAGGGATGCTCTTTTCAGCAAGTATTTGCTATGCACTGAGGAACTCATGGGTGATAACAATCCTTGTCTCAAGAAGCTCACAAGTGACCAGAAGGATATCAGGAAAAGGTAAAACAAGCCCAGAGTGATCAGTAGGGACATTGTATGAGACATGAACAGAGAAAACCTTGGAGGCCAAGCTAATCTGGGCACTGGCAAACAAATGAAGCCAAAAAAAAAAAAAAAATCAGTCAAAGTCATGTTCCCTTTGACAGTCAAATTCACACATGTAATCTGTAACCTTTTCACAGCCGCATTTTGGATGCAACAGGGAAAGGGAGTCTTGGGAAGGTGAGCAACTAGATCTGGACATATCCAATTCTCATGGCTGCAGATAAAGGAGGAGGATGGGGCACTTCCAACATGCAGAAAAGCAAAGTGTGCTACAAATTCCTGAGGTGAGTACACAGGAGTAAAAAAGAACCATAGATTGCCTTGGGATGGAAGGGACTGTATGGGCAAGGACACCTTCCACTAGACCAGGTTGCTCAGAGCCTCATGCAGCCTGACCTTGACCACTGCCAGAGTTGGGGCATCCACAGCTTCTCTGGGCAACCTGTGCCAGGGCCTCATCACCCTCACAGAGAAGAATTTTTTCCCAATACCTAATCGCAACCTATTCTCTTCCATTTTGAAGCCATTCCCCCTTGTCCTGTCACTACACACTCTTAAAAAAAGTCCCTCTCCATTGTTCTTGTAGGCTCCATTCAGGTACCCAGTTAGGTCACCTTGGAGGCTGAACAAACCCAATTCTCTCAATCTTTCTTCACAGGAGAGGTGCTCTACCCTTCTATATAAATAAGAACAAAATTGAAAGGGGAGGTAAAATGGTTTGCAGGGGCAAACAGTTCCTAAGGAAAGACAACATGAAATTATCACCATTGCCTTATCTCTAACACATGAGAAAGCAGTGGCAGTCACTATAAAAGAGACACTTCAACATAGTTAGTAGGCCATAGTCCTTTGTCTCAGTGTCTGTTCTTACATGAGCTTGACCTCACAAGACAAAGGCACTGTGGGGTACAAGGATATACAGAAAGTTTCTAACACAGAATTGAGAACATTTCATCCAGCCCTGCAGCCTGTCAGATTCAAGCCTACACCTGGCAAAGAGTGTCCCCCCACAGCACAGTCTCTACATCTGTTGCACTGACAGTGATTAATAAAATAACAGAGTCAATCCTTTTCACCTACAGAGCAACCCCACAGACTGTTTCTGAAGAACAAAATGCAGGGAGCTCTCTTATTGGCAGTATTTTTTTTCCTAGCGATCTGAAGTAAGAGTCTAATTGGCTGTCACTCCTACAAGTGAGCTCAGATCAAAGGGGGGACAAGCGGATTGAACAAAATTTTGTGAGTGGCCAAAAGCAGTAGCTTGACTTGGGTTTGGGCCATGAATATAGCTAGCATGCCATAGACAGAACTAGCACTTCTGTTTTATCACAGTATCACTTTACAAATGATTATAAAGCCCAATCCTGCAGAGCCAGTGGGAGCTGGATGCTCTCTTAAACTTGCGAAAAGCTGGTTAGATTGTGAAAATCGACATATAGAACTAAAATCAAGTTCAGAAACCAACCATCAGAAGAGTACTGCGAGCAGCAGAATTCCTTTCTGGAAGTTTGCTGGATTTTGCATGCCTAACTCATTTTCAGAAACAGTAAAATTTCTTCTTTACTGGGAGGTGGAATTATGCAAACACTAATTTGAAATGAAGATGTCTGCAGCAGGAATTGTTCTAACAGCATCTTTGTGCCAATGGCTTAGACAATCTGTGCTCTGTTATTCAGGGAACTAAAGCCATGGCACAACACAGAGTCCCATCTACTTTTCCAACCCTTTCTACCACAGCACAATGCAAAATGAAGCTGCTGCTGGCTGCTGATCTAAGCCATCATATCATCAGGCCAAAGTGAACTTCTGATTTCGAACCAGCTAGGATGTCAATAAACAGCTTGCAACACAGTCTGACAGAGAGGTCTACAGCTCAAGCAGATCTCAGCTTCAATTCTCACCCATAAAGCAGCTGTGCACAAACAAACAAACCACTAGAAATCCCTGTTCCAATTAGTGGTGCTACTCATGAGCTTAAGCCTCATTTTCACCCAAATGGATGGAGAACAAGAGATCAGCAACAAGTCAGCTGGCAGCAGTGAGACATGTTCTTACCTTCCATGGCATATTTCATATCCTGGGCAAAAAGACTCCACATCACCTCTGCGCTGATCTTCCCAACTGCAAGCTCCTGAGGAAACCTGAGGGGACATTTGGAAAAGGCTTTGGCACATGTCAAAGCAAAGGGCTCTTCTTTATTTAGCTCTGAGCTACACTACAAGCTGAAAAGCTCAATATCACAGATGCTTCCTTCACCCGAGCTAAAGGGCCAGGTGAAAATTACAGAGCATGGACTGGACTCTCTGGCATAGATTAAGTAACCTGAAAAATTGGTTTTAACTCAAAAAGGCCCTGGATGTCCATCCTAGAAGAGGTGCACACAGTAATTCTGGGAATGTGATCTCAATGCCCTTGCACCTTTTTCCCCTTCCTTGTCCATTTTTTTCTTTCTCCTTTTTGAGGGTTACAAGGCTGACAGATGTTGGTGTGTAGTACCTTGTAAGATCTCTGTCTCTCTCCTGCCCTGTGGGACTGTAGGAGGGGTATCCACCAGTTAAACAGACCCATTTCAGGGTCCTTTCCAATGCTATGCCAACTCCACCCAATTCAATCTCCCAGTGCTGCACTGAACATCATGTTCCTAAGCCACAGCGTAAGGCACCACTGTGTGCATTAATGTGCACCCCTGAACTGCTCAACATCAGAAAAAACCAAAAGAACTCTCACCCCAGTGTCAGGTGCCTCCCTGAGTTCAGGATTGTAATAATCAGGGTGTTTGTGCTCGAACGCCATCGTAACTGAACCTTTTGAAACTCTTCCATCCCAATCAAAAAGTTATTTATATAGACAGAGACAGATAAGACAGAAAGACAGACAGACAAGATAAGTACTTCTATAAATGCACAAGTGACAGAAGAGATAGAAAGCAGTTAAACAAATAAAGCAGAGCACACACAGACTAGGCATTAGACATACATGACATGGAGGATTCTTACTGATTCAGGACTGGAGTATAAGAATTTTTGTCCTCTTCTATGATGGAAACTATCAAAGTGATGAGCTTGGGCCAGAAATCAAGATTCCTGATGCTGGGGCCCTGTTCCTCGGGAGGAAGGTCCTGAGTTTTGTTCTGGGAAGGAAGCCATTGGAAAACCAGCATAAAATTTACGGGGAAGGAAAATGCTGGCAAATGCAGATCACCATGCAAACTCCAAAGACTAGTCACCTATGGACCTGTTCTTCCAAAGAGCTTAAAATTAATGACAGTTGTCAATTTGTCTGATCTAATGCAAAACACAGTAATGTGCCAAACAATGTTGCTAACTGGTGGTGTGAAACTCAACTAATCCCTCTTTTGCCATTTACCAAGCCAAGAGCAGGCCAGGCTCCAGGAGACCTGCTGAGACATCATTTGCCCTAAGCTCATTCAAAATACTTGCATTTTAGGCACCTGGTTGGTGACTATATACCCACTGACATGTTGTGTGCGCATTACTACAGAGTAGCCAGTGGAGCTTTCCTGCATTTGACAAAAGTTTGTGTCTAGAGGCATAAACCCAGTGCAGGACACTGGATGCCTGAAAACAAGGTTAAAATCTCGCTGCTTGAGGTTTACATATGCTAATGACATTTCCCTTGATCAGCTTAACATTTGCTGTAATTGGCTTTTGCTCACTGAAAGCTACATCAAACCTTTACTTCACAAATAACTGCTGAGGCTGGCAAAACACATCATAATTAGTTAGTGTAAAACAATTATCATCCTCCCCTTATTAATTAGTGCTCATTAATTGATTACAAATTTTGTGCATTCAGAAGATAACAAGTCACATAACTTTGTGCTGGCTTTTTGTATCAATTAGTATTCTTGTTATTTTCTTAAGAAAATCAGAAAACTTGGATTTCTGCCTGCTTCTCAGCTACTCACAGGATCTGTCTGGTACTCCCGACTGTACAGCTCATGACAGTTGTTGAAAATGTACTCATAGGTGGAGTTGAGGCAAGCTTTTACACAGTCCTTCACTACCTGACTGGCTCGGGGTGGACTCTGCAGCTCTTGGACCTGACAAGGGGACGAGAAAGAGAGTCAAAGTAGGGTTCATAAATCAAACAGGGAAAGAACACATCACTGTTTTAGAAACCACTCAGGGCATGGTGGATCTGCTTTCAGCAACTTGTGCTATTGGTGACCTCAAACCACAAATGGGTCACTCTTCCCAGGCATAAAAAAGCAGAGACAACACTTATCTCCCCACAGGAGCATTTGAAGCATAAAAGAGATTTTGATGTGCCCAGGAAGATTCCCCAGAACAGACAGATCATGTGGCTTGATATGTGTATAATCTGAGCCAAATAAACAATTTCTGCTGAATTTATAGGATTTTGTTACAAAGCCAGCAGGCAATCTTCCCCAGCATTGTAAGAATGTGCAACAGACCAGCAGAGCAGTTTACATCTGATTTGGAAAGTCTTGCCGAATACCACTCGTCTGCCCTCAAATACAAAAAACTTTCATTAAGGGCATCTTTCATCACAAGCTTTATTGAATTTTAAAGCACACCAAAATCCCTAGGGACATGCCAACTGATATGCCTCCTCCTCTTGCAACAGCAGCTGTTTTCATTATTTCATTGTTATGTTGCTTTAGAAGAGTGCTGCAGGGGTACTTTAAACAGACAGGCAATCATCACCCTGCAAATACAACTATAACCTGACAATTTTGATATTTTCAGTACCTCTAAACTTTTCAGAGTATTTCTATAAATCAAACTTCCAACACTGACAGACTATCCGAATGAATACTCTTAAAATAAAGTTATAAATCATCGTTTGCCCTAGGGTTTAGGAGTAAAATTTTAAGCACTTCCTGAAATAGCTAAAATTAAACACTTGCTTTGTTTTTGATAAGATAAAAATTTTTATGTGATATGTACTAACTGACAGTGTTAGGTTGTCAACTTTAAAAAAAAAATTAGAAGCCAAAAATCAGGAATATAAAATAATCTCATTACACACTGCTAGGACAATAAACTTAACTATGGAACCAGCACATTAACATTCATAACGACTTCTCCTGGATCTCTACTGAGAGATATTATCCCATTTTGGTATCTCATCCTCCATGACAGAAACTCTAAAATATTTACTAGATAAAGATAGTGAAAAAGCTTCCTAATGTTATTAAAAAAGCAAATTATCTTCCTAAAACTAGACTACTTCCTTTATTCCTCCTCCTCGTATTTTTCTTTTCTTTTTTTTTGTGGGGGGAGAGTGGGGGAGGGTTGTGCCATCTTTATGACTGAAGAACCATAGTGAAAAAACAATTTACATCTTCATAATGCAAAATACAGAGAAGTAAACACAAAATGTGGATGTTTATACATGGTCAGCAGATGATTTCTATTTTCCTTAAGTGTCTAAAGCATAATAATATGAAACAATGGTTTGAAAATGGGAAATCAGCTCCTGGGGGAAAAAACTGCAAAGATGCCGTTCCCATCCCCACCCATATCCCTACCTTCATCCTGAAAAAAGTGATGCTGGTCAGCAAATCCACTGTAGACTTTAGGTCCTGCAGCCGTTCACGGCTGCTGGCTGGGAAGTTATTCTGTTGACAGAAAAGGGAAATCCTGTTGGAAAGCACAGCCAGATCCATGCAAGGCTTCAAGCATGTGCTAAATAAGGAAACTGTCTTGGAAACATTTCCTGCTCAAGAAGCTTGTACCAGTCAAAACAATGCTCAATAAATAAGGCCTTTTTGCTGCAGGAGCTTATCTGTTTGCTTAATTAAAGAGCTTCTCATATAAATGTAAAGTCTGTGGATGCCAGGAGACTGACAGCCCTTGGTGGAAGCAAAATACTGTTGGCTGTAGGAGTAGGCTGAGAACAGCTTCACCACTGGCAGCCCTGGCCTTTTGCCCGAGGTTGTGTGAGCCCTTTCCTTTCTGCACTCAATGCTTGGTTTTTTGGCTTCTTTTTTGAGGTGCCAAGGGGTGTGGTGTATTCAACACCTCTCCAGAGAAATAAACAAAATCAAGAAGGAAAAATTAGCATTGTAATAAGAAGGTATTGGAACTAGTCAGTCCCCTGTGAGATGCCATGTGTAAATAGCTGAACTCAGCTAGCTTTGCTTCTTGCACAAAACTCTTTCCTTTCCAGCCTCAGGCACTGTGCCCTTTCCTGCATTCCCGCTGTCTTCCACCCATGTCCTTTAACAGCATTCATGTTCTTCAGCATGTTCTTACATTCAAGCTGATGTGATTGGCTTTGCTGCAAATAAAACAGCAGGGGCAACCTTCCCTCAGAGAGCCCCTTCACATTTGCACATTCAAAAATTATTAGATATGAAGGTGAAAAGTGCAGAGGGCAACAAGTTTTCACTTTTTACTGAGGACTTGCAGAAAAATATGCTGTCTCTTGACAGTGGTAATTGAGTATTACTGCACTTCAGCTAACCACTGCTGGCAATTCAGTGCTTTTTGCAGGCATTTGTAGATGCTCTTTCTGAGACAACTCTCCTTCTAGAGTTAAGGTGTTCACACATGGACTCTATGGAACTTAGGGTATTTATCACAATCAAAGATTTCCATGGGACAAGACCTAACCATAAACCATTTGATCAATGTAAATTGCCATATCCTGTCTGGAAAGATGCAAACTAACACCTTTTCTTCCAGAATTTAACCTGCTCTTCAGGTTTAAAATAATTATTAAATTCTCCCATAATGCTTCAGCCATTTCTCTAAGTGTAATGGCAAATAGATTACACCTAAATTATTTAAACTACACAAATCTTTCCTGGTCCTTTATATAAGATTTTACTTGTTTGTGCAGAGTTCAGTTGCATTAGCCACTGAAAAGCAGCTTTTACTGAACACCAAGCAAACAAAAAAGGCAGCACTGCTACAGATTCCTATTGCCATGTGTTGTGTTGATAATTTTCCCTCTGCTACTCAGTGGATCAGTGGTCTATTTAGACCTTCTCTTGCTAGTAATGTAGTTTTAGAATAGCTCTTCATACTATATTTCTTTTATCTTCTTTTGCACCTTGCCCCTTTTCCTTTTTGATTTGTCTTCCTAATGCACTTCTCTTAATCTGCTCATGTTCTTCTCCTCTATATGTTCTTCAAGAAAATGCTAAAATTGGAAGAGGATAACTAAAAAAAAAAAATAAATCGAAGCTCATATTTTGCCACCATTTTCAAAATTTTCAATGAATTAATCACCAGTTGAAATAACATAGCAAGGGGAATTTGAGGAAAAAAAAGTGCCAAGTCACATGATAAAACTATATTGACTCTGGAGTAGCAAAGAAAGAAAGTGGAAGGTTTATGAAGCTTGTTGGACTAATGCCAGCATTTGAAACTCATCTCTTCACAGTCTGCTGAAGTGGGGGGATCTCAAACCTGATAATACATCGTGATTTGAGTTTGCCAAATCTAAAATAAGTGACAACATGATCCTCTAAAATATTTCTGCCATAGTAGGGGAGAACAAGTCTATTTTCCCCTTTGGAATTATACCCGAAGCTGATAAGAGTAATTAAAATTATTTAATCCAATCCAACTTGGATTGGAAAATTCTGAGAAAGTATCAGGGATGAGCACAGTTAACAATCCTCAAATTATTTCAGAAGCCTTGAGGAAGTTATAACAGAACAAAAAAATTAGGTCTAAGTTCTACCCACGAGGAAAATAAAAAGGTACATTTGAGCAACAAGTTTGTCATGACAATTCGATAAGACACAAGCGATGGCAGAATTTAGAAATGTAAGAGAAATCCAAATGGTATGTTTCCCCTTTGCCCATGAGAATGCCTGAAAGGATTCTGTTTATTCCCACTCACCCGGTACATTGAGAGATCAATCCGAAGTGAATTATGAAGCTGGTCCAGAAGCTTCACAAATCGTTCTTTCTGTTGAGCAGAAAACACCAATAAACATTCACATATCACCACTGTCCAATCAATGTTCAGAATAAGCAGCAGAGTATCAGGTAATCAGTGTCAGATCTCATGAGAGCAGGAGGAAGCTGCTATGGATACATGGCATTGTGTAAATAGTATTTTCTTTCGATTCTTGGATTTACTTTTAAACTGTACGTATTTCTGAAGTCTGTGAAACGTCAAAATTGTCAGAAAAAACACTCCGTTATCACTCTCAAGTAGAGCCAGAACAGAAACCTCTCTGATTTTCTGTCTGCAATTTACACCAAACTTGTATGTGAGAGAAAATATTTATTCAGAGAGGAATAAAGTACAGGCAGAACAGGGTCTAATTCAGAGCAATAATACAGCTCCATGATCTTATACAGTTCAGTGACAAGTACTACAGGCCTCTTGTGACATAACTTCTGGAGGTCAGGTCTCTCCACTGAATTCTGATGTGGTATTGTGAACACCTCCTCAATCTATTTATAAATTCCCAATCTGATGGAAAGCATGAGCTTTTCCAAATACTTTTCCAGCACGCTCAACTCCACCACAAGTTATATACAAAACATTTTAACCGTTAGGGGGATAGACTTCTTCTATGGTGGTGGTGTTTTTTTTCTTAAAGCAGTTGGTGTTTTTGAAAACAAAGTTCCGAAATTACCAGATCACATGGTATATTTTACCAACAGCACTAATGTACAGAGTTAATACTGTTTGCTCATTACATACCATCTGTGCTCCACTGTAATGTGAACACAAAGAATAAACATCACAATGCATTACACTGATTGATAACTGAATGTGTGATGATTACCACAACAAACCCATGCTCTCTGTCTGGTCTAAAAAAGTTCCCCTGCTTCCAGCTTCTCAGAGATTTAATGTTCCTTGATCAGAATGAGTTATTTACTGAAGGGTGGAAGCACTGTAGGCAAATTAAAGAAGTCCACTTGCAACATCACCAAACACACAAACCTACCCCAAAATTGGAGGCTGCAAAGCGGTCCGAAGCAGACACATTTGTGGAGGCAGTGGTGTGTGCATAATAAGCATTGATATTGGCAAGTAAGGTGCTCATCACAGCTGGCACGCCGGGGCACATGTATTTAGAGGAGAGACACGCAAAATGCCTGCAAAAGGACAGTAATGTAAGTCATTCCGGTCTCTTTTGTGCAGCAGGACTTGACTTTATCCCTCTAATAGACCCCATATGCTGGCAGGCACCATGAACAGATGGAAGTTATGTTTCATCCCTTTATGTAGAACTCCAGCATCTCAGAGCTTTTTTCAGAAAGATGCCATCTAAATAACAGCTCAAAACAAAGAGAAATCCCTTCACTGCAGCCATTTCCAGATCATAAAACAGCTTCTCAACCATTTGTTGCCAACAGTACGTGACTTAGTGGTGCCCTGAGTCTTGATGCCAATTCCTAGAACCAAGCCTGACACAAGGAAATTTACACAATTTGCTGCTGCTTGAGGCAGACACAGGTTCTGAGGTGCCATGAAACAGCAGCAACTGGAAAGCATAAATGCCCAGTGAGAGCACACACTAGTACTTCTGTGCTGCACTGATATGTGATTCCTTATGGCAAACCTATTCAGCCTGCAAGAAGCGTGCACACTCATTTGCATTTTCCCATTCTCTCATTAAATCCAAGAAACCCTCCTCCAGGAAATCTCAAAATCATGCTAGAAGCATCCAGGCTTATGAAATGATTAAAAAATAAAAAAAAAAATCTGCTAGACCTAAAAAAAATCAGAGCTTAAGAGGTTTTAAATCGTGGGAAATGGCAAGTAAATTTCATTCCAAGAGGCATAAGAGATGGGTCATTTTTATGCAGGAATACTCACTGAGCACCCAGACTAAATCTGGGAACTATTTTCCAAATACAGCTTTCTCCCTAAGGGAATCAGAGAATAGTTTGGATTGGAAAGGACCTTTAAAGTTCATTTAGTCCAGCCTCAGCAGTGATCAGGGACACCTTCAACCAGATCAGGTTGCTTAAAATCCCATTGGACCTGACCTTGAACAATTCCAGGGACAGGACATCTACCACCTCTCTGGGCCTATCCATCCACTGTTTTACCACCCTCACTGTGAAAGATTTCTTCCTTCTATCGATTCTAAATCTAACCTCTTCAAGTTTAAAACCATGTTTGCTACATGACACTTATGTACCAATAGATCATTTATGCACTAGGTAAACACAAGCAGAGGAAATGGCTTTGTTTAGCTTTGAGAAGCTGTGAAGAGTGGGGATCTAACCAGAGAGGCGGCAGACCTTTATCCTTGGAAACTTTCCACATCCCTGAGCAGCCTGGTCCAACTTTCAAGTTAGCCCTGCTATAAGCAGTGACTATCAGTCCTCCAGAGAAACCTGACAATTCTTTTCCATTTTGGCTTAAACCAATACATAGAAAAGCTGCTTGCAAGGTGACATAAGTACAGCTCATAACTCATTTAAGGACACGTAACCCAAAACTTTCAGCTTCTAATGTGAGAAAGTTCACTTTTGTCTGCTACATTTTATATTACATTTGAAATAAGAAATGAGCTAAGCATAGCAATACTAGTCTTTAAGAGGAAGAATGACTAATCCGAAATCCAAGTAAAAGTATAGTGACAAGGAAAAGGTTCTTTGAAGATACAGAACTGCATTAGCCTAGCTCCAAAGAGGACAAATCAGTGGCACCATTACCCAAACTTTCCATAAATGCTTTCAGCAGCACCTGGGAAATCAAGCACTTCAAAGGACTGTAACACTTGCCACAACAGACATATAGGACAAATACTTCCACGAAACCTCAGCCCTTCTCATATCATCAGAAATCTTCAGTGGGAACCTTGAGCAACATCTTTTTAACAGAAGAGTTCTCAAACAGAGATTCGAGAGTCTCAAAACAGAATTGGCAGGCAATAATTTCTAGACTTTGAGGACACCAGTAATTCAAAGACAGGCAGTTTCTTCCTGCTCACAGAAAGCCCCATGAGGAGCAGCTGCCACTGCCAAGCTTTACATTACCAATATGCTTCATCTTCTGAATAGTAAGAGTCACATCAATCAGTTACACCAATTATCTGCACTAAGGAACACAGGAAATGCATCTTACGTCATGGCCTGGTATATTGACTCAATGCCATAACGCATTGCAAATTCATCCACGATCTCTTGGGCTGTCTCATCAAAATACACCTTCCATGCATCATCTCCTTTGGCATCAGGGATCTTCACCACCCCATTCCCTTGCACATCTGTGAGATGGTGAAAGAGGTTCTGAAAGACAAAACAGGAAGAGGGCTGTATGTGAGGCTGCTAAAGCCTCTAAGTAAGATTCATGAAGAGCTTGGAACTGCTGAGGTGGTGGCACTAACACAAATTTCTTTGTTCTCCTGTTTCTTTTGCCCTGCCCACTCTGTATTTTTTGCTTTTACCTTGTCTTCTTCTTGAAAGAATCTCATAGCTGACTTTTTCACATGCATACCTACAACTTTACCCAGCAGATATTGTGAACGATGCAGAAGAGTGCTTCAGTGCACTGAAACCATACACTAATTAGTGTTCCTGAAACCTACGCATTTCTGTCCTCAGAATGAAATGCCTTAATATGGACAAGCTATTTATACTAGCTGACGTTACAGCTCTGTATCAGCATTGTAATTATTATTATATAGAACAGTCCAAACATTTTTTTTTCCTGAAAAGGACACCCTTAAGATCACCCCTAGCAACTAGACACTTGCATTATTATTCAACATAACCTTTCACTTTATCTAATACTGCAAAAGTTTTCAGCTATCATTGCTGTGCAGAAATTGCACATTCAGCTCAGTGGGTTTCTCGGTAATCCTCAAATTCATGTCACTTACAGATTCATCAGCCTCTCAGACAGCTGGCTCCCTACAGTAAGGGATGCAAAAGTCTAATGATCTCATTAGTAGCTAGAGGACTCTGCTTTACAGTACTATTTTTCCTGATTATTCTTGCTGCAAAATCATCTTCATTTTAGAATGCACAAAAGAGAGAAGGTGATAGTTGAAAAGATACCTATTTGCAAAAGGAGAGCAGCAAGTCATCATGCACGTTCAAAGCACAAAACCAAAACAGCTTACCAAATGGTAGGCACCACTGAAATACAAAACAATAAATATATACTGAATAACACAACACAGCCTACTAAAAGACCTACTTTCTGAGCTTCATCCCTGTCTTACAGAGAGCTCCCTGGCACAGCCAGAAGACACCACAGAGCTCATCCAGCTCAGTGTCTGGATAAATATGTTGTTCGTATAGATGAACATTCCTCTCTGTGATACAACTGTCCTCTGTCTAAGATGAATTTCCTTAACCCTCACTGACCTCAGGATATTCTTGTATACAGGGCTCTGACTGCTCTTCCTTATTCAGGCACTTTGAGACTGACATTGCTGCCTGCTTTTTCTTTGACACAGATAGACTGGGCATCACTCCAAGACAGGGTTTTCCTTTTAGTCCTTCTCACAAGTCATCTTTGGATTTCTCCCAACTTCTGCAGCACTTTCTGTCCAGCTCAGTCCATCCTGAGAAGGTCAGTACCCAGAAATCTCAGCTTATCTTCTGTTCCCCAACAGTTGTTCATAACTACACACCACTGCTGCAGCAGCAAAGAATTTTTACCACCAATACCTGCATCACCAACAGCCCAAGATAAAAACTCCCTCCTCAATAATGCATTTTAGTATGCTTCCTCTAAAGAAAGACAGAAGTACAGTATATGTTGAAAAGATCACTCAAGGAAATTGAGAGGTTTCTCCACCTTAAACTCATCATGGGCTCTGAGTGGAACCAAAGCCTGATCTCTGCCTGAGAGTAGCACAGCTGTGGCAGAGGGATAGACTGAGCCAGCCAGTCCTCAGCAGGGCAAGACAGCTTAAAGCTGCCTTGGCCTCCCTGACAAATGCAGGTTTGATGATTCAGTGTGTTACCAGGCCTGCATAGCAGGGAAAAGAAAGCTCACCTAGGGCAAGGAGGAACATTTCAAGGAAATAAAGGTCAAAAAATGGCTTCTTCAATAGTCAGAAAGAACAGAGTGGTATTCCCACTTCTTACCTCATGAAGGCAAGTGTACTGAATATGATATGGAGCCACCTTCTCCTCGCCTTTGATCTCCACACTGATTTGTAGGCGAATAGCCCCAGACACTGCAGACTTATCTGTTCGCTTCTCTAGAAGGTAAAAACATCAGCAATTATATGCAATGTTCATGTTCAGAGTACAGCCATCTTGGGGTGACAATACTGGCAAAAGAAACTGCTGGAAGCTCGGGCTGAGTCACCACAGAAAAAACTTTTCTTGCAAAATATTAAATACTAAGTAGACAGCAGCAAAACAACTGCCATGATACACCCTCAATATGACACATCTAATAAAACTATGTACATTTTTAGATATAAGACAGCCTTTCTGCCAGCAAATGTGCTACAGGGTCTTGGATTCAGTCAGCTGAACCAGAACCACCAGGGACAGATTCCTTTTCTGAGAACAGGGCTGATTGATGTGGAATTTGTCCCTAACTTCACCACAGCCCTGAACTCCTGGGAACTGCTGGTTGTCCCTGTCAAGAAGATTTTGGATCTCGTAGGAGATGGAACGGCCACAGTGCCTGTAAACTTAGCACCATCCGGTCGCTTGCTGGTACTTCCTACAACAGTCACTGGAAAAGTCTCAACAACTTGTCACCCAGTGCTGTGCATGTGACAGTATTAAAGACTGGTAAAATGCTTAAAAAAACCCCCACAGGACAGCATGTCTCCAACAGAGGTGGAATACAGTCCTGCTCCAAGCATTTCTCCCACTGTACTTTTCAATGCCTGACAGAGAAAACCCATGAACATTCTGATATGTTATGTTCCATTTTAACTGGTATCAGCTTTGCAGCTGCTCTGCAGCAGTATCATATGCCCCTGAAACCACGTAAACATTTTTTCACCATTTCTTGCGGATTGTCCACACTCCAAGTGCTCTCAAACATTCCCAAACCATTATGTGATGTGTTTTCAGTCCCACGGCCCTGCTCACCAAGGTTGTACCACACATCCATTTCTCCGCTCAGAGTACGAACTTCAATGATTGTCTGCCCTAGGAAATCATCTGACTCGCGTTTCAGCCTCTGCTTGACACGAGACTTGATGTCATCATCTTCGTCCCACACTCGCACCTTGATCCGGTCAGAGGAATTATGGCACTCACTGCAAACAAGAGAAAATGTAATTTTAAGAGTGTGCAATGCAGCCAACATTTATGTGCTACACGCTCTGCATTCCTCTTGACCCACTCCTCCAACATCAGAGAGATGTATTAGCAAAGTGTAAACAATGCCTATTTATTCAAAAGTGGAGTGTCTGGTATGAGCCACACAACAACTTTTTGGTGCACTCTAAATGCTCCTGTGACACAGTAGATACTGCAATCCAGATGCATGTGGAACAACCACCCTGCCCTGACCTCTGCCACCAACTTCTGACATCCTAAGTGGCTGTGACTCTCCTGCTTGTCCTCACTCTGAGCAGCAGCTCACAGAACTCGGGAATTCTCTCCACAGCTCCACAGGAACAACAGGTTGGTTTTGCTGTTAAGCCCACAGAAGCCCAGGGATATCTAGGCTCGTTAATGTCAGCACACCCCACTCCCCCCAAAATGACAATCAGCATCCAACTGGTTTCAACAGCTCTCTCCATCACTGACCTCCTGTTCAGCTGCAGGAGTTAAGGACTACCTGTCTTTATGCAGTTCCTAGGACAGCACAGGGAAGACCTGTGACAATCACCTTTTGTGCTGGTTTCTAACAAAGGGTGAATGGCCCAGATGGAGGCAGATCTCTTACTTCAAGACAGTAAGCACATCAATGCACAATACATTACAATCAGATGATATCCCATGCTGCCTGAGGAGAACGGGTGTGATACAGTAGTTACAGCATTGGTATTTAATTATTAGAATTGATTCTGCCTGTTACTCACAGCTTAGACTGATACTTTGTGCTCTGGGCAGATCAATAAAGACATTTCCATTAAAAGAAGCAGTTTACTGTTTGATGAATCAGCACCCTCCAGTTCAATGCACAGACAGAATTTCCAGACTCTCCCTCTTTCTTAGGTGTTCAGATACCTTTTGTAGATCCAAACAAGCTTTTGGATGTCAGAAGTGGGTAGAAGAACCGTATTATAACAGCTCTGCTCATTTACTGGGCATGCAATAAAGCAATTTGAATGTTCATATGAGACCATGACAAGGGTGATTACTCACCATAACCACTACAAATGTCTACCCTCGAGCAAATGAAACCTATGAAAACAGGAAACTGCTGCTGAAGGCCTGTTTTCCAGCCTTTTTAACATTAACATGCTGCATCTGTTGCTAAGCAACAGGGAGACAGAAGAAATGGGTCAGAAGAGATCTGCTAAGCCTGGTCAATAGGATGTAGCAGTGACTGGTTATGAGCATGCGCTCTGCCAAGAAACCGTCTGGGATCTTACTGCCACCATTGTGATTCAGGACAATGTTTAACAGACATCCACACAGCTCCTACTGATTTTTCCAGTAGAGTGGAATAGCTGGGAATTATATGGACAAAGTTAGAGGCAATTCCATGCAACTCTGATCACAGGCAGAACACATCGCTGCTCCCTCCTTTGCTGTGCAATCAAATCTGTATTTAGAGTTCATAATAAAAGAGGTTCAATGCTTGTCTCCCAAGTTCACTCTCCTCTCCCTCCTCCTTTACTTCAAGAATGTCTTCCCAACAAAACCATGCAAACAAGTATTCACAAGCAGGGAATGGCTGGAATTGTTGCTCTTTTTCAGCTTTCAAGTTTATCTGAGTGCTTTGCCATGTCTGCCAGCAACACAGCCTAAGCATGTAAAATAAATCCTCTGTTCCTGACACGGTGCACTAATGTACAGACTGGCAGTATTGTAGAGACTCAGTGTTCAAAAACACATGGGCGCCTCAAAACACAACCAGCACACAGAGCCATTTACAAAGCACCAGTAAGTTAACTCCTGGCTTCTTCAGACATCAACTTCTGGCCGACTGCTCTTTCCTACAACCACTTTGGTTTTGTTTCTTTCACTTCCAGTGGTCTTTCCTTAAGGAAAATGTTCACTGTTCAAACCTAAATCTAACTTAGGCAGTCCCACACACATCATCCCCCACTCCTGAGGTGGCTGGCTATCATCCTTCACTCAAATACAGCAGCATAACTCACTGCAACATCCTACATCCTTCCAATAGCATTTACTGAGCTACTAAAGCTTCTATTTTAGCACACCTTTCTTTGTTGTTTTAAAGAGACTGCTCATCTTGCTTTCTTTGTGCTGGTCCCATGCCAGGAGTGAGCTTTATCACTTGCTCAGAGCAGCTGAAAACTTTGAACTGGTGGCTTACCATCAAACATCTAAGTTTGCAGAACAGTCCTTGCTTTTGGTGAAGTAACACAGTTGTGTCAAAGCCAGTTCACTTTTCAGTGAGCAGCCCAAAACAGAATCATGAACACTGGGAGACTTGAGCTTGCTGACAGGTAACAATTTTCTAACTAATGAGAAACAGCTTCCAATTTGTGACAGTGACACAACTCCATAAGACTGTGGCTAACAAGCTCTGCTGCTAGAAGCTTTCCCCCTCATTAATACAGGAGCTGGCACATTTCTCAAGATGCCTGCCCCACTTCTTGCTATGTTTTTATGAAGCTTGATTTCAGTGTGTGCACACATATGTCAGTCCACCCTCCCACATCTGAGCTCTCACAGCTTTTCCCAAGAGGATACAGAGAAAAGAAACTCTCTATGACCCCATCAAAAGAAAGAAATTACCAAATACTTTCAGGTCCATTCCAGCAAGCAAGAGACTGGAAACCAAGTGTGCTATGTACGTGGCTCAAAACCTTTTTTTAATCCATATTGTCCCAGTGTTTGCAGTGGTGCCATTTCTATAAAAGAACTTACTTTTACACTTCAAGCTACCAAATGAAGTAACATTTTCCAGAAGCAGCATACAAAATCTTTAAGAAAAATTAAAATTGAATTTTTTTTTTCCATTAAGATTTCCTGCCTGAAGCCAGTGGTTGCTACATTGGAAGCAGCTGAGCCTGATTCTGCTGACTTGTTTGCTACCCCACTCTACCTCCATCTATTTTGTCACGTTCCCCTTTAGTCTTACACAGCATTGAAGCCCCTGCACCCACACACGTCCCCTGAACTGTCAGTATTTGGGTCTCTTCCCATGCCCAGCTGAGGGAAAGCACGAGTGCACACGAAACTCTAGTTAATTCTGGTCTGCTCACACAGTGACATGCCCACACACACAGTAATTAGTATATTGGTGGCTAAACAGAACAAGCAACTGTTGAATTTACACTGTAGTTCCTCCCACAATGAAGTCAGCAATTTGTATCCCTCTAATTTAGCTCCAACTTCTGCAAAAACATTGTAGGAAGTGATTCTTAGTTCTGAGATCTCTGCCCATCTGTAAAGGCTGGGCCAGATGGGCTTGGATGATGTCAGGGGTCTGGGACAGGTCACTACCTGTGCCTTGTCTCCTCCAAAATGTGGACAGAAAGAAGGAGAAGTCTCTAAAAATTAGAACACCACTTTTGAAGCAGTGATTCATATTTTGAAACAAAAACCCCAACAATATTTGCGCTGAATTTGCTAATTTTGCCCTGTAGACCTGATAGGCTAATAAAGACAAAAGAACAAGGAAGCAAGAACATTTTGCAGATCTTAAAGTAGGTCAGTCAAGCCCAGAACTGGGTCCTTTTATTGTATTTTGGTACTAAAAAATATTTATGGTTCAAAGAGCCTAGTGAATGTCTGTATGTCCATATTCTGTGAGCACTTTCCTTTCTGATGACACAACTCTCAAGAAGGGCCTGTAAAGTTCCACAGTCCCGTGTAGGGGACATTTCATACAATGGCAGAGAAAGAGGAAGAAAGAAAGTGCAGAGCTGCTTGCAGAAATGACGGACGAGAGTGCAGGAATGCAAAGGAGAGACTGGATCAGCAAGACTTTTGGACCTGTGACCTCATTTTAGGAGGACAGTTCTGCTTTTGAGGAGCAAAGCTGAAAAAAAAGAAATTATTTTCTGGAAAATGAGGAAGGAGTAGTTGTAGAAACTGGTATGAGAAAGTCCAGTAAAAAGTTGCAACAATATACAGAAGGGGAGCAGAAAAAAAGTTGTTTCAGGAAATGGTGTAGCTGAAAAAGCAGGAGGATTCAAATGTGGATCAAATGAAGTGTCATAACATGGCAGGGTCCAATTGGCAGCTCAGCTGTGGCCAACAGCAGAGGGAATGGAAGGCAGGAAACTTCTCAGAAGAGGCTCATTTTTAAATGATGACAAGACTCCTCTTTTAGGGAGAAAAAAAGACAGTGGAGAAAACACCAAAGGCAAAATCAGAGTGGAAAGAAAATGAAGGAAAACCCTCAGTACCTTATAAGTTAAGCACAACAGCAAAATAATATGCCCTGAGCGCCCATTGTTGACGTCTAAGAACAAAGAAATGAGTTTTCTATTCTTACTAGCATGAAGCTGTTTTCTTAGGAGAACAACTACAATTATTTGCTGTTACCCAATGTTACAATGCCAACTGACAAATTAATGGTGTAGTTCTTCTAACTACAAAGAGCAGATAAAGTGATTCTGAGTTTTACATCCCTAGCTACATTAACTCAGCTTTCCAACAGGTGTTCGCCACGAGGCATCAGGTCTGCGTTCAGATTTAAGTCTCATGTTGGTAACTGAGCAGGGAAATGAGTGAGATTTTATCAGAGTGCCAGTTTCAGTATCTGCAGCACCTGGAGATTAAAGAAAGCAAGACAAACTGGATGGCCCCCGCCACACAGTGAAGGGAGGCTGAAGGGGCAGAGTTTCAGTAGTTATAAACACAGCGGTCTCAGAATGGGAAGCCTAAAATACAGCTCTGGAACAGTTACATACAATTACAGAGATAACTGAAAGATGTTGAACTTGACAATAGGCTCAGCAGCTGAAAGGAAAATTGGGGAACCAAATAGAAGCCTTTGGGTAAGTAGCCAGTGATTAGTTGAGCAGTAGCACCATTCCCAAAGGATTAACAGATATGCATATCATATGGACTCTGCACATCCCAGTAAAATACTGACTGTCTGCTAGCAGGAGGCCCTGCATTCATTTTAACTTGGTTGTTCTTCTGTGGTGAGAGAGAATAAACATGTCTCTTGCAACCTGTTCAGAGACAATGGAATCTGTTCCAGGCAATGATTGCATATGCACCATTCAAAGCTTCAGACACAGCTGTACTTAGATCATACAACTTCAAGGGGATATTACTGTAAAATGAACAAGTAATTTTGCACCTACGCCATGAAGAACAGCAACGTCCTGTTTGAATCCAGTAACATTTAGTGCTCACAGACTTTAAAGACTATGGCATTCCCTGAACAAAAGGTATGAACCAGTCTCCAAACTAGCCCAGAGCTCTCCCTTTAAAAGTGAAACTGCCCTGCGGTCAGGTTTATCCTCCTAAGCACTGTCTGCTGTTGTAACCCATGCAAATGGATGCTCAGCTTCAGCCTTTACAGACAAAAAAGATACCAGAAATCCTGTAATTTCCACGGACAGTCTAAAACATGTCTAAATGGGGAATTACTTTCTTGTTCTAATTGCACTGAATATGGCAAAAATAGCTTCCCTCTAATACTACTGGACTGCTTCATAAGGAAACAAGAGTTATGCAGACTTGTTATGAAAGCTCCTACGTTCCAACACTTTTTGTGAAAAAACAACAGCTAGCTGGAGAGGAGAAACCCATACCAGCTGCTCTCCCTGGAAAGCCTGCAGCCAGCTGGCTCTCATGTACGAACCACTACACACAACTTGGTTCCAACTGCCGGCAGGACACATGCTGTCTTCTGCCCAGCCAGAGCTGAGGGCAAGGGAACAGAACTGAGAGCACAGGCAGGAAAGCTACATGGCAAATGCAGGAGGACATCTGTAAGCCTGTTCATCATAACTAGAGGAAAGAAATTGGGATTTACTGTAGGAGAGAAAGGAATGTAAACCCAGGGGAAGCAGAGCTTCATTAGTGCATGCTCACAGGACACATTTGTGTTGCAGCAGTGGCTGGAGTCCCCCACCAAGCTTCCTGCTGCCAAGCATCACATATGCAGAGTCTCTGCACCAAGCCTCCAACACTTTGAATGGAGCAGAAAAATCAACATCTTATGTTTTCAAAGGTCTTCAAACTCAGATGAAATACACAAAAATCTCTCCATAACAACATATTTCCTAAAGCTATAGATGTAAATATACAAAGAGATAATTTTCAGAAAGAAACAGCCTGCAAATCACTTGCTCAGGCAACATGAACACACTGCAAGAACTGGTGATTAATCTAGGCAGATGCCTACAGTTACACAGGCTAGTAACGACCTGGATAGCACTTATAATGGAAACCCAATGCATTTTCAACCTTGTCTTTTCTAAAAGATGCTTCTAAATCTGGACTTCAGAACTGGGTCAAGCCTACCACATCATTTTTTTTTTTCTGAAAATATATGGAAAAGGAACAAAGTCATTTTTAGGGAGAGATTTAAGTTTATACACTTTTCCATCCATCACCGTAAATAAGCACAAACCCCCCTATTTAAAATAGGCTACCAGAGCCTTAAAAATTTTAAACTTATTTAAGCTGCTTTGAAGAAACTTTACTGAGCTTGTAGAAAGAATTATATCACACATCTGTACATAGTCTGCCTTCATTCATGCCATGGCTTATAATAAGTGTTATAATTCTAATGACTGATGCACACAGATTTCTGGTTCTACATTGAACCTTTGAAAAAGGACTGGAACTGTGATCATATGAAAGGCACTGAGCACCTAATGAACATCAGCTACAAACAAATCCACCAAGCCAAACAGAAAAGGAACAGCAGTGGTGACACACACATTAGTAACTGACCTGACCTTGCTACTTACACATCTTGCTCTCTTTGAATTGTTTAACCATTTTGAATATCAAAGCTTTCATACATCTACTGTAAAGCTTTCAGTAACTACCAGCACACCTTTCTCTCACTACAAGAAATTAACCTCATTTTAAGAATCAAGGACACCTCCCTATCCAACCTCTTAAAATTTGACAATCTCTTGATTGACCTGACAATCTCTTCTAAAAAAGCCTGGTATGTAACAGGTATTTTGGGCCTGAATGTGTTGATTTAAATTTCCATTTGATTATGGGGTAGAAAATTTTAGAACTTCAAGAGCTGTAAGCTGCAAAAAGATCCATAAATGCAAAATAGAAACATGGGTGTGTGGAAAACCAGTGCTGCATACATTTCTAAATGATTCCTCATCCAGCAGAAGGTGAGCTTGGACATGTACTAATGAAACAACACACTGATTCCACTATTGAAAGCTCTCCAGCCATCAGGGTGGACACTTTGCTCATTCCCTTCATCTCCTCCTGCTATTCCAAGGCAATGAAGGCAATAACCACAGGCAAGACAGAAAGTATCATCAACTCTAATTCCCAAGAGCATGTTATTTGCTGAATCACAGACATGGCGATAAAGCCTAAACAGAAGCACCGTTAAAACTATGACATTTATCACACTCTGCTATCTATCTTTAAACAGAGTATTTGTTGAAGCTCCCAAAATTAGAAGGGAGCACACTGCAAATACCATGGTAACTACTTGGCATGGTAAATCAAGGTCCTTAAGGCTCCCTACACAGACTTGCTGCTATTGTGACTACAGCTATCCAAATGGCACCTAAGCATTCTTACTACTTACCAAACAGCAATGTTACCTTGGATTAAACTAAGAATAAAGCCAAGGGCTTACTTGCTCAAAATAGCAGTAGGATTTTTCTGACGTTAATGAGCAGCTCAAAACTGCTTAAAAATAATTTTGTTTGTACTGTACATCGTAAAGACAAAGCTGGACAGATATAAATCTGATTTTAAAACACAAACAAATTGCAGTTTGCAGAGAGAGCTCCCCCCAAGCAGTTTAGGAAAGAGCAGGGAAGAAAAAAAAAGGAAGGAAAGAGATGGTAAAATGGAAGACCTTACACATTGTAAGTAATAAAGATTGTCAATGTTGAATGAGATCACACAGAATCTTCAGACAACACTTGTTGGATTTCATGTCTCCATTTTGGTTTATAACATCTCCAATGACAAAGTGAGGGTAATGTTTACTTATTCAATAAAAGCAGGATGGAGCAACATACATTGAGTGTAGCTATTATCTAAAGAATTGTGCCTCCAGTTTTTGCTTTAAATTCAGACATAGATACATTGGTCATCTTGAAAGCTCTGTCTCAAAATAAGAACTCCTGCAAGTTATTGTTACATTGGTTTTCCAAAACTGAAAGAAGAAACTGCTGGTGCCACAGACAACTGACAACTAATTACCTTTAAATTTCATTGCCAAACACCAGTAGCAGTTCAGAGAAATAGGTGACAGAAGTTTCCTTAGCCTTTTATGCAAACTTTACTCTCATATTACACAGAATTTTTTTAGCCAGGAACAATAACTGCTGATTTAAACATTTTCCTTTCTCTTTAGCATTCTCTAGGAACATCAATATAAAAACATTCACAAAGCAAACAATTTGTATATACACAAGGAAGACAGGTAGGATAAATAGGTGTGCACTACATACATTGTGAAGGACGTCAACCCTCCACACACACAATGCTGAGCAAAAATAGAACCATCCCAGGTTACAGGTGATGTGGGAATGCATACTGAGAGAGAAGACACAGCTGTCAAAGCACAAATCATACAAATAGGTGACATGGGGCTGAGAGTCCTTGTTAGAGTACTTACAAGTAAAACTTCTCTTCCCACACTGGGTTCAGATTCCCAAAGATCGTTTTGGTCCTCTTCTTTGTTTTACCCACTTGAACAGTTACATATGGATCGCTGGACCCAGTCTTGTCTTTGGCCTGCAGACCCTGAGCACACACCACTGAAAGGAAAAGAGAAGGGTTACCACCAAGCTGCAACAAGACTGTGTGTTTGACCACCACATGAAGCAGCAGCTCATAATGGCCAGAGAAACTGGAATATGACTCATGAGAGCATTTCTGATGAGCCTCAGCTCATGGTGCACTACAGTGCCTGCAGTAAGGGTATCTCCACCTGCTACCTGTATGTGCACTCAGCAGAAAGACACAGAGGTCAGAGAAGCCCTTCCTCTCTGTTCTAATTTCACACCAGCTCTCTTACTTGAGGCTCCCACGTGAGACCAAGAGAACCCATGACTCTCCCACTCACCGGTGATTGTGATCTTTGCTGACCATTTTGAGGTACCATCAAGCACGCTCTGTTTCACTGTCTTCATCTGCTGAGCATGTGTCATTTTGCTCTCACAAAATACATCCCTGATCAAGTCAAAGATCTCAGGCTTGTTCCGCTCCCGGATTTTCATGCGGTCCTTCATGGCCATGATGAAATTCTGTGTCCGGTCTTCAGCTCCATGCTTCGAGCTCTTCTCTGCTGCTCCTGTGCACCAGAAAGTACACAATGCTCATCAGAAACAAACACACATGAAATTATGTCTCACTGAATCTGCATAGTGGGATCAAAACTACAAGTTACCCTTCATATGACGGCTGTTGATATTGACTTTTATACTCGGTCATCCCTATTTTGACATACACAGAGAACTTGGACCATTTGGACATGGAGGAGATAGTTCCTCTATAATCTGGGATCAGACTGCCCTCCTAACAACAGGTTCATTTAATATCCTCACAGCTGAGGAACACCCAGGAGTGAGGTTCTCACATTAACCATAAGTATCAGCATGCCCTCTGCTCTCATCACCTTTCTTTGAATAAATAAATCACTGCTTGGGCAAGTGCTAAGAACAGGGCATAGGATCTCTATTACAGATAGTACCTATGAGCTTGTCTCAGTGCTGCACTCCAACGCCACAGAAGAGCAGAAGTTCAGATGGGTCCCAACTGCTGGCATTTTCTGCCCATGTATGCCACAGAGCTCCCTGCTCAGTCCAGAATCACTGAAAATCTATGTCTCAGTCTGCCCAGAAACACCCTGTTTGGATCAGGCATCAAGCTGCAGACAGGCCTCTCTGGAAGCCATTCTGTTTTATCAGTTTGTACGGACACAACTCAAATAATTAATTTCTAGAACTGCACAGGTATATTAAGTATAACAAATATCTATAAGATAGCAAATTCAGTAGTTCAAAACTTGTGCCATTGTAAGCATGCAGTGCTAGTACAGTGTCCAGGACCTGGAAACACAAAAATCAGGTAGAGAGTCTGTAACTGCACAGGTATTCAACTGCATCTGAAAAAAGAGAAGCCCCCGGTAGCTTGCATGTCTTAGAAAATTTCAAAGTTCATATAATTATGAGATAAGACTACTCCCACCACCAAATACTTCCTACTCAATTCTGACAGTCATTTTTACTGTCAAAAATTTAGAAACTGACTACTGTGTCAGATGTGAGACATGCATCAATAAAAGTGCCAATGTGAGCTAACAGAGCAGATAATTCAGGTGTGAAATGAAAAGCAGGAACTCAGGATTGCACACAGTCTCTCAACACACTCTATGCAGCAATTGCAAATTATGATCTTAAGTTAGATTAAATTAAACCCACATGAAAGTCCTGTGGACACATTCAATCATAACCTTTCCGTTTAATGTAATACGCTTTTGTTTGTTTTTCTTCTCCAGGATTGTTTAATTAAAGTAAGCTTAATCCCAGAAAAAATGTTCGCATTCGGGTATTCACCAAATGTTAAATTACCTTAAAAATATGTATTAAAGCAGGTGCAAGGTGTGTGCAAAGGGAGTAATCAATCACAAAGATACATAAAACTGTTTTCTTCCAGAGGTGGACACATGTGATATCTGAAGCATCTTTGGTATAAGGAATTACAGGTTTGCATACAAAACTCTTTCAGCAGGTAGTGACTAAATATGAACAAAGTTCTATGAGCATACACACACAGAGGAGCCCAGCAGTACATAACACCAAAGAGAATAAAAAGTTTGCAATAGACTGAAACCACCGAAGTGTCAGAAGTTCATTAAGAACACTGCATACCAAGGCACGTTATTAAGGACCTGGGTGTAAAACAAGACATAATTTTACATTACCTGAGTACTTTTTCATTTTACTTGCTAGAGGCTTGATGTTCAGTATTTCATTTAGTACAATAAAAAGTACATGCCCCAGAGTTTCCTGTTGTTGGCTTAAGATGAAATGAAATCAAAAATACTGGAATTAATTACACAGTCCCTGCTGTTTCTACTCACCAGTGATGCACCTAACATTTATTAAAAGAATATGAAACTGAAATGATACCAGAAGCTATGCTTTGAACTTCAGATATCAAGTGCTATTCAGCTTTAACAGAACTAGGTCTCCTGGGGATGGAGATGGACTCTATACTACATATGCAGAACTAGAGAAAATTACTGGGAAATTGGGAAAGGCCAAACTGAACAATTTGTCTTTCCTAGCTGGAATTCTGAAATCTGCCATGATCCAAAGAAACCAACTCTGCCCTGACCTTTCTGTCTTTAACGAAAATAAGAACCAAATTAAAACTCACCTTTATGCAAGCATTGCAGGAGCATCAAATTAGGTTTTAGAATGCAAATTTGAACAAACGGATGAATTCTAACGTGTTTAACACCCCCACAACCTCCGGAGACCTTGCACAGTGGCCATATCCCTCTGCAAGCCTAATAGCAGTCCAGGGCACCCTGGGCTGCAGGATGTTCAAGCCATGAGACACAGACCCCTAGAGACCTCGAGTCACCTCCAAGGCTTGGCTTTGTCTTGTGACTCCAGAGGAAACCTCCCACCTCCATCCATGCATTTTCCCCACTCTGCCCAGATAATTTTCCCAGACGCTCCATTATTCTTTCCCTGGAAAAGGTGTCTCTCTCCCTTCAGAGACTGTGCAAAAGCCAAAATTGCAGTGCAAAAGCCACAATCAGACACCTTATTTAACAATACAGACTAACAAAGAACAGACAGTGTCTGTTCTGCTGTCTCAACCACACACTCTTTCTTAATTTTGACACCTGCTTTTCCGTACAAAACAAGAGGGCTTCCTAAACAACCACTGAAGGACTAATTAACTATGATGTATGTGCTTTAAACACAAAACATGTCATTATACTGAATAGCAGAGGGTGCTTTTCCTGCTCTTGGACTGGGATTGTGTTTCTGCAAGCTGAAAAGAGGTTTTTGGATCGGTTTTTCAAATCCTGTGAATGGCAACAGAAAGGCATTGGAATATACAAGTAATGTGTACAGGTTCTGGGCTTTCTTTCTTCCTCTCTAAGACTAAATTATGAGTCAATTTATGACTGGAAACAGAAAGTAAATACATCTATATTGGGAATTGTATTGATACAGCTATTAGTAAACCACCAGTGCTGTTATTCTATGCTTTAAGAAGAATTCAAGAAAGTAACTCTGTCAGGATAGAAGGCAGCTGTTCAGTAGGCGGATAATGCTTAGAAATTATATATTCCTGAAACCTAAAATAGATATTCAAGTTTCAAATAAAGGTATCCTTCTTCCTTCTGTGCAAATATTTTCCTACATATGACTCTGGGAGCAAACAACTGTTCACCGTGGTGTCTAACCATCATTCAACTCAGAAGCCAAGATGATTAGCACATGACTTAATTGGTCTGACTAACCCCCCCACTCACTGCCTTGGTAACAGGACTCGGTAACAGCCTCTGAACTCAGAGTACAACACACGCAAGTTTCTCACCCAAAAAGCAACAAACACACCCCCCTCACAGTCCTCAGTCAAAATGCTTTGAACAAAAAAGATAGCCCTGAACTGTACAGGCCTCTTACTAGGCTCTTGCTCACATAATGTCCTTCCCTTCCACCCTCTTGGTAATTACTTCTCCGCATTTGCTCCTTGGTCTCCTACACATCTATCCCCAGATTTACTCTTGCTTTGATACCAGAATTGCCCAACCCACTGTAATTTAGTTAGTACTACACCAATGCTCAAGGCAAAAGATAAAAGCTCAGTTTCCAAAAGCTTTGCGTGCCATGGGGATGTTCAAGACCATCCCTCTATCCACTTTCAGTCAAGTAGGAAAGGAAATGTACCCATGCAGCAGAGATTTCAACTATTTCCAAGAATAGCAAAAGGCTAAAACAAGAGCACTGTCCCTTGAGCAAGTATTTATGAGCTTATGATAAAAAGGTAAGTGCCCTATCATCAGAATATTAACTTCTAAGTACCTACAATACTATAAGCCAGGAGGCTGCAGTACACATACTAGAACTGATTTCAGTTTACTGCACTTCAGACACTACCAATTCATGAAATAGCCCTGATGAAGCAGTCTGCAAATCGGTTTTGATTCAAATTGCAACAAAGCATTGCTGAATTTGAGTATTTCACAAGTGCAGTCCCACAGTGATGATAAATTTGTTGAGTGTATCAGACAACAAGTTTCTTAAAAACAGAGAGACAAAGAAAAATACCCTCAGAAGAGATAACCAAACATAATTCTAAAAGACTTGGAGAAAGAGGTTTCTTTTATTTCTCCCAGAAAGGTATGAAGGATGGAAGATGGATAAACAGCACATTCTGACTTTAAGGAATAAAACCCCAGGTGTCTACCCAAAATTTTAAGGCATAAACAATGGAAAAGTATTTGTGACCAGCCTGAAGATTGATTTTACTCCAATGCAACATTTTCTTGAAGACTTACACAGATTGAAGTGAATATATATCCTGAGGCATCAAGGTATAATCAATAGAATTGTATTTGTTACGAGTCTGAAAATTCATTTTACTCCATTGTAACATTTTCTGGAAGCTCTAAATAGACATAAGTGAAGATATGTCCTGAGAATGTTTTGGGTTTTTTGCCGACAGCAACAATAAAGCTTCTGTTAGGAAAAAATCCCTCCTGAATTCAGTATACAAGAAAGTTCAGTCTTGAATTTATGGGATCTCTGAACTGTTGTTTGTCCCCCAGACAACCTTTTTCTCATTCCTCAAGCACAGACTATGTTCTTCAAACATCTGTATAAAAAAAAATTAAACTTCTTCACTTTTTCTCTGACTTCTTGGGTTCCACTTAGAAGGATTTTAGCATGAACATACCAAAGCAAAGAACACAGTTGCCTGAAAATGCCTTTTAATACACTTCTAGTATTGATAACAATTGTTTTCCCATTCCAGAGGCACATTCACATATTGACTCTATCATCTTCTTCATCTCCCAGCACGATCCTCTGTCTTCTCTGTCTTTTAATTACACAGTTACCATGTCCAGTTTCCTCTACATCTCTACCCAGCTAATGATACCCTCCACACTTACAGTGGGTAACACTGCAGACCATGCTCACCATCCATCTTCCTTGATTCTGGACAGCTTACAAATAACTCAGTAAGTAAAATTTTGGTTTAGTTTGGTTTTACCTTTCTACATGCTTCACACATTTTAAGCCTAGTGTACTCTCACTTTTTCCCCCTCTGTTTCTGTAACGCTACATGATGAAGTATCTTGAGTTTATATTTTGAAAGAAAATGTGAAAATACCTGCAACCCCTTGAATAAAATAAGACCTTCTTACTTAATGCTTCGTCATATATGAAAAGTAATTTCCAGTTGTTTCTTCTATTCTATGGAAAAACTCACAGTATTGCTATTATCACATCCCACAGCCTATTGCATAAGATTATGTAATTACAACTGGATATTAGAAAACTTTCCCCCATGGTTATTCTTCGGCATCTCTGCTCCAGAGACTCCCTGTTCTCAGGGAGTCTGAATCACTGAAGTTGTCTTCTCCTTCCACTTTTAGTTTTCTCACAGCAAAATCAGCCCATTTTCTCTGCTGCAAACAGCAAGCTTAAAAAGATCCTCTTTCTCCCCATTGTTTATCTCCCTCTTCCCTAACACGGTGCAAGCATAAACAGGTTCAAAAAAGGATTAAACCAATTCACAGAGCCATCACTGTCAGCCATGAAGTAGTATCTACTGTCCAGAAAGGCAGGTGCGCTACATGCACGTGTCTTACACCTCTGCCCTGGGCTCCACAACATCCATTCAGAAACATTCTATTAAGACAGACCAGGTATGGCTGCTCTTATTTTTTTTAAACAGCATGATTCCTGCCCTCCTGTCCCATAATGCCAAGCCTCTCTTTGGAAAGATTAACAATCTCATATCATCCTCTCTCAAGACATTCTCAGATTTCCCCCATTGCTACTGAACTGTCTCCAGTACCCATCCCCATCTGAAGTCTCCCTTCTTGAACCTGGATAGTCACAACTTTCCTCTGCAGGAACATATTTCCTCTTAGTCATTAGCTATTTCTTTAATATTGAGGTTTTTCCCTATTGTTTTCAACTTCAGAACCACTGCTCTGTACAACAGCTTTGTGCCTGTTTCCTCTCTGCAGCTGGTGCAGAGGGAACCTGATGTTCCTCTGTTCTCCACAAACTTCCCCCTTTCTGAGATACCACAATTCCCTTGCAACATTACAGCGTCATGGGTATGCATCTGAATCAAGCCTGGATGCACAGCTTTTCACCTCAAATACTGAAAATTACCAGTTAGCAGAGAGTTCTGGTTAACTCCAGATATAAAAAGGTAATTCTCAGGAACTGACCCTGCGCACCAGGCTGTGACAGAAAACTGAACTACGACAGAATTACATTCTCCTGGACCAAATGCAACACCACAGATCTTTGATTAGCCACAAAAAGGTTTCAACAAAGCCAAGGTGCCAATGGTGCAACAGTTCAAACGCTATAAACTCATCCCCCAACCCTCAAAGAAAAATCTAGAACTGCTAAGCAACTGAAGGACAGAGGTGTTTGGCCAGGATCAGATGTGTCTTACAAATAAGCCACTGCAAATAGCCCTAGACCTAACTAGGTCTAATGACAAATTTAAGATTCTGCACACAACAAAAATACAAGTATAAACAATATCCACTTGGGGTGTTAAGAAAAGCCGTAAGAAAGAACAAATGACCTATGACTCACTGGTATCCCTTGCTAAATCATTCAAGCTTGGCTTTCCCAAACAGCTATAGCTTAAGGCAGACTCAAGATCTGACTTTTTATATTCCTGTAATTGCTGACAGGAATTTGCAATAAGTCTGTTCATACTTCACACACTTTTCTGATTTCTTAGACTTAGTCCATCAAGCTGCAACAACATGAAAAATAAGAGTGAACAGAAACAGCCCCACCTTTCTACTCAGGATTTAACATACATGGAAGAAATTTCTATTCTGTTTGGACTGAGATATTTTGTTCTCAAGCAGGAACATAAATTAGAGACCACATTCAGAAATGGTTTTAAAAGCAAATAAAAATAACTGGACCAAGGCAGATGCCTAAATAAATACTTTTCTCCCTCTTTTTTCCCCCTTCAATCAAATGCCTTTTAAACTTCTCCATTGTTCATGTAAGGTGCAATTTATTCTGCAAAGTCACAGAGTTCCTTGAAGAGATGACTTAGTTTTTTTACACTGCAGAAAAAAACCCCAGCCAAATAATCAGAAATGCTAGCAGGAAGATGAAATACTGCCCGTACACTCAAGCAACACCTTTGTATCTGACTCACCATCTCTGCTAACTCAGCCCCAGGTCTCTAAAGTGATTCAGCCAAGTGGCCTACTGTTGAAAAGACAAAATGCCTTCCCAGGCTGCTGCTGGTACAGATAATCCAAGCTAAGTCCATGGACTCTATTCCCTAAGCAGGAACACAGTGCTGCTCTAAAAAGATTAAAACAGTGGCACAGACTGATGGCTGGAACAAGAAAACTGACTGCAATATCAGGACAGCAGGGAAGAACAAATGTCAGAATATTCAGCCTTATACCCTATTCATGCAGCCCATTCTTCCCCACAGGATATGTTGGCAAATATGCCATCCGAGCTGACACAAAGAGCAAACAAAACAAAAAACCAAACAACCAAACAAAAAATCAACCAAAACCAACAAACAGACATGAAAGAGTCAAGAAGTGAACCTTCTTTTAAAGGACATCAAGCACAATGCTGCAAAGTTCTTCTGCACCAGTGGAGCTGTCTGTGCCTACAGGGGGTAAATTTAGCCCAATGGCACCTTTTCAGAAAACACACAGTCACTTTAATCACTGCAGCTTCACTGATCCCTGAGATACCAGCAATACATTTAGGAAGGCTCTGGCAACAATTTCTGGAACACCCACACTCCACTGGCCACTACTTACTCTGCAGGCAGTCAGCATTGAGCAAGTCTTGGCACTTCTCATGGCACTTGACCCCACACTCCCCGCAGCGCATTCCCTGCCGTGCGATGCCCCACAGCAGCCCCTCGCATTCATAGCAGTAGGTAGGAGTTGTGGCTGTCCACACCTCGAAGTTGTGTGGGGTTGTACAAGAGATGGGGTAAATTAAGGCTTGCAAGGTCTTCTTATAGACATGAGATTTCTGAAAGGCAAGAGCACATGTAAAGCAACATCCAGGAAGGTGACTGACCCTACCTTTCCTGGTAAAAATGAGAGTTTTACAGGAAAAGGCATGACCAGTGCAATAAAGCCACACATTTGAGGTGAACAAATAGATCAAATTTTTACATGTGGTGTCAGAGGACCTCACCTTCCAAAAATGTCTCCCCAGGCATTTACAAAATTGGAAGACAACAATTAATGTTTGTGGATATGTTGAATAAGTTTCACACACTGTCCTTTCTGACAGATAGCACAGAAGGAAATGGTAAGACTACTGAGTTCAAGAAGTGTTTGGACAATGCCATCAGTCAGATGATGTGACTCTCGGGGTGTCCTATGCAGGACCAGGAGTTGGGCTCAATGACCCTGATGGGTGACTTTCCAACTCAGCATATTCTGTGATCCTGTGTTTCTACATTTTTCAGGATTATATTGACACATTAAATATTATTTTTACATGTTCAGTTTTTTAAAATAAATTATACAGGAAGCTTTGTATCTGTATTTCTAGATATCTGTGAAGCTTGCTCTGCATCTCAGAGAGCCAAATCCCTTTAATTTGCTTACTAAGAATTAAGAGAAGCCAAGCAACCCTCCTACTTACCAGCTCTTCATCTTTGAGAGATGTTCTAGTGGCCATTGCTGAGGTAATTCCGGCTTTTCGGGACTGAACCAGTGACTAAGGAGGAAGAAATTTTGTTATTCACCACCAATATTTGCAAGTGCAATGGCTTTACATGCCCAGAGATGTGAGCAAGGGGACTCTGTCATGCCAGACACCAAACCAGCAACTTACTGCATTAAAGTTGGTTTGTTAAATGACTGCTCACATCTTAGAGGAGTCAAATACATACTCTCAAAGGTCTCCAACTTGTTTCCATCTGTCCATAATCAGTCTCATTCTAGTAAATTTCTGTTTGTTTCTCTGAAAGAACTGCCAGTGAAACCTGGGTTCCCATCTCCGTTTCTACATTCTGGCAGCAACGGTAACACTTCTACCATCCAAGGTCACTAAAACAGACTCATTTTTCTATATCTAACTTCATTCATATCCGAAAGGATATGATTTCATCAGCTTTATGACACATACAACACCCCAAAATGTGACAGTAAAGAGGTTGCAAATAAAAAGGATAAAAGAAAGGGGAGTGAATTGGGAGCAGAGGTTTGAATGTGACTGTACCACATTCATCAGCCATCACTGAACACAATGAACTGCATTTTCCCCTTAAAGAGCTGCCTTCACATCATGCCAACACTGCTTTGCAGCAGTGGACAGCACAGGGCAGTGTCTTTGCTGCACCTCACAAGGGATTTCTGCAGCCACTCCAGTAACATGAAGGCAGAGCAGGATATTTAAAGGTAGCAGCATTTGCTTTGTAATCATTCAACTCTATCAGTTTTGTACCATTTATGTTGTGCTTTATGCTGCTTCAAGAAAGACTAAAAAAGTTCATTCCAACAGTGATGGAGCAGGACAGAGTGCTGGATACGCATTCACTGCAATACTGCAGGTTCAAAACAAAAAGCAAAGAAGTAGATGGGGAAATAAGGTGAAGTAAGGGGTTTTTTTCTGGTGAAGACTGATGGATAGTCTTCACCTCCACTTACCATGGCCTGTGAAGAGAGAGAATGAATGCATTCAAGGGAAGTAACACAAGTTAATGCCATTATTGCAAAGATTTAAGATACAAGCAGTCAGCTAGATACATACCAAGATGCCCTGGCATGAGCTGGCAGACAAAATTGTATGCATTTTTTCACATGAATTACAGGATATAGAAACTTTGGTCTTTCAGCTGTTACAGCATTTCTCTCAAGTATGAAATTGCTACATGTGCTGAATACAGCCAACAGAAAAGCATTTGTCCTGCAGAAGCCTTATTTCACCATATCATACAAGCATATGAAAGTTCTCTTCATTACTCACTTGGCTCTCATGCTTCCTCAGTGCAGAAGTCTACTGGCAATATTGCAAATAGCTTTTAAAATCCAAGCACATATGCTCGTTTATCTATCCTCTGAAATTCCAACCTTCTGCCAAACCTCACATGGACATTATAACTTTCCCTAAGGTACGTGATTTTAAGCAAAACATTTAAAAATGATGCAGGCTTAAAAACAATCAAATATTTTGCATAGAATAAAAAAGGATAAAGAACATGAAAATACTGTAATTCTGTCAAATGAAATTGTCTACAAACCATAGCTCATTCTCACTGAGATTTTTCAAGCACTACTCCTAACCCTTTAGCGTAAGAATTAATTTAACAAAACATTTCAGCTTCTTGAAGTGACAATGAATGTGCCCATACATCAAAAAAAGTAAAGCCAGCTGAACAAATGGCTGTGTGGCAGAAGAGAAACAAACAAATCTCTTACCAGATCACTGACAAGTGGAATTGGCTTTTTTTTGCGTAGATCAGGCATGCTATCGATGCCATAGAGACCACCTGCAGGCCTGGAAATACAGGAGGAAAAAAAAAATTAATTAAGTTAGAGTTGGGAGGGGTGAAGAGGGGGATGCTTTCCTGGAAGAAGGAAAAATAGCCAGAACATTATATTTAAGAAAGTGTAAAGCTAATGCCAAAAACGATTAAGTGTTTATCTTCTTCACACACAACAATCCAGACATTCCTGCTTGGTGGTGGTGGTTAGGAGGGAGCACACTGAAGAGGAACAGTCCAGGGGCAGGATGCTGCTACCCATCTTCTGATTCTAGTCTAGAACACACTTAATACTGGCCCTTGAGGTCCACATAATTATTAGGAAAAAACTGACATCTGAGGAGAAAAGACAGTATTTTTATGTCTATAAAAAGACCATTTGTGGTGCTCAGCTTTCAAGCCATGCAGACCTGTACACACAAGAGATGGCATTTGCTGGCAGAAGTGACAATGGAGCAAAAGGGCCATTACCCCAGCAACAGTCAGAGCCTGATGAAATAAAACATTATAACCTGCTTCCCTCCCGACCAGACCAGCCTGGATAATTATACCTGGATCCTGCCACTCACTGCTGAAACCACATAGATATAACCCTGTACTTGAAGAAGGTCTATTAATCCAGCTTACAGGCCCCCAGTAAATGCAACCATCTCTAAGGACTTCAGATGATGCTTCTCCTAAAGCCGGAAACTGAGCACACACTTCTCTGCTGTGGCTTCCTGCCTGCAATGAACACAGCCCAGCAGGCAAAATCCACAGCCTTTCCCAGTGTCCCTCTCACCTTGCCCATTTCCACTCTGCTCTCAGGCCTCGCTAACATTAAGAATATGGTTCCTGAGGTCTTTATTACAGAGACTGCAAAGGAACCCTCTGCCTTTCTATCCTTAGCCATTTGTCTTCACTCCCCACCACTCTGGCTTACAAGTTTCAGTATTTGTGTGATAAACTGGCTGCCAATTTCAACCTGGGTGTTTTGTTGATCTAGTACAACATTACCCAGTCAAAATGCTTTGCAGGAAAATTACAGGAAAAAGGTGTATGGGCCAAACTGTTCTCACAGCCATAAAAACCACACATGGAGCTACCTTTCAAAACAATCTAACTGCCACTGCAGATTTGCACATGTCATGAAAATTGTGAGGTCAGTAAATGACAAGAGGCAACCTGCAGCCGTCAGAAAGCAGGGCCTATTCCAGCCCCCTTAAATACAGCCAAAAGTAAAAAAAAAACAATCAACCATACATCCAGCGTGAGCAAATCTATACTAAAACTTGAGAATGGACAAAGATGTCACAAGACAGCCTAGCATGAGGCTGTGCCAAAAAGGAGAATAGTCCATTATTGCAGAAATACATGACAGAATTGTAATAGTAAAATTTACTTTTTTGATGGGGCGTAGGAGGGTGACGTGTCCGAGCTGTGGCTGAGCTGACAGCTGCTGCTGGCTGGATGAGTCTGCTGGGAAGGTGAGCAGTCAAGTGTAACTGCAGGAGCCGTGTCAGCTCCGAGGTTTTCCAACAGTGCACTTTTCCAACACTGGAAATCCTCACAGTGAGGCCATGCTGTGTGTTTTACCAGAGGCTATCGTCATTTCCAATAGAGAATTCCAGAAAAACTTTTTGACCGACTCACACTGCAATAATCCCTTCTGGATTATTATAGAAAAATCTCACACCCATCAAGAAATAAGAAATATGTCTATATTGGCATATTTGTCTGCTGCCCTAATGTTACAAAACCTGTCTGATACTGGTGATACTGTTTTGGGGTAAAATAGGTGGCATGGAAGACTACTCAGATAATGCAAAAACTAATGATTACCTAAACTACAACACAGTTTATTGATAAATTTTGGGTCAAGGATTTGTGTAAATCCCTTGAATTATAAAAGCAGATACAAAATAGAAAGGAAGAGTCTAAAATCCGAAAAGACGCAACAAAATGGTCACAAGTAAAACTCCAGAGTTAATGCTCCCACTAACAGTCTTTTCCTACATGATTTCAAAATTTTTTTTTCTAATTTAATTGAGAGGAGACTGCAATACTCTTGACATTTCCCAGGAAAGAAAAAAAAACATTAAAATGGCATGCATTATGAATTCAAGATGAGACTATATAAATTATTGTGCTTAAGAAATACATCTAGTTACAACTTGGTTTGTTGCAAAATACTTTTGATAGATTGAGGTTTATGACAGAACCAGTGGTAAGCCAGGATGACAAACATATTTGAAAGGTGCTTGTATTTGTCACTGAAAAGAAGCGTCCTAGTTCCTACAGAGTTATACACCCAGATGACCTGCTTTTAGCTTAATATTAATAAATTTAAAAAAACTCAAAAATTCCTAATTTTCAAAAGTGTTGTGTTTTCAGCTACCTCAGTCTCTTTATTCAAGCACAACTACTGCCTCCCCTAATAAAATTACAGTGTTTGCACAGACAGAAGAATTGACAGTGCCTCAAATATGCACAGTGTAGCTTTATATGTAATAGGGTAACTCTCCTCTGCAGTGAATGTAATATTTATAGCATTATTATGGAGAACTGTATTGAGGAGTGAATAGCATTTCAGTAAGAGAAGATGATTTGCACTAATAAATAAAAGATACAGATATGAGATATTACACCCACAGACTGATCCATAATACCAGTTGTACCTTTTTTATAAAAGTGATCTCTCCAAAGCCAGTGATTACAGACAGGAAACTACTGTTGCATTATGTTGAAAATGAAAATAGCTTGAAGCATGTGTTCATCTTTTAATACAAGCTGTATCACACAGAAGCTTCCATTAAATCTTGACAATCTAAGCAAGCTAAGGTGGTTCGGAGTGACAGAGGATGACTACTTTCTTCAAAGGATGCCACAACTCTAATCTTCATACTGAAAGAACAGCTCCAAACATAACTGCTTTAATATACTTTGAGGCTAATAAGCCAAAATGCAGCTAAGGGTGGAATTAAAGGTTTACCACCCACAACAGCATTTTCTAGGAATCCATTGCATGGGAGATACAGTAAATATGACAAACTTTTGTGAAAACTACCTTAGCCTGACTGTTTAGTTGTATCTTGCACAGAGAGGAAAAAAATTACAGATCAGAGCAAACAGTGCCTTGAACTGACAAAACATATTTAAATATTTCGGGACTGTAGGTGTATCCACCTTTCAGGCTAGGAAATCATTTTGTGTGCATGAACCAATAAACCGAGCACATTGTCTCCTTGTTAAGGCAGGAGAAAATGCTGTTTATAGTTACAATAAATCACTGTCTCCTGCTCCTGCAAATTGCCACTTCTCCAGCAGCCTGTTCACTGAAGTTCTGGGCTCCTTGGGAGAAGCAGGGGGTTGCTAGGCAGCTCCAGGCATCTGCAGGTGACACTTTGTGGGAATACCAACACCCCAGAACAATGACTCCAAAAGCACAAAGCCATATAATGAAGCCTCCGATTTAACTGCATGTTTTATTAGGGAAGCTTCCTTCAATAGTATGAGAATTAAGTTAAGCACGTAGCAAACCAACCTCTGGCTGAGATTTCATGGCAAATATCACTGCTGGTGACTGACAGCTCCTAATGGGTGCCCCACCACCAAACAGAATCGCCCTGATAACATACCAGGTATATAACCTGTAAAATGTGTCACTTCCTTTTTCCTGCCAGAGGATCCCAGGGAAGCTGCCATGCTGGTACCTGTTACCACAGAGTGTCACGCTAAAATTACAATCAGAATTTGTCTGCTTCATTTGCCGCACGTAGTGTGCTGTGGAGAGAATGCATGACCAGCTCATTCTCATCTGTGCAAAACAAGCATGATGGGCATTACCTTAAAAATACAAATTGCAGTAAGTTCTAGAGTTAGTGCAGTTTTAACTACTACAAGGAACGTTGCAAAAACAGAAGACTTCCCCAAATGTATGTTCTTTTGAGAGCAAAAGACACAGCTCTCTTTCACAGCTACTCTTTCCCCCACTCTGCTGCCACCAATGACTGATTCAGGAGAAAGGATTCCATCTTGACCACTCTGAGGTGCTCAGCAGCAATTATTTAATACTGCTACCATAAGCGCTTGCCACCAACATATTACAGATTGTACACTGCAACTATAGCCTTGCCCATAACCACAGATCTGGAAGAGCTGCACAGCCCACATCCAGCTGCTTGTGAAGAAACTGAAATATAGAAGCAGCCTGGCCCTAAGTGAGGTTTGGCTATTTCATTACTTAGTTCAAAACATCAAAAATGCTGTTTTTACTCAGATTGAACTGCAGACCTCTAAAGTACATCGTAATTATAAATACAGGGATAAAAGGTCTCAAAATACCACTTACCCTCCTTTGAGCCAGGGTGGTTTAGATGGATCAGCCTCATCTTGGCCCTGAAGTGGTGGAAGGGAAAAGAACAACATGAAAATAGTTTTCAAAAACACCAGAAAAAGAATAGATATTATATTCTGCAGAAAGGGTAACAGACCACACTGCATGCAGGCAAATGTATACAGAAACTTGCTCAAACACCTGCAGTGACCAAGATGCCAAAATAAGTCATACAGACACAGACAGACTATGCAATTTCATTGAACAGCTGCAACTGGAAACTGAAGAGCCTGTTCAGTGCAACTCCACATTCAAAAGGCAGTCTTGAAGACCAACTTTTTATTTTTTTCCAACTCCAATGAGTTATTGGAGAGCTCCTGTTACTGCAGGTCACCACTTAACGTGAATGTGGTCATAATGAAGATGTTATGAATTAAAAGCCCTTGTATGAAATACACAAACGGCAGACTGACATGGACCTCTATATGAGCATTTGTGAGCTTTGTTCATGCCCTAGTGCAAAGACTCTTTAGTCCCCTAAGCAGCGAGATCCCATTACAGCATCACTCATTTATATTAAAGTCTTTAATTTCTAACAGGCAAGAAACAAGGGCCACCACTTGCAGGTCAACTGGGATGTCATGGTGTGATGGAAAACACCACAGACTGCAAATAGGGGGATTCATATTCATGAGTTCAAACCATGTTCTTATGTTCATATTAGGAGTGCTTTTACAGAGTGATGTTCTGTTTCACTGCAGATCTTCAGTGGACTGATTAAAAGTGATAAGTACTTAAACACTTGCACTGTAACTGGAAGAAACAAAAGGTTCTGGGTAAGGGGAAAATGGTTACCTGTAACTGGAAACCTCTTTGTTTCAGCTCACAGGTTATATGCTCTCCTGCACTCCCTGAAAGAAATGCTGCTTTCACAGAGGACTAAGCAAGTCACGATGCTAACCACTAGAACTCCAACCCCAAATAATCACATCTGCCAAGAGAATAAGGAGGCTGCAATTTGCACACAGTGAAAAAGAAAGTATTTCCAGCCATGGGACTCACAATCTGAGTCAACAAAGTAGAGGAGCTTGAGTCAGGAAATACAACCCAACTGTATGCAAGATGAAAGAACACAGCCCCAAAAGAAAGTTCTTTTTCCTTTTCTTTTATTTTTTTTCTTCTGACCTGTGCTTTGGGTGAGCTGTGCAACCCCAGATGGTTCACAGACAACAGACAAAGACTCCCAAGAAGAGCAGAAATAACCAAGGAAAAGGAGTTCTCTTTGAGGTGTTAAGTTGAACACAAGCAAATGTCCAAACTTTGTATTTTTGAGTCCTACAACTTCAGGGATAGGCAGATTTAAAGACTACACATTAGTAATTTTTATTATTTCATGTTTAAACAGATTGAACAATATGATGTTATCCATTATGGAATAGACATGATCAGACAGACCTGCAGAGCAGAAAGGGGCCCAGACCCACAGTCCAGTACCATGCATGTTCCCCTACAGCGGGAGCAGCACACCAGGCTCCACTGTGCTTCCAAAACCCCTCAGCCTGAAACCTGCATTTCCTCCAGAGGGATCTGAACCAGCTACTGGTCAAGAGAGATTTCATGAAGCAAATGCAACCAGATCATTCTGAGTCCACAGGGGAGGACATCTCTACCTTTGCATCTGAACACTTGGAAGAGCTGTGGTTAGAAAGCAACACTAAAACGGACAAAGGTTTCATACTGGACTGAGCTTGACACCAATGGTTCAGCTGTGCTGAATGACAAAGAATGACAAACACAAATGTGGCAACACTGACTGGCAAAAGCAATTAGTCTAACAAACAAGTTGTCAGTCATTTTGCCCAAGAAACTAAATATTAGTGACTGATATTTGAGACATTAACAGACCACAAAACATGTTCACTGCAGACTGGAGACCACAAGAGCATCAAAAATCTGGGAAAAAGAGGGGGGAAAAGATCCAAGGAAGGCTGTTACCTAGCTGAGCTATTTCCTACAGTCAACTATGAGTCAACAGAGAACAGCCAGGAACGTGGATGTGGGGTGGGCAGAAAGTATGATCAGGAAACAAACCATCATCTCCCAGATTTGTGACATGCAAAGTAAAATTTGCCAGGAGTTCCGGAAAATTAAAATAAATAAGCAAAAGTATAATTTATTTTTGCCAAGCCTTTCAGACATGCAAATAAAAAGAAAACAAGAGGCAGAGCTTTCCTAGAGTCAAGATAAAAAATCAGCTGGGAATAACAGCATCAAACAAAAGGAAGGGCTTTCAGTAAGTGGCAATATTGATACAGGGCCAAAGCAGGTGATGGCTGTGTGAAAGCACCTGCTGAAAGCAGAGGAAAGAGCTAATTTGCTCCAGGCAGCCTGCTCCCCGAGAAAATGCCAAGAGAACCACCAACGGACATCCATCAAACAGGAGCTAATGCCTTGAGACTGTAGAAGAGTCAATGCAGTACCCACAGTTAAGGTGTGTGTGTGGAGGAGGGAAATGTGATCCAGATTAGTGCATAACCATTATTGGCTTCAACAGCTTGAAAGGGTTCCAAGCAAACATGAAGTAAAGAATTAAGATGGAAGCTTTTGAAAAACAGGAAATAATGTAACAGAGCCACTCCAATCTTGCAAACATTCTGGGTTTGTTCCACAAAGTAACTATTTTTCTTTAACCATAAAATGAACGATGAACTGAATTTTCATTTCAATAAAAAACTTTTGATGCAGTGCCATATGACGTTAATAAAGCCCGATAAGCTGAGGAGGAGGAAGGAGCTTTCAGGTGGATAAACAAGTAACTGTAACTGAGCCAGCCATGGACAACGCAATAAGGAAGCTAGTGGGAGTAAGTAGGATCTGCTGATAAAATCTGGAAATGACAAACCCAGGAGAATTATTGATACCGAACTCGTAAGTCCAGTGGAAAGAACTGACAGCAGTAAATACTGCAACAATGGAGGATTAAATACGGAACAAATGTCAAGGTCAAAGCCCCAAAGGCTGCCATGAATTTGAATGCATACTAGGTGTTCCTCAGTGGAGAAAAGCGTGTGACAATGGATTAGAGGTCTAGTCATCACACTGACCAGAAGCCTCTATGATACAGCCAGGTAGGAAGAGAACATAATCCATAGAGTATGTCCAATGAAACGTCTCCACAGAAGTAAAAGCATAAATACCTTTGTACTGTGCTGGCAACATTCCTTCAGACAACCATATGAAATCTCTTTATTCTGTATCGAAGTAAAAAAAACTCACAAAAGAAAATGGCAAAAGCAGCTGGGGGATGTAAACACAATATTATAGGAGAAGGACAAAACATGTTGCTTACTCTAGCAAAAATACCCTTTTCCTGTGCTTGTTCAATAAGCAGGTGAATGGGAGAAGAAATACAGCTAAACAGAGGATGAAAATTCAAAAGTGTCTCACCATGACAGTTCTGTAGAAGCCTTCAAAAGGAGAAGCAGACACCAAACCTAACCAGTTCTAGAGATGAAAACTGGGAGGTTTATATATAAGGAAATAGCACAATATCACACAGTCACCCAGAAGTCCTCTGCAGTCCCTTCCTGCGCTGGCAGATGTAGTCAAAGAATCAGAGGCTGCATTAGCTACAAGTACTGGCATGAGGGTTAAGATACCTCCACAAGTGCCAGTTAAACAAAGTAATCCAGAGTATGCACCCCTGATGGGGGTAAGGACTCTCAATATATTCCTCCTCATTTAAAGAAGGCAAACAGCAATACCGTCCACCCAGATGGATTTGCTGCAGGTGGGGAGTTTCCAGCCCTCCAAAGGCAACACTGGCACTGGGACACAGCAGGGCTCGAGTAGCTGCCTTGGGACTTGTCACCAGCCATGGATCTGCTCAAGTTCAGCCCATGGCAGCCGCCTGACCTGGTCAGAGCCTGGCAAACTGCAGGAACAACAGGGAGGTGAAAAGAACACTGGAACAACTAGGAGAGTTTTTAGCACTGTCCTTCCCAAAACAAGTGGAAGGGCAAAGGGAAAGCAGATACACTTAACACCCTGTCATCCACATGCCACGTGTCACAGAAAGTGTTTTGCTGGCTTATGGCCTTCTCTGCACAGCTCTGTCACTTGATCTTCTCTTGAAAGCAGCCAGACCATGCTGAATCTGAAATTTAATTTCTTTTTAATCTCCAGTAAGTCCATAAGCGAACACTGAAACAATGGAGAAAAAAACAGGCAAACAAAAAAGGCCACGACATCCTTATTTGATTTTTTTTTTTTTTAAATTTCTGATGCTGGTAGATAACATTTTTATACCTACTGTCCAACAAATAGCTTCAGCTGGGGAAGTGCTTGTCACCACTAGCGCTGCAGTACATTCACTCACAGTAAAGCATGTCATAACCAGTTGCTAAAGGGTCTTCTGCAAATAATTAAAGTTTCTACCAACCAAGAAGTAGTTTGGAAAACAATGCCAGTGGCAGAGGAGTATAAATTCAAGGCCCTGAATTAAACAAGGGAACAGACATGGTCACTTAAGGCAAAGTATTCAGTCACAGGGAAGGCAATGTTTGGTGAAGCTTAGAAAGGAAACAACAGGAGTTTTGCTTACTCAGAAAAAGCAGCAGCTAGCCTTACAAGTAATTTGAGAAATATTCAACAAGGCTGCAATTTTTAAATTTTGCAAATTCTCTCATACACAACAAGATACTTCATGGACAGAACAAACAATTATGTTCTACTTCACTGTAGAAGCAAAAGTCCATAAAATGGACAGTGAGACGTAAAAAAAAAAAAAAAAAATCACGAAGTCTGGAGCAGCACAAGGAAAAGGAAGAACATCCGCAGATCTGTTAGCCCTCCATGTAAATCTATCTCTCCACATAAAAGGCTTCCTAACAATGTAATTTTCCATCACATTTAAGCACTGTGTCTAGCACATTATCCTCTTAAAATATAAAGCAGATGTAAAACATGTAAAGCTGCTTTATGCTGCTTTATTTAAACAGATAAAAAAAATCAATAGTGACTTTTTATTTGTTTTGAAAATCATCCTAACTTGTTTTCAAATACCATGTTTTATTATTAAACCTCAAAACCCTCAGTTAGATATAGGTTAATCTGAATCAGACTAAAACAAGAAGCCACTGTTTCACTGTCTAAATTAAACTTCTGGTCATGCCTAATTAGAGCATTTCTTCAGTGGCATTAATAGAGTCAGACTGAACTAAATCTTCCCAATTAAACAAGTCATCTTGCGGTTCAATGTCTTCATTGACTCAAGTATGTTGCATTTTACATGGAATCCAAAGCTGCAACAAGTCAAGGGATTATTTTAAATTCATTCTGTATTCTGCAACAGCATCAGTTTAATTAAGGACTGAAGAGCCCCAAAGGAAACTCCTTCCACCTGATGTATCATCCAGCACCACTTTTCCAGCTGCCAGATGAGCAGTTTAAAGGAGGTTACTGTGGTTTTGCAGTGAAGCCAAAAAGGGACTGAATTTAACACTGATACTTGACACCACATATCTCCTCATTCCTGGAAAAGCATTAACGGACAGATATTTACCAGTAGGAAGGAAACAAAACTGCTGACATGGGAGCTAATAAAGCTTAGAAAGGAAAATTCATCAAACTCAAGTGATGACCATCTGCATGGAGGCCCAAATTATGTGCAAGGTTCAGCTTCTTCCAGAAGCAGGTTTAGCCTCATTCATACAACTACAGGAGAGGGGGAAGCACAGCAGGCACTGAATGCACACAGCACAGAGTTATGAAAATAAAACAGTTGAAGATCCAAACACAGTAATTTCTCTACATGAGGTACAGTTGCTAACACAACTGTTGACAAAGCACACAGCAGTCGACAAAATGATTCTACAGATCCTCCTAGGAGGAAAGAGTTACCTGTGGCCCACAGAGTAACAGGCAGAGGTAGCCAGTCCATGAGTAGAAAGACAATAACTATAGGTATTAAGGGAAAAGTTCTGCCCCTCCCACGGGGCAAAGGGCTCTGCTCAAAGTGAAGTGACTGCCTAAAAAGGTATGGGACCTGCAGCGGACACCTTTCAGCATCCAGTCTTGCTTAATCTCACTATTACAGCCACAGATGTACTTTTGACTTTAATTGATGAAAGTGGACAAGTCAGACAGAGATGAAATGAAATAATATAAATTAAGAAAAATCAGGAAATACTTGGTTTAAACAAGATTCATAAAGAGGAAAACTGGAAAAGACAAGATGAACAACTTATCCTCTGCTAAAGCAGCGCCTGTGCACATCACACACACCCCACGGAGCACCAAAGGGAGGAGATCGCTCCAAGCATCCATGTTTTCCTCATTGTTCAAGGTCATAGGCACTGAACAGACTCTTAACTCTCATACACAGTATCCACAATGCCTCAGACAACCATGACATGCTAAACTGCATCTCAGGGCCTCAGTGGGAGTAACTGGCTATAGGAAGATGAGTCATGCACACACAGGGGTTTCAGAAAGAGATGACGGTTACAAGGGACAACATGTACAACCTGAAGCTCTCCTCTACCTCCTTCTGCAAAGAAGAAAAAAAAAAAAAAAAAAAAAAAGAGAAGGAGAGGAACAAAAGTTAGTAGACCAGATTTCTGCCAAGAGTTTTGTAAAATGATTTCAGAAACTGGGGTAAAGGTTTGCCACAAGCTGATAACACGTTTGTGCAGCAGAGAGTTTTCCCATGTAGTTCCTGGGACATGCACCAGTCAATTAATCTCTAACAGACAACCTAGAGTTAAAGTCATCAGATTTCATCCATAACTGCATGTGCATTAAATCATATGCTTTGAGAATTCTTTTTAGAGTTACCGTTCCTGTTTCATTAACTGAAGAATTTTAAGCAATCTTAATACAAAATTGGAGCTGCCATTTATTGTACAGGAAAAAAAACTTGTATTTATTATAGAGGAACAAATTCGTTCCCCTCTCCCCCAGACTGCATCCACTGCCTACATCTGAAATATTCCCCCTGCTTCCCTCCTCAGCCCCTGTACATTTTGCCCGGTACGAGGAAACTGGCAGCTCCCACGGAACACATTTTGCTTTTGCAAATACCATAATGCAGAGAGATATTTTCTGGGTTTATACATCTAGGCAATTTTCCTCTGAGCAAAAAAAAATCCAGAAGCCTCCTACACTAAATCTCATGTTTATGGATAGGCAATTTCAAGGCTAGTAAAGTTACATGAGAGTCATACTCAAAACTTCCGGTACAGACATGATATTTTTTAAGACTTCCAATCAGATAATTCTCTATCGGCACAGAAGAATCATATTACTCATTTGTGTATGAAAGATGGAGGGGAATGAATATCTTCATGGCAACAGGAGACACTCAAATTGGTTTAAAAGCAAAAATAGTTTTTGAAGTTACTGTCTATATGGGTGTAATTACAGACATGCAATCACTAAGACAGGAAAATAGAGAAGCTATTTTAATTCAATTGCTATGGAGAAGTCAAATTACTTTAGCAAACTAAGTGCTGGATTGTAGCTAAAATAAAAACTCTACTTTCTACCTTAAGACATGCCTGCATGGATGCTCATTAGGGAAGAAAGCCTCTGGACCACCCTGCAGGTTTCCCCTTTGGAGCTAAAGGAGTGGAAATCACAAGCAGCAGGATGCTGCACCACCAGTGCGGCACAAGCGCCGTGTTTTGGCAGTCAGCTTTGCACAGACCTGCTGACCTGGAGAAACTGAGGAAACTTGGGGTCCCTTCCAGACTCAGATGGGAACATGTTTTTTTGGGCATGGACCCTTCTGACTGTTCTCCTCTAAAGTAATTTCTGTACCATCTTCCTGACTGTCCTGTTTGACTAAGCAAAACCTTCTCATCTGGACAGACACAATTCCCCTTCAAGTCCTCTGGTTTTGTCCTTCTTTTTACAGTCATCCCACGCCCTTCCAGGCCAAGCCAAATCTCTCCCAACTTGGTCCCTGGGGTTGTTTCAGTGTATCTCAGGCAGATCCAGACATCCCTCATTGCCGGGTTTTTAATTCCTTCACATTTGAACTCTATTCATTCCTGGCATCTCCTGTGGAGTCTCGGAGCACAGAAGATGCAGAAGACCTGGACTCGTGTCCCCTCTCAGGTCTGCTGTGGCTCTCAAGTCACGCTGAGCAGGGAAACCCTGCTTTTAGCCCCCGGCTGGAAAACACTGAGGACAGATGGAGTCTCTGGCAGTGCAACAGCTCAACAGTAGCAAGCTACCAGTGAGCATATGCAAACTACGCATTTTTCAAAAGCATATTCAGTTCGCTCATTTGGCGTTGATATTCCACAGAAAATTCCTTGACACAGGCTAGCACTGCCAAATTTTAAGACCTCAGGGCACTAGAGCTTCTCAAATATAGGTCAAACTTATTTTTATACAAACGCAAAGCAGTAAATCTTACATTAGACTAATTTTTGGATAATTAAAAAAAAAATCAAAAACCCACAACAAAACATTTTGGCTTAAAATCCATGCGTATCTTTGATTTCTGAGCCCCATCAGTTTAAGATTGTTAGGGACAGTTTCAGGCCAAATGTAAAATTTGGCAAAGCTCTGAGTAACTGCAGACATAGATTTAAAATCTTGTGTCTCATTAGAGCATGTGCACTCACAGCTTCATCAGTGGTGATTAACTTTATTAAACCTTGATCACAGAATTCTTTCACCATTTTGCTTTTGAGCAGTTACCTTAAATCTCCAAAAATCTCTAGCATTTTAGGGCTTTTCTTTAAACAAATTCAAACTATCGTCATCTTCACTTACACTGGGTTTTTTTTGCTTTTTCTCAAATTCAAACTTTAAAAGCTTCCTGAGATTTTTGAGGGGGTATTTTATTTTTTCTCTTTCAACTTCCAATTAAAGACAACAATTATTTATATGCATCTGCCAAGTTCCAAGTTCTTCCTGTAATTTGCATCTGTGTTCAACTATAAATAATTTAAACCTTTATGCCAGTGCATCATCCCTGATTCACCAAAACATGCATATTTACCAACACCTTCAAACTTATCTTCCATTCCTTTGCTGGAAGCTGCTGCCAACCGTATTTAAGAAAATACCTTGAACTGAACTTTTGAGCAAATGCAAGTAACACAGCGGTTCGTGTTCAGAACCAAAAAACAACTGTAGAACTGGGTTTTCAGTGGACCTTATCTGGGAACTGAAAAGGCTATTAACAACAAATTGCATTTTTAAAGTGAGACACAAACACTCATTTTTACAGCTAGGAAAAAAGGCAAACCAATAACATTTCATTACATTCCAGGTATGATGAATTTTCCAAAGGAAGAAAATAAGTCTTGGGTTAAACCTGAGTACATTGAAACAGGACATAAAACTGCAGCTTCTCTTTCTTGAAAGATGCATGCCAGAACAACACCATATCAGAAGAGTCACAGAATCACAGGATGGTTTGTGTTGGAAGAAACCTTAAAGATCACCTGGTTCCAACTCTTTCCCTGTCTAGCTTTCAGGGTCTGGGCTGCTTTGCTCCCTGACATCTCCAGGGTTTTTTTCCCAAGGTCTCTCTTTCTGTATCCTTTATCCAGTGTTATCCACCACCTTTGACTCCTTCTGTCTCTCAGAGCACATATCCTACATAGTGACTTCATTACACACTTATTTTTATAGCTTCAAGTACCAAATCTACCTTACAGATCCACCTTTATGAGAGTGGCACACAAGTGCCACCAACTTTTTGTCACATCACTAGATGATGCTCAGGAGAACTGAACCAGGGAGGATCAGAAATCCCAATTCACCCTGAAGCCAGTGCTAAGGTACAAAGCCCAGCTCTGTTTCTGCTCCTCCTCAACTGTTTTGGCTACTTCCTGCCTTGTGAACATGCCTGTGCTGCTCAAACTCTGCTGAGATGAGCAGCCTCCTCTCACATTCAGAAACAGGCTATTTCAGTACTTTTGCTGTACTGTGGCAAATGCTAATCCAAACCACTGTCTGTTTCGTCAGGTTCTAAAATTAGGACATATGTCCAGAACTTGAACACTACACAAACACTACCAAAAAAAAAAAAAAAAGGTATCTGTGCCAAGCCCACTAACAAGTCCCAGTGTTTCCCTCATTAAAAACTTACTGTTTGAGCCAACTCTATACTAAAGACTTTGTACAAAATAAGAAAGCAGAGAGCTGATTACCAGCTTTATGATCTGCATAACTGAGAAGATCACTAGTGCAGAAATCAAATATGGGTTGACAGATTGTTTCTTCACAGTGAAAGCACAGACACTGGAAAAGCACTTGGCATTAGATGACTCCTTCAGTGGGGAGAGGAGTCCTGTGATTATTCTGACCAGATTTCATGACTGCAAGAAGAGTGAACACAGTATTTGGTAAGTAAGTTCATAACAAGTAGGTGAAGATTTCAAGCTATAGTTAAAATAACTTCCACTCTTGAAACAAAGCCTCTTTCATTAACTATGTAATGGTTTCTAGAGATGACCCTGAGAAAGCCTTCTCACTGCCTGGAGAGGGAAGATGGACCTACACTTCAACTTTAGGTTCTGTTTTATCAAATCAAGGCCTATAAAAACATGTCCCATCAAAAGACACAGGTCAGCTCTATCTCCCACATCCTCAGGAAATGATTCAGCAACATTGCTCCACTGCTGTATCACCTCACATCTGCTGTGGTCACACATTTCACTATCTGTGCTGGCAATAAGGGATGTAGATCCACAGAAACAAAAAATTTTTCATCTCATGGACAAGTTATGGAAACAATACCAAAATGCAAGTCTCAACTTTTTCAATTTTTACTATTATTATTACTAGTATTTTCTTTATTATTTTTAAAGGTCTCTGCTAGGATAACATCCAGCAGTGATTAAACACTGAGAACTCTCACTTTGTGATGGAGTCACTTAAAGTCTAGATCCACTCAACTCAAAAAACTGCAAATCGGGCTACTTATAGCTCAAATGCACACTTTGTTATCACATGTCTCAGCTATTATATTTAACAAGAAACCAAGTCACGAATTATGACGAAAAACCTTAACACCTGCTATTTTGAAGAAATAGCAAATCTCCCTCTCTTAAAAAAAAAGGAAAAAAAAAGGTGAAGCTTGCTAACTGGCACTTCAGTGTGTTACAGAGTACATTTCAGGGCATTTTGTCAGTACTGTTGTACAGCGCATGTACTTGTCTTTGTAACTATTTGCTTACAACTTTAATAAACTCACAGAATGTTCACAGTTCACCCACAGAACAAAGTGCTGGCCGCTGGCTGCACAAATACCAGATTTTGACATCTCCTTAAAAACATTTTTTTTTTTTTTTTCATTTTACCTGAATTTGTCTCCTCAGCAGAAATCCAGTTTCCCTCCTGCGCTAATTCTTTTAAGAGTCTCCTACGCATTTGTCTCTTTTCCCTCAGTACATTTTTGAAATTGTTGATGCATTTGTTCAGGTAGATGGTCTCTGCGCACACCTTGTCAAGGCTCATGGGCCTGCACTCCTTTGATGGCTCAGGTAGACGGTTCACATCTTCTCCAAGCTCCTCAGGAGGTAATCGCTGCCCAGTAGGGATTTCAGAGTCAGATGATGGCACCAAACTGGAAATGGGAGGCTCACGCAAAACAGAGGAAAGACTGGAAGGAGCAAATTGCGTCTGAGCAGATGCTTCACTGTTGACATTTGTGTTTGCCTGGCTCTCAGAGGACTGACTAGGAGGGGTTTCTGCAAAGTAGTCAGAGCTGCCACCCATACCTGAACTGGTCAGCATAAGGGTGTTGTCATCATCCATCTGTAAGCCACTATCATTTTCCAAAAGGATTTCAGAATCACTCGTCTCCAATTTATGGAACACCACTTGCAGAGCAGACCTGAAGTGGTGAATAGCTTTCCCAAGCTTATTAGTGTAAAACTTCATGTCTACAAGATCAATGTTATCCCGGGAGTGGTCAAGGAAATACTGGGAATTTTCCAGGACATCCCTAAAGACCTGATCAGTCGGATCTTGATCATTCAGGTCCATTTGGATCATATCTTTCAAGCTGTCACTACTATCAGCCATTTCATCTGTTGTGTGATCATAGCTAATGGTTGTCACCCCACTAGAAACATCTTCTCTTTGAACATCACCTTTCTCTGCACTGGTAAATTTGCAAGAGTTATCATAGTCTGTTTCAATTTCTTCTGTGGTTATCCCCTCATCTTTTTCTAGCAGAGAAGAAGAATTCTCAGCGGTGCTTTTAGTGTCAAGCATCTGCTCACTACCATTACTTGAAGCACACACCTGGCTTGCATGGCCTGAAGAGTCAGATGAGCAGCAGTTATTCCCATCACCTGATTTGGGCAAACTGGTCTCCTGTGGAGGTTCAGCAAGGGCCTGGCAAATGTCCCTGTCATCTGAAGCCTGCTCACTGCAGCTTATTGTTTGTGCTTCCTTCTCAGTTTCAGGTATCAAGGTGTCCTTGGTGAAGTCTGACTTGTGCACAGAATCAAGTCTCTCCCCTGCACACTGTGCTTTCCTACTCATGCTTTTATACTTAACCTGGCATGAGTCTGTCTGAAGGTGCCCAGCTCCATCAGTTCTCTGAGCTCCATCAGGATTCACTGAGTTCTGGTTATTTTTCTTGAAGCCAGACTGCGAAGAGACTGAATTCGTTTTCTGGCCCCTCTGGCCATTCTGTCGTTTTTGCTCCTCACTGGTAGCAACCCGCACCCCTGAGCTCTGCAAAAGGATAGATTTCTGTAAAATAAAGTCTCTCTGTTCACAACTCACAAGTTTCACAACTGCTGGTCTTGGCATTAATGGCTTGCCTGTACCAATATCTGACCTATAAGCATCTTTTATATACTTACTGCACTGAATACCATTGAAACAGTGATATTCAGACAAAAAGCTGCAGATAAGCTCTACTGTGTTTTCGCCATCCTTCTCTGGGATGCCATAAAAATATAACACTGGTTCTTCCTTTTGTACTTCCTTTCTTGGCTCTCGAGCATGCGTACCCTGGGTTTTGCCACCAGAACCACCTTGCAGGCCTTCTATCTCACTCAAGACTGTGTCCACACAGCTGGAGACTTCATCCACAGAGCCTTTTATCAAGGTGAGGTGCTGACGGAGCTCTGCAATCTCTGTTTGGATTCGACTTATTCCCTGGAGCTCTTTAACAATGTAATCAACCACATCAGCTGAGCGGTCTCTTGATTGCCTTCTACGACTCTTGTATGCAATGGTCTTTTCCTGGGGAAAGCACCCTTGCCTTTCAGCTGCATCCCTCCAGCTCATGGTAATGCTCAGGGAAGAAAGGTCCTGCCCCTCAGACACTCTGCCCTTTATTTCAGAAGAGGTCTGCACGATACCATCAGAAGAACTCCCCTGCAAGTCCTTCTTGTGCTGTTGAACTGAGCATGGTATTTTTACGTAGCCATCCCAGTTCAGTTCCACCTCACCAACACACACTTCACTCACTCCCTTGGAATCATGTCCTCCATCCTGATGAAAGTCCCCTCCAGCCGTGGAAAATTCAGTGCTTGGAGAGCTCCTCTTGATTCCACAAACAAACATGTCTGATTCAATCTCCACTGGGGAGAGCTGGCAGCGATGTGCATGGTTTGAATTATCATCTACCTGGCCCTGCAGAAGCCTCTTCATTTTGTCCCGCAGAAACAAATGGAGTTTTTGCTTCCGGAATTGCTTCCTGCCCTGCAGTTTTACAACAGGTTTTCTGTGCAGAAGTGAAATTTCATTTTCTTGCTTTTTCAATCTACTTCTAGCAAACATCATCAGCTGCACCTGTGTTTCTCATAGTGCTACAAGCTGCACAAGCACACATCAATCACTTCCCAATGCACAACTTGCATCCAGTTTTTATTCTGTTATGAGGCAGCTACCAAAAGAGGGGAAAAAGACATTACAGTTTGGTTCAGATAGAAATATCCGAGGTAACTTAAGCAGCAGAATAAAAAAAAACCAAAAACTTAAAACCAGCATACACATAAAATCAGGCAGAAAGAGGATGTGCTATTTAAAGAACATAGACATTGTCTTGGTTTTGGCCACCTCCCCATATGNCCCTACCCCCCCCCCAAATACAGAATTCTGACATTAGAAATTCTATCCTTGCACATTTCTTTTCCTTTCAAGTTCACAATCTTCATCCTTGCTTTCTTCCAACCAAAGCAGAATTCAAATTTAACTTGGCGCAGTACCAGCTAGCCCACAGGAATTGCACAAAGTGATGCAAAGTGGCAAGAAGACAGGATGACAGATTTTAGGAGTAAAACCTTTCTGCTATTTTAATATTTTCATCTTAATATTTTGCTACAAAGCAATTAAAAAAAAAACCCAAAAAACTAACCAAATCAAAAAAACCTCAAAGCTTGCAAGCTCCCCAGCTAACCTGCAGTTAAATATGCCACACTCAGCATATGCACAAACAGGCTGAGCTGACAGCATGAAGCTTCTGCATGTCACTTCTACTCCAACTCTGAAGATTTTGCAGTGGATTATTTTCCCTGATTTAAATCTGCTCTGTAATGAGCAAAATAAAAACAAAAAAACCCCCCTATGTTAACTACTTTAAACTTTAACGTGCCTTCACTGCCATTCTTACTAAGCAACAGACAATCAGTTTTTCCCTCCAGAGAGTAGGGCACACAAGAGACCCATACAGGATCCTCCTGGAGGCAAGGTGACTGGAGAACACAAGTGTATTTGATGATTCAGTTTGGACTTGCTGCCTGAAGCACATATTCTTTCTCATATTCTTGTTTTATTTAAGACCTCTGGTAACTGTCTTTCATTTTTATTGTTTCATTTTGTGGGCAGGAGAGAGTGTTTTTTGATCTGGAGGAAGCAGCATTGTAAATGCCACTCTATAATAAGAGCTTAATTAATATGCTATAAAAGAAATTGCATCTGTGCTTCAGGTTTAAGTCCCATCATCAAGCATCTCAGCTGAACTTCCATACTAAAGGCAATACCTGCCCTTGTGTAAGCTGAACAAATTCTCTGTGAGATTGATTGTCAGCTTCTTTAAAGAAAGTAAGTTTTAATTTTCTAGAATTTTCAGGCCATTGGTCCAGAAAAATCAGTTGGGGTTTTTTAATGTCTTTCTTATCTAACTCTTTGCTCATAGAACAGGGCTGACATAAGGAATATTTTCTCAGACTTTCCTCTTCCACCACTTACACAGCTTAGCCACTTTCACTTGAGTGGGTAACTGATGTTTAACATCAAAAAATCACTTCTGTACAAGTCTTAAGAAGTGAAACCTTTGGAGAGCAAGCAACTGGATTCAATGGCAGCCAAGAAAAAGAGCTCTACGGTTGTGGCTCCCTACACGTGTTGCTTGAGGGTAGCACACAGAAATGCTCATTTCAAATACTATCCAGCAGATTGAACTCCAAGTGCTAGGAGAAAAGCCTACATATGCTTGTGCAAGGTTTCCCTCAGAAAGCTCAGTCTTCATCATGTTTCCTTCTGTAGGCAGCTTTCAAGACACCAGAGGGGCTTAATGATCATTTTAGTTCAAAAAACAAATATAAAAAAAATCAATTCAAGACAGAGCTCGCTCTCACTTCTTTTGCCTGTTACAACACTCAAGAGCAGCAGTTTGTTACAGAAATAATATTTTCCTGCTGAATACTTACTTGCAAGATTGCAGCCTCTCCAAAGCTGGCAGCTCAGTACAAAGAGTACAACACTGTCATTTTTTTAAAATATATATATAGTATTTGTGGCATATGTATATGTATATATGTATACATAGGTGTGTGTGTGTATATATGTGTATGTGTATATATATACACACAAGAACATCTACTTGGTTGGAGATTTTCAAAAGCACATCTTTGATTTCATCAAATACCAGCAGTACCTTTCCATCTTTCCCCAAGGAGGACAGAAACTGTTTCCTCCAAAGCTGGGAACAAGGCCAGAGCAGAACACGTGGACAACAGCTCTGGCTCAGAGGGAAGCCTTTCTACCTCTCTCTACAGTGGGTGGAAAAGAATGAAAATTGCTGTTTACCACCAAAGATCAAATCACTGCCCACTTAGTACAATGCCAAGAATCAAGTAAGAGAATCACCCTCTTTGTGCCTCTCCCACAGGCTTCCTCCCTCCATTCCCCACCCCAAGCCCACACTCAGACCTGGAGTTCTGCGCATTCACTCATTCTGTGGACTGGCCCCACAGTGCCTCTGCACTTCCTGCCAGGTTCTTCTCTCCTCCTCCCCACCCAGGACTGTGTGTGTCCTCCTGTCCCCTTGCACTGCTCCAGACAATGTGCTCTACAGTCACTTGTCCCCTGTAAAGATCCCTTATTTCTCTCGTGATGTCTGTGTTAGAGCCACACCTTTTTGTAGCACATATATGTAAAGTGACAGTAAAAGTTAACGCAGGTTCAGCCAAGAAAAAAAGCCAGAACCTAATCTAGATGCAAATCCCTGCTGAAATATTTTTTCTCTTCCAGGATCACTCCAGGAGTCACATCAACGCATAACAAGAAATCAAGTCTTTAAGGAAAAACCATTTGGATCCAGATGTGGGGTGAGATGCCACAAGCCTCCACTGACTACACAAGGCTTGTTTTGACTGCCTTGTTAGCAGGCATTTCCTTCCAGAAGAACTCCATGCTCAGTTCAGTGCAGCTGTCTCTCTGGGTGTGCAGGCTGAAAAGCAGCATGCACAGGCACCACCATTTCTATGTTCCCCAACTCCCCAAAACAGACTCAAGCTCAACGTGAGGAATACACTGCAGCTCTACTTGGGGATGCTTGGGTTATTTTGCTATTCCCATGAGGACAAAGCTGACTTATTAAGATTTTAAAGAGGGGAAACAGGTAAGCTACCAAGAACACTGCATAGTTCATTGCCTTGTCACTGGACAACACTTCTGAAATATCCTTGCAATGTATGAACAACAGTTACTTTTCCTCCTGACATATAGATTTGCCATGACAACAGAATGCCATGCCAGCATCCATGAATGAGAAAAAAAGAACATGAGAAATCCCATGAAGGAATAAAATGCAATTATGTTATCTCTGCTCATCAGCTGGGGATCAGCCGTATTTTACACTTCAAGCACTCGGGGAAGGCCAGGCTCTCACCAGGGAGAGGGGAGGTGCTGCAACCCTCTCTGAGCAGCATCTTCAAATCTGTGAGAGACTGGAGCAGCATGGTTCAAAACAAAGGCAGCAGCGTGTGCCTTCAGCACTGCCCCACACTGCAGGGGGCTGGCTGCAGTCTGGTGGAAGAGAAGGGGGTTTAGCATAAAAACTATGGTAAAATGGTAAAATGAGGTAAGTTTATCTTATAGAATCATAGAATTGTTTAGGTTGGGAAGGATCTTTAAGATCATCAAATCTGACAGTTTACCCAGCTCTGCCAGGGGCACCACTAAACCATATGCCTGAGTGCCACATCTATATGTCTTTTAAATATCTCCAGGGACAGTGAGTCCACCACTCCCATGGGCAACCCATCCCAATGTCTGACACCCCTTGTTAATGGCTATCTGGTTTTCATCACACTAAGGTAAATACTGAGTCACCTTTACCCCACAATGTCATGTTAGAAGGTGCTGGTACCTCAGGCTAGATGTGATGTTCAAGGTCCCCAGAAAAGAGATATAAAAACAATTAACTATGATCAGAAGAACATTCACAGCAGCCTCTCTGGCTATTGACTCATGCTACTGAGAGAAATCTTTTTGATTAGATTATATTTGCAGTATCATCCACACAAAGTGGGATTGCATTACCTGTACTAGCAATTACACTAGGAAAAGCAATAAAATGCCTGATAAATGGTCTTGCTACTTTATAAAGTGCCATTTAAACATGAAGAATACCAATAACTAAAATGCAGGACATTCTGGGGAAAAAGATTTTGGCATTAAAAAGGGAAAGAAATCATGGCTAAGGCTGCCATAGCAACATCGCCCCAGCACTCAGCATGCTAAAACATTGACTCTTCCTGAGAATATTACAGCATTTTAAAACACATTAATTACGGAAAGAATCCTAACAAGGCTTGACAGAGGTATGGAGGGTTATCATCAGTTTTGCTGTTTGACTGCTAGAGATGAGCCTGCAATTTTCTAATTAGTATCATTAGATTTAATTTTGGGTTGTATCATACCTGAACATGGCATTATTGCTTGGCTTCTGAGAATGTGTCTCTCTTCAAACCTTCTCCTGATAATTAACAAAAATTCTAACTTTTGAGTACTGGCATGGATGATCAGAACAACAAGGTACTGAGCTGAACAATCCTGGGCAAAAAGCAGCAGAGCTGGAGAACAAAATACACTGTTGAGAAACATGTTCACCTCAGGACATTCTGGCTAAAAGTAGGGTGCAGAAGAGACACATGGAACTCCACAGTGGATTAAAGAGGAAGTACATCCATGCCCTTGCAAAGACAGTAGTTACAAAATTATGAAAACAATTTTGCAAAAAGCAATGTGAGGAGAAGACCTATTACTCTGTCCCTTGGTAACCCTTTCACAGTCCCTCTGCAGCCAAGCCTCAACGCTTCCTGCTGAGGAATTACAGCACTTGCTGCAAAACCACATCCCAGCCCCACCTGTAGAACTTTAAAAAGTTTTTAAGCACTTCCAATTATATTTTCCAGTTTGTATCTGTACCTACAACATTTGTTTCAATACAGCTAAGCAAAAACTATGACAAAACACTTCAATGCAGGTATCAATGACAGCCAGCCTTCCCACCTGACACATTTCAGAAAAAAAAACAACATACTTGAAACTCCTCCAAAGTGGTTTGATAGAAGTGACTAAAGGTCAGGTGTAGTCAATCAGTCATCCTCATGGTGGAAAACTGATCCAGAGAACACTGAATATAACATAGTTCTGCACCTCCCACATCGCAGTTGTTTCTCACCTTTTACATAAGGCCATCCAACCAAGGTAAAAACCACATCTGAATAATATTTTGCTGTACCAGCAAGTTATCAGGGTAACTACAAAGTGAAGGAACAGTAAAAATCACCAACTATGAGGGTAAAACACCCACTGAAGTGTTGCTGGTGCATTCACCAATGTAAAAACTTCTGTTGCCAAACAGCATAAAATGAAACTAATGTAATTAAGGAGTATCACTATGTAGTAGAATGAGGAGATAGCACTTCCTGCCTTAATTCTTTAACCCCCTACTAAAGCTAGGAGACACCACAAAAGTTAAGTGTGTCTCGGCTTTCTGTAAAACGGGACTTATGCCTGTCATCCAGACAGCACCCCTTCTGTTTTCACAGATGGAGAGGGACTGAAATGTCCAGGCTTTAACTCCAGCTGCTCTGGGAACCCCTGGAGGACATCTCAGCACCAGGCAGCCCTTCAATTCTTCAGTGCCTCAGCGTGGTCATTCCCTCTGCAGTCGCATCCTTCTATCCCAGCCCTTCCTGCAAGCTGGAGGCAGCAGTGCCTGGCACAGTGATACATCGCCTGCAGTAACAAACGAGGTCTGTCACCACCTGGCAGCCAGGAAAAGGCAGCATCCAGAGACAGAAATAGGAGTTGTCCCCAAGCACAGAGGGAGGCACAGGCAGGAAGCTGCCGACCATGGCAGTGCAAAAGCTCATGCCTAGTGAGCAGCAAGCTAACTCTGAGGCACCTACCTAGTTCTGAGACAACCCTGTGCTGACGAAAAGGCAAAAGGGATAACTGACTACTGAAAATAGACATCCCAGCTGCTTCTCTCTATCTTATGTAAAAGTTACTTCACTCCTTCTCAGCAAATACAAAACCTGAGCAGCAGCTATGAGCAGTTTAAGAGCAAATGGGGAAGAAATTCAGTTCAGCAGTCCCCTTATTTCTAGAGCATGGTGATTTTGTACACAGCTGAATCAATGAGTAGAAGGATTGCTCATGACAACCTAAAGCACTAATTGTTCCTTAAAACAGGTTTATGCCAAATAAGGATCCTAAGAACAAAGCATTATATTGAAGAGATGGGCCAGGATTGAGAAGCAACTTCTTGTTTAAAGGAAACAGCTCCCAAGAACTGAAACAAAATTATCAGGGCATGCCTACAAGTTGGCTGGCCATGGGATGAAAACTCTAGAAATGTCTGCTAGACTTTGGGGAAAGGTTTCTGATTTTTCATCTACCTCTAATGTGAAAGAGAACAGACAGCACTGCCAGTACAAACGCTGTATCTCTGGCTTAAATAAGGTTTGTGTGCACCATTATGAAAAGGCTGAATGATGCTAAGAGCTCTGCCTAGACTAACAGAAAGTGCTGTACCTCTCCTCTACTTGCAACCCAACTCACAGTCCAGTGCTGAATTACTGCTGGACCAATAGTGTGAACTCCCCAAGTGCTGCATTTCTGACAAGAACCCCCATGAAACACTCATCTGTAAGAATTTTCTCAAAACCCTGATGACTCACTGAGGAGGTTTGGAGCTGTTTTTCCAGGTGACAGTGCCTCAGCTCACAGGGACATTCAGGCAGGGAAGGGACAGGCAGCACTCACCAATACAAGGTGATGAATTAAAAGACCCAACTTCTGTTGTCAGGGCAGAGAGAGTACAGCTTGGTACAGGCTGGTGCTACACAACCTTACTCACTGATTCTGACCTATTCTGCACTCCCTTAGGGCAGACACTTGGCAGTGTTCAGCCAGGCTGGGTGAAGGTACTGTATGCAGCAAATGGAATAATTAAGGTTTTACAGCTCACGATACTAAAACGCAGCACGTGGCAACTAAAATCCTCCTGGGCTAAAACTGCAGCTTTACTTCTATAAGCTCTCTCCTTTTTATCTCGAGGACTGAGGATCTTAGCATTCTTTATTAAGTCTTTAGGTTTATCCCCCAAAGGCATGCTCCATTAGCAAAAGAAAGCTGCCCATATAAATGGAATGAAAACTGAAAAGATATCTGAAAACAGTCACACCATCTGCTCTGATTCACAAGCTTGTACAGCATCCTCGCGGCCCCTGCATGCCAGTCATTCCATCTCATCAACTCACAAGCTTCTCAACACAAGAAATCAGGCCAATGACAAATACTCTGTGTTAAAAGAAAGCCTTTCTTAAGTGACATTTAAGGAAGAATCAAACTAGTAATTTAATTACTTGAACTTATTTGTTCTTCAAGTGATCAAATTTAAATTATCCCCAAGCTCCTTTCCCTTAAACTCTTCTACCCATAGTGATTTTCATGTCAAATTCCAGCTGAGATACAAACCCTCCTAACAGAGAAGTATGAGAAGTAAACAGACACAACCTCAATTATACCAGTTGTAAGACATCTACAATTAGTGTCTAATGGGTGAAAACAAAAACTAAGAAATAGAGCATAAAAAGGAACATACCAAGTGTAAATTGTTTTTATAAAGCACATTTTTAAATCCAGTCAGCTTCCAATGGAGCTATTATATTGCTAAAGTAAACACACACACATGCACACTCTAAAAATAAAGAGCAATTCTCCTCGGTTGCTGCCTACTTGCAGTTTATACCCAGGCACTTCATTTGTTCCAATCTTTCACTTACCTTGCTGCTTCAAAATAAAACAAACTGTTAAAATGTAAAGGAAATGTATAGAATTAATAGAAAACTACAGAATACAACAGCTTGTTCTCATAGAAAATACAAGTCCTGAAGGATTCCTAATGTTGTTAAAGGTTCACCGGATAATGAACTTTCACTATGGAGATTATCAACATATTGTTGGTGTCCCATCTGAGGTATCAGGGAAAGCAACGTTAAAGGCACCGAGAGTTTCCCATTCCACAGCAGCACTAGGATGAGAAATCACGTAAAGTTGAAGGCATGTTGAAGGGAATAAAAAATGCAAACAGCTACTAAAAATCCAAAAAGCAAAAAACAGCAGAAGCTAATGACTGCAAAAGCTAAAAATGCAGAAATCCTTTTGGTTTCCAGGAGCATCCCTCAACAGAAAATCTTTAGTTCCCCACCACAGTGCATCTTTTCCCTTTCTCAGGCTATACCAAGTACAGTTAAAACTTCATCGTTCTCTTCAGATGTGACTCAACAGAAAATATTGTACTTCAGAGGCAGAGAGAAAGCTGTGCAGCTACTTTACTCCTCCTCGTCAGCTGCCTACTGCCTAGCTCCTCACACACGCAGCCTCCCCGCTTCACTCCTCGCCTCAAAATGATTCTCCACTTTATTATCCATTCAGAAGGAAATACGAACTGATGGAGCCAATCTGACTAAAGACAAAACGCACTCCTTTGGCATTACGAGAGCAGGCAGTGCAGCGCAGCGAGCGGATCTCTGCTGGAAAAGCGCTCTGGCATTCTGCGGGACTGTGGAGAAGGGGGGCTGGGGAAGAAAGCCCAGGACTCAACATAATTAACCAGCTCCAAGAAGATTTTTTGCCCAGCTCTGAGACAGAGGTTTATTTTTATCTCTCCTCTTCACCCCCAGACTAACCCGTAAGATTCAGCTATGCCCTTGCTGAAATGAATCCAGTTTCCAAGGAAGACTAGTACCAGCTCTGCTACAAGTGTGGGGGATTGAACACCCGTTGATCTCTCATTTCCCAAAAATAAAAGTCACATTGTTACATAAAAGAATGACTGCAGAAGTGTTGTGCACAGAATCAGATCCACTCACGTTGTACTGACACTTCACTCCTGGGAGTGAGCAGCAGCAGGCACTCATCCTGCAAGAAGTGCCTGGATTAAAGGCACCATTTATCTGCCCCATAACCTGCTCCAGAGGCATCCAACACACTGCCACTAAGAAAATCTCACTGGCCAGTTGATCCATGTTCACATCCCCCTTCCCACAAATGCTCCCTTTATCCTGTCTCCCCACTTTGTGAAACCAACACCAACACCCACCTCCTTCCCAAATACTGTTTCTCTGCCTCCAGCATCAAAGGCACTGTGTGAGTGCTGATGTTGCTCAAGAACAACTCACTGCATCTTTCAAAACAGTGTGTTTTCACAGTGTGGGGTGGGATTTTGAAGAAGCCTATATGACTTAGCTGTGGAAATGCCACTATCCTCCCATCTGTTCAAATACCTCCTACCGCCTTGTGAGCCAGCCTTGCTGTGAACGGTACTTCCCCTCCAATGTCTTACCTACACCAACATCAACTTTTATTCACCACTTCCTCCACAAGCATCACTGTGCTCCCAGTCCTGCCCTCACTGCAGTGGATATTCTCCTGGCACTTTCAACTGTCTGCTCCCACAGCTCCATCCCAGCACCTTGCTGTAGTGCCAGCTGGGAACAGCGAGGCTGGTGCCCTCCCCGGTTCATTTGTTTGTTTTGGCTAACAAGTTTCACATACAGACTTATGTCACAGTTCACAATACTTTGTCTCAGCAGCACCACTGGTGAGCAGTATCCCCCTGCTCTTTCCATGTGCAGCCACAGAACTGCCCCTTTCAGCCACACACAGAAATCATGCCACCAACCTCCTTTCAGATCCTCTCTAAGGTTAATGTTCCTCATGATCACTCATATCCTCCATTCCACAGAACACCCTCTCATTTTTGCTCTTTCCCGTGCTGCAGGGGCAGGGACTATAGGTCAGATTTTCAGAAGTGATTTAGCTTTAAAGGATTTTAAGGGTCTGACCCTGAGTTTCTCATTACATGTTTGCATTCTGCCAGGAAAGCAGGGTTCCTGCCCAACTGAGAGCACTGAGACCGACTGTAATAGAAATTATTCTACTAAACACACCCATTTTAGCTCTTGAGCTCAGAGTCAAAGCTCTGCATCAAATTCATCCACACACGGATGAAGACTGCCCAGCCGAGAAAATAAAATGCAATCCAGGATTTGAAGGGCACTTAGCATCTTCAAGGCTCTGCCTACAAGTAAGATGAAAAAGATCTCGAGAGAGGTCTCTTACATAGCAATAGTTAAAAAAAAATAAAAGTAAGTATCCGTCAGACAACACCTTTTGATTTACATCAACACTCTGCAGCACCAGAAGTATCCACTAGACAGCCTCACAGCATTTTACACACCTTACTCTTTCCAAAGATCCTACTACAAGTGGAGCCAATGTCATCCTGCCATCACTGCCTGTCTTTCCCATCTCCTTTCCTCCTTGGTCTTCGCCCATCCCTGCATCCATCAGTCCCAGACAGTAACACATCAAAGCCAAAAATGTATTGGGGCCAAACACAATGCACCAGCCACAATATCTGAGACCCAAAGAGCCCATGCAAATTTCCAAACACTGCCACATAAAATCTCAATATTCCCATGGCTGTCTTACATGAACAGGAGCAGAAAAACCTGTGGAAAAAGTGAGCAAGTCTCATTAGACAGAGCCAGGGGACATTACTAAAGGAGGTCATGAGCAATGAAGTGCTGGGAAATGTCACTGCCCTCACCACAGCTCACAATGTGGCTAAAAAAGATAAAAAAACAGGTGCCCTCAGAAGAAAGGAATATGGCACCTTTCAAACATTTAGAACCTCCTACCTAATGCACAGGACATTGAGACAGGCTCTATTTTTCAGGGATTTTTTTTCTGAAATAATGAAGATAATTGAGAATTGAGAAAAATAGCCATGACTTGCACCTAAAAACGTCTACAAGAAAGAGTATGTTTTACCTTAAGGCTCAGAGCACCGAGTTATTTGCTTTCTACTAGAGAAATAAACTTCCACTTAAAAATTTAAATACTTCTTACTGCAATTTTTTAATTCACCAACAGATTTTAATTTTAGGTTGAGCCAGCAGGGAATTATTAAAACTGATAAAGCTTGGCTCAGCTATATAGGCCAAATGCTTTGATGTCTGCGAGGTATACATTACCCTTTCTTCTTTTTTAATCCTCATTATCTACTTCATTCCAACTTCCCGTAAAGTACTGAACTACTGATAAAATTGTAAAAAGTAAGCAATTCCTTCATGAGCACGAGTGGATTAACCAAAGGAAAATGAGCACTCTTCAAGCACAGGTCCCGCTCCTCCCTCTCACACACTTACGTTCCTTCTCCCCGCAGGAAGACAAGCAAGAGCGTTTCTACTGTCCTGGATCTGGGGGAAATACAAAAATGAGTGGCTACGGAAATTAGAGAATAAAAATGTTACAAAAAGAGATGAAACAAAGAATCAAGGTGGGGGGAAGTCAAGAGAGAAAAGTCAATGAACAGAGGCTTGTCTGGAACTGCAGAGAAAAATGCCCAACATGCACTCAGATTTAATTCATCTCACAAATGACCCTGGACATCCCTGAGCCACGAGCCCTCAAAAACAAATTTTTTATTTCACTGGTGAAAATGTAAGAACCATCTGTCCTAATGCCTGCTGCATCTCCCTAAAGACAGAGTTCTCAGTGAGGCAACTTGAGTTCAGTGCTGCGCTAGACCTCACAAGCTAGTGAGGCTACACCACACAGAGTAAGGTTTATCAATTTATTCAGCAGTGAAAACATGCTATTTATTATCTTCTTCAAAGCCATAAGAAGATTAAATCAATCAGCAGTCTAAAGACGAAGTGTTAATGAAAAAGCAGGGACCTCCTGCTGTTTGGCAGCTGTCCTCAGTGAATACCAGCTTTGAGGAGCTGTGCCTCACACAACCCAAGCAGTGCTGTTGAAACAGAGTCTGGAGGAGAGGAGACTGTATATTCTCAGGCATTTAAAACTGCCCTGTCAATGAAGCTGCTGTGGTTACAGTAGCTCCAGAACACATTCATGAAACATATACTTAAGATGTTGACGCTGGATGAAAGAACAACCGTCCGAAGCTGCCATTCAAAGCACTGACAGCTTTCTTTTCCCCCTAGGAAAGGCTAAGGCAAGGCACAAGGGCAACATACCAACTTGGAAGGGAACAAATGCACAGGCACCCCCCACAGCACCCTGAGCACCTTAGAAACTGATAACAGCCAGAAATTAGATTGAAAGACTTGAAGAAAAGGAAGGTGACAATCTTCCCCGAAGTTCTCACCCTTAAAAAAGTTATTTTTCCTCTCATACAAGGTGAGTTATTTTGTTTATAGAAAGACAACAAGAATAGCACTGGCTCATTGAAAAAAATGCTACAGATTGGAGGTATTAGGACTTCTCACGTTCCAAAGATGGGCAACCTCAGTTCATTTGTTGTGAATGGCTGAGACCAAACCACTGCCTGACTCATCTTCATAGGTAAGATGTTTACACTCCATATGTTAAACATCACCCAACTGTAAGGACATCTGCTGAACCCTGAGACATCAACATTTCTGAACTAATCGAAGGAAAGACTTTCACATACCTGGGAATAAAGGATATTTCCAAGGCCAAGAATGTAATAAGATCCAAAAAGAGAGATTTTTGTGAGGTTAATGAAAAAAATGAGTTAACATAGCACTACTATTTTTTAGGAGCCACAAACTTTACAACATCATAGTTTAGGCCAATTTTTATCAGGCAGGGAGCAGAGACCTTTGAGTTGCCTGCAATGAGCTCTCCCATCTGTGAGGCTGCTGCTGCCACACCAGTCAAAAAACTCCTCCAGAGGCTGAAGAGATCTAATCTCACACAGGAAGTCTAAAGTGCAAAGTCCTTAAGGCAGTATTGGTGATAAAGTTTGAAACCCTCATATCATCATTCTCCATTTGATTTATTTAAAGCCACCATAATGCCTTTCCTCAGAGATGGGAGGCAGCCTTTTAAATGCAGGAGCTAAACCTGCTCATCCCTTTCTTGTCTCCATGAGGATGTTCACAGTCTTGATTTTCTGGATACAAAAATCCCAAATACTATTAGCTCTGCAACCCCTCACTTCACAGAAAAGGCTATTTTATTCCTCATTCAGCAGGCTCCAGCAGTCACTCTGGGGCACAAACAAGCCTTGGCTCCCAGACACCACGCTCCCTTCAGAAGCTGCCACTGAGACAGTGCCAACCCCATTTGTCACAGCCCACACCAGCCTTCAAAATCAGGGTGATGAGACTTTAAAAGCAGAGCTGTCTCAGGTGACAGGCTGTGGGAAGCATGTCGTCTCCTTGTGCCCCAGCAATGACAGACATACAACCTTCTTTAATGTACTCCTGAAAACATCAGGATAACTAACACCAGAGCCCTTGCCCTGTGTTTTTGTTGCCCATCTGAAAGCACGGAAGCCCTTCTGTTGCTATTCATTTCTATTTTTAATTAAGAAGTACAACTAGAAGATGGACTCTTGAAAAAATGATGATGCCTTCTGCAACTTGGATGACTTGAAAGTTTTAACCAGCTGGATGTCCCCCATTCCAGAAACAACTATTATGCTGGCTTTTAGAGTCAGCTTAAGTACCTTAGGTCAATAGGCAGTGAGGAAACATTTACAGCAGAGAAAACTCTCCCTCTGCTGCCTCCTCCTTCAAATTACATGTCTCTCCCTCCTAACAGCATCCAAAACTTAAGGACTTGATACCTTATGAAATTGGAAAATTACAATCAATGTGTTAATTGCACATCTAATTAAATAATCAGCATCCCTAAAATGCAAAGGCATCTGGGCACAGACATGTGCCGTGGGTGGAAAAACCTGTAATTATACTCTCAGTTGGAGCTGTAATTGCTTTTTTGATCAAGAAACCTGGGAAGGAAAGGTTACAGATGATATGAAATGTAGACCTCAAGTAGACATAACAGCTTCCCAATGTGAACGAGTTGAGGCAAGCGTAAGGGAAGTAAACTATTCAGCATCTCTATTGTAAATACAGATAAAGAAATAACAGACTTGCAGCAGTGGAAAGCTAGGTTAGACACCTGGAAAAGCTTTTAATCAAAAGTGAGCATGGATTATCAAGGGAAGCTAAAAAAATCTCTATCTCAGAAGGTTTTAACAAGTGGAAGTGCACACATTCTTATGGGATGCTTTCGAAGAAGAAAGACAGTCTAGTTAATCTCTTCATGTCTCAGTTTTATTGCTCCTTATCTTTATCCTTCCAGAGTCTATCTCAGGTAGGAAACCACATGGTAACATACAGAGCTGGCTAAGAGGCACGAAGGTACATTACTCCCCACAGATGGTACAACCCTACTTCGCACAACACAACAGCATAGTTCAGACACTGCAGAGCACGTTTTTCCTACCTGAGCGTGACATGAGAACATGGAAATTGTCTCTCACAGCACTGTCTATGCATTCTGCAAGGTCAGTCCAACACATACGGAGTTGGCTGAAGGAATTAAGGGCCTTGATCCTACAGCACAGCACTCTATGAACTCTCACAATTCTTTCTCTGGTTGGAGGTAAACGCCCTTCTCAGCTAGAGGAGAGGCTGTCCTTCTGCCCACAAACAAGGAACTTTTTAGTATTGTTTCCTTGGTGTTACTCAAAGCAGGATGACATGCTTTATTCATTATATCACAGCCAGGCCCTATCACTACGTGCAGTTACACCACCATTACATGCAGTGAGATAAGGAGCACTCCTCATCATATTATTAAAGTAATTCAAGCTTAATTGGTGTTTTGACAGCATACCTGTGAAGTTTTAAAGTCCCTGTTACAACTGAAGAAGGAGGGCAGCAGCAGGCCAAGAGCTTCTTCTCTGAACACTCAGCTCTGGACAACAAACTCCAGATTTCTCAGAGTAATTAAGCTGGAAGCATATCAAACACTAAAACGTCTGGCTTTCCAGCTACTTCACTTACTGCTCTGATGATTCATTTCCAGAAGCTTAAATCAAATAACCAAAAATCAATTCATGGATCTGAGAGAGAGGAAACGGAAAAACCTTTTTCAAAAATCACAGTGGCTTGTCCAGCATCATGTAATAACATGGCAGGGGAATAACAACCAATAACCCTACAGAGCAATGCCCAGTTACCTCTGCTGAGACCATATCCTCTACCAGCACCTTCCTTCTCACTGCTACAGATGCCCCAGCTTGTGAAAAACGGAGAAAACATTTTTTACTATCCTGCCTTCACATTCATGCCTCCTGTCGTAAGCAATACGCTTCCCTCTTAGGTGGGAATAATTTTGTGTATTTATATTCCCTGCGAAAGGGAGCAGTTGATTAATGAACCAAAATGCCCCCCAAATACTTGCTGTGAACCACGTACAAGCCTCTGCCAGTCTCTGAGGACACTGTTAGCATAGACACCAAACAAGAAAAAAAAGGAGCACGGCCACATCAGGGGCCTGACAAAGCCAACTCCAGCAATCACCTCCACATTAATAAACTCAGACACACCTTCCACACCACCAGTAAAGGCACCTGACAGGCTCACACTGGGCCTGAATTAAGTGGCTCTGGAAATCTGCTCAGTCTGCCCTCCTCACTGGTACAGAAGAAGACATTTAATGCAAAAAATGAAAGTGCCTGGACTTAGAAAGCCTCTGCAAGGGAAGGAAAATTGCAAACCAGGCTCTAATAACAGAGTTGACCTGAGTCAAGTCACTGAGAGGCCAATTAGCCCCTCTGGCATAAGCCTGTGGTGGGAGGGGCAAGAACAGCTGGACCAAAACACACTCAAATACTGAGCAGGGATAGGGCAGGGGGGTTATTCCAGTAGCTGCTGGCACTGCTTGGTGCTCTCAGGTCACAGAAGCTACTCCACCTTCCCAGAGAGAAGTGGGTGTAAAGGCAAGATTAAAAAGGGATGATTCTAGCAGCTGTAAACAGTTGTATATTAACAAGCTATTACTACTGCAAGCTAAAAATAGAGTGACATAATTTGGATGAGTAACATGCATCCATGACATCAAATATGAAGAAGAGTTGTACTTGCTTTAAATTGCATTCCTTAAATTAGGCATAACGAAATTCAGAGTGAATACACCAGCCAATCCATAGGTATTTGTGTAGACAAAACTGGATGCCCCAAGCACCCATTATAAGAGATACCACAAAAGAACTTGCATGCATTTCAATCTGCTGCACTAGCATAATACATTGAATAAAAATAGAAAAATATAAATAAATTGCATTAAAATTTAGCACTCTCAGTTTCTCAATAACAGTTTCTCAAAAATGTGTTTGCTATCTTAAAATACAAGGTGAATATTGACTCATTAACAAAAATAAAACCCAGATGGAGACATGGTTAAAATAAACTGATCTTTCACATAAAGCAATTTCTATTTGTATTTCAAATATTCTTGTATGCAACAACCTAAAGTATTAACCAAAGTGAGAGTAAATAAATTGAGTCTTGAACTGATTTATCTAAATTCACTCCTAGATGGACAGCTCTATTATATCCTTTTTTGCGTATGTCCCTGACTTTGTCTCTGCTGCTTTTCAAGGTCTCCTATAAAATAATTTTCAAGTGCTAGCTTTTGAAAAACTTTTAATGACTGTGAGTTCAATTGCAATTTACTGCTTAAATAAGCAATTGAAATCCCATGGGGAATTTCTAAAATCTGATTTAAGAACAAACCTGTTTACAAAATACACCATATTTTCTGAACTATTTCCACTTGAACATTTGTCAGAAAACAAAATTATATCTATGACAGGTTCATTACCAGGCATGAGTCACCAAGAACACCCATTCTTCAAGAAACCCCTTGCTCAGTCTTGCATCCTTAATATCTGCTGTGCCAACTGCACAGAAAACCCACCATCCAAGAGGGGCAGCAATATGATTCCCACAATTTGACTTTAGTGAGAGCTTCTAAGCAGCAAACACCTCTTCTACACACCTCCAGTTGTGTTTGGAAACCCACAGAGTCCTGCAATGTGGCACTGCTTGACAGCAAAGGCAGGCAGGTGGGCAGAGTGAACATAGGAAGGCTACAAAGAACAGTGACAGAGGCTGTGGTTCCACGGGCATTTCTGACAGCCTACTTAGAGGCTTCTGGATGATGAAGTCCCATTCTTTGCTCCCACAAGCGACTGTCATATAATAGCATTCATAAAAAGACCCATTTTTAGATTAATTAGAAACAGAAAGGGCAAAGAAACCAATTTGGAAGCTGTTCACTAACAATTAGAAAAATCGCTTTCTGATTTCTAGCCTGGGTTTGTTCATAACCGGCTTATGCCATTCTGTTCTTGTGCTAACATTAACCTTTCACTTAAATAGCTGTAAACTTGCCAATATTTACTCCCATGCTCTATTAGTCCATGGAAGCAACGTCTGCTCTCAGTTTCCAGTCTACTAAGCTGAGCCAAACTTGTTTGGTGTCATCTCACACAACCTCAGCACCTTCCCTAGCAGGACTGACCTGATGTCCCCTCTCCCACTTCTATCCTCTGATGTTTGCTGTAGTCCTCCTCGTCTCTAAATCATTTGCTGGTTTCCTACATGTCATATTAGAAACATTATAGAAACACAGACAGAAGAGACCAAATGCCCACCCAGTTTGCCACAGTGTAGCATGGAGCATAAAGCAGCATGCAATTATAATTTTACTGATTTCCCATTTGCCAGGCAGCAAGGCTTTCTTTCATAACTATTTCTACAGCCCCACTAGTGAGGACAGACAAAATGAGTTTGTAGTTACTCAGAACAGCCCTTCCTTCTCTTACTGATCCAATGCATATGTGTGGCTTAAACAGGATCCTCTTGTTTTGAGCAGATACTCCATAATCCAGAGGGCAGCACCACGGGTACTACATCATCCTGCAAACCTGAAGGCAAAAGCCACCCTTGTATAGCAAAAGACTCACTGCCTACAGCACCCCCAGTAAACTGGCACACAGCCCTTCCAGCATCTGGTACATGCACACTTGAGCAACAAATGAGAATCTCAAGATACATCTGGGATTTCACCCCAGCTTTATGCCTAAATTATCTTTAGTTTTACAGCACACAAAGGATGAAGCTGTCAACAACCTCAGCAAAGTCTTCCTGCAGAACAGATATTGATACACTGATGTTCTCAAGTGCCTTTCAGCAGAGGAGGTGTGTTACAAACCCAGCTCACAGACTGCCAGGAAAGGCTGCAGGCCTTTTCTTACAGATTCAAAAGCCAAGGAGAGGAAGAACCAGTTCCACTTTTACCACCTCCAGGTTTCAAATTAAACCAATGAGGAATCACTAAAAAGCCCTTTTGAAAATGTCAGTGATTAACCATCAAAGCAATGGAAATGAACGCACAGCTAGACCAAGATCTGCCCCATCTGATCCATCCTCCACAATGTCACAAAACTGTCCAGACTCCAAATATCAGCAGACAGCAGACAGTATCTGAGTGGCCATGATATGGCTTAAAAATCCCATCTGAATGCCAAGAAACGAGTCTGGATGCAAAGAAAGATCTTGTTATCACTTGGTAAGAACTACATCCTAAATAGGCAGCATTCATTTGCTGCATCACAAAACCTTCAAGTGGCTTGAATTCCATGCAGAAAATAAAAGTGCTACTCTATTTCCAGGATGGCATCCAAAGGGACATGGACAAGCTCGAGGAGTGGCCCATGGGAACATCACGAGGCTCAACAGGGCCAAGTGCTGGTGCTGCACCTGGGTCAGGACAAGCCCCGGTACCAGCACAGGCTGGGCATGAACAGACCGAGAGCAGCCCTGCCCAGAAGGACTTGGGGGTGCTGTGGGTGAGAGGCTGGACATGCCCTGGCCATGGCACTCCCAGCCCAGAGAGCCAAACCTGTCCTGGGCTGCATCCAAAGCCCTGTGGGCAGCAGGAGAGGGAGTGGATTCTTCCCCTGTGCTCTGCTCTGGTGAGACCCACCTGGAGCACTGCATCCAGCTCTGGGGTCCCTGCACAGGAGGGACAGGGACCTGCTGGTGCGAGTCCAGAGGAGGCCACCAAGATGATCAGAGGGATGGAGCATGGCTGAGAGAGTTGGGATTGTTCAACCTGGAGAAGAGAAAGCTCCAGGGTGACCTGACTGTGGCCTTCCAGTACCTGAAGGGAGCCCACAAGGAAGATGGAGAGGGACTAATCACAAGTGACAGGACAAACAATAATGGTTTCACACTGAAAGAGGGTGGATTTAGATTGGCTATTAGAAAGAAATTCTTTACTGTGAGGGTGGTGAGGCACTAGCACAGGCTGCCCAGAGAAGTAGTGGATGCCCCAATCCCTAGTAATGTTTAAGGCCAGGCTGGATGGGGCTCTGAGCACCCCGGTCTAGGGGAAGGTGTCCCTGCCCATGGCAGGGGTGTTGGAACTAGATCATCTTTAAGGTCCCTTCCAAGCCATCCTACGATTCTATGATTTGATTTTACATACTATGTAGCACCAACCAGAACTGGAGTACAGATGTCTTCAGGCATTGTATTATGCAATATTAACAGCTCTTAGACTTATAAATACCACTTACACAATGGGGCGGAAAAAAAAGCAATCAATCAGGCTGCACAGTACTAGAAGACTCCAGTTACACAACTCTTAGAAGACTCCAAAAATTAGCTCAGAAGCATGCAAGGCAACCCCGCCCTACATCCAAACAAGTTGTGTAACAACATAGCTTGGAAAACAAGAAACAACTGAAAGAAAAGTAACACTAAAAGAAAAAATTGTGAAGTCCTAGCCCCTTTTGTCTGACCTACTGGCTTTTCCTCTGAAGTTATGATATTATTCAAAGCATTTGCTAACGTTGCTCGAACACTTATTGCTTCGTTTATGATGCTCTCAGCCAGTGCTGGTTACCTCATCTTTTCCTCAACTCTTGTGCTTTGTAAGCTGAAGCCCACTGCTATCTCTCTGGTGCAGCATTTCTTGTACAGATTGCTTCAGTAATACACAGCACTGGGAAATATCCCCTCCTCCCACACAGATCCTTAAAAATAAGAGTGTGAAGTCTGGCTCTCCCAACAGCCAATGCTATTTTTAAGGGCTGCGTATGTGGCAGGTAGGAGTCCCCCCACCCACCTCTCCCATTGCACCCCTATTTTGAGCAGAAGCAACTGACTTACTCCAATGTCAGATCAAATTCTCACAATTTTTCCTGATGAGCACCATGCACGAGTGTCATGTCAAGGTGGTCAGGACACCACAGGTTTCTGTGCCCCATTCCAAACCAAACACAGCTTCTATAACCAGACACACGGCTGTACTTCTGTCTGCCATTATATCCTCAAAACAAGGTGCAAAGGGGGGAGTTTTGCATAAAGTGGAAATGATTGCCTCAGCTCCAATGTTTTTGGTGTTATTCTACAGCCTTTGGCATATCCTACTTAGTGGACTTGGTCCACTCTTCATACAGATCTGGGTTGCATTTTTACTGAAAGCTTCACTACTGCAGCAGGTCCTGAGAAAAGATAATCACTTGATCAGAAAGGTTTTTGGAAGAGTCTTGGTACAAATGTGAATGCAAGCTGGGCAGCATCAGACAAGGGAAAAGAGCCTACTGTAGTTCACCCCAGTTCAGAGGGATGAGCTATGTGCACACAGAACATTCCTTCAGCCGGCAACACTCAGGTCACTTCTGGATGTAACCACCACAGAAATTGCTGTGACCAGATCACCTATGAGAAATGCTGCCAGAGAAAATAGGTCAGCAATGTTTGATACACAGTCTAATCAAGAATCTAGGAGCTGTAAAAGACACAGGTCATCTATCCACATCACCAGTTCACTGCTGCCACCTGTATATTGTTCTCTGATTAGAAGAAGTATACTCGAATGGAGAGGAGGGAAGGTGACTAAGATACCCTTCCCTTCAGAAAACACCAACTTGTCAGAATAAAAATCTGTTTTACAAGAATATAATGAATTCAAATGAGAATATTTCTCTGGTATAAGATGTCCAAAGAGTTGAGGGAGTGCAGAGGAGAGTCATTCCCTGGAGGAGAGTTACATCTTAGCAGTCAATGAACTTTTCTAAGCCATAGGAAACCAACGTTAAAATCTCAGTATTGCTCAGTTCAGAACAGGAACAAGAGCTCTATTTGTCCCTTATTCTAGACATACCTAGTTTAAAAAAAAGTTATAGGTATAATGATAGTCTGTTTGTAACCAGTGCTGTCATTATGATCATAGAGAAGCACAGAGCTCAGCCAAATTGGGTTACTGTGCCAGTACTAGCACAATGAAAGAGATGCACCTGATTGTGGAACAAACCATGTTTGTAAACTGTATCTCAGATGTTGCACAACACCTTCCCTTTCTTTTTAAGGAAACCAATGGAATAAACTTTGGAAGAAAAGCAAACTAATCTTGGATTTCCATTTAAAGGCTTCAAAACACTTCTGACTTACAGACACATAGAGTTCACAATACAAGACTAGAGAAGCAAAACCCCCAGACCTTGTCTGGGAGTTTTTCTAAGCAGCAATAAGAAGATATGGAGAAAACTGAAGGGGACAGATGCCCAGTGTGCCAGGGGATACAGATCATCAACACCAAAACTGGCTTTTAGCAAAGATGAGTGCCACTATATTGATATGTTCAGAGGAGCTTGCAGAAAGTCCTGTTAGCAACTGCACAGGCTCTGAGCTGCTGTGGTCATTGTGGAAAACAGTGCATGCTGCTTCACAAGAGAGCATTTCTCTTAACTATTCTATAAGGGGAAAGGCTGCTGATCTTTTCCACTGGAGCTAAGGTTATCAAACAGCTGCTCAAAAATCACAACAGCAGCTAATGAAGACATAACACTGTTTCCTGGTGTGTATATGCAAATAATTATCTCTTTCTCTTTGCTCTAACATCACTTAACATTCATTGTAAAGCACATTAAAAAATTATAGTAGGTCTTAGGGAATCTCAGAAAGGATAAATAAAAATGGCTTTTTTCCCAAACAGATGTGAATGTGCAGATATTTTATTTAAGACACTTGGAGAAGAAGGAAGCTTTCCCTCATTTGAGTACAGCATGTCAGCTGAACCTTCCCTGACAGAGAGGCAAAACCAGACACAAGTTGTTCAAACACCAGGGAACCACCCCACACTAAAAGTTACCTTGAGAAAGGCACAAAGGGCTTTGGAGAGTCTCACAAGACTTGCCAGCTGGCAAACTCAGATGCAACAGAGAGAACCAAAATTATGGCATGGGGAGACAGTCTCCACTACTTTTGTATTTGAATGCTTTCTAAACAACTATTGTTGTGCAATCCCTCAGAGAGCAGAAAGCTGAAAAAATTTTCAGAAGGGATTTGACTACCACAGCCACCTAACACCAGACAGTCTGCAGTACAGCTGGCAGCAACCCTCGGATCGTGCCTGACCAACGTGACCTCTACTTGAGCACAGGAACAGCAAATTCGTGACCACAAGAATGTTCTACAGATGCCCACCAACACTGACCCCCTAGGACACTGGATCAGGAAGGCTGGAATTTTGGTGGATGTTAAGATAACCTCTATAAATCATCAGATAGAAAAGAAGAAAGACATTTAACTGGAGATGTACTTTTTCTGTAAGAAGAGAAGTTTCTAGTAACTCTCGGTTAGAGTCACAGTGCTTCAGTCTGCTTCTTTGCCACTGTGTGGGAGGCTTTGAAAATGCAGAGCTTACTCATCTTCACGGGACTGATAAAGAGACACCTAGGCAACAAAGCTTAAGCGAAATAAAATGCCAAAAGTAGACTATTGCATGGACTGCAAAGTCCATGAGAGGTGAAAAGGGATAGCTTCCAGTCTTTTGGTGACTGGCTCAAAGCAGTTTGTTCTCCACTAGCCAAATGGGCTGGTGTACAGTACATGGTTTTACTGATCAGAGGGCCCAGGTTCACACGTGGGGGTTGATTTCAATCACAGAGGGAGAGGTAAATAACTTATAATCAAAGTTGCAACCAAAACTGCCACCAGACCCCGCTGGTCTCTTCACTAGGAGTGTAAGTCCAGCAAGGACTCCTTAGGGCACTCCACTGCTGCTTATGAAGGGAGTAGCGGTGCTTTGCACCAACAACCTGCTTTCTCAAACTCACAATAGGGCTTCACACTACAAGATCACCAATAAAAGTGATCCCAGGACCAGGGCTTTTAAAAGTGAGACCCTAATGGTTCTTAAATATTTGCAGGTGCTTGATCAGAAGTGAAGCTATGGAGCATGGGAAAATCAGACTAAGGATACGACTGGATATCTGTAAGGCTAAAGGAAAACCCCACTAGTTCCCACTACTGCAGGTGATCATCATATTCCAGAAAACCACTGTCATGAACTACATCTGCCATCTCTGTACATGATCTGATTATGTTTCAGTCAAAAATAAGAGACTATTGACACTTAACAGGGAAAGACAAAGGTTAAATCAAAATAATTTGTATAAAATGGCATTATTAAAAAAAAAAAAGGAAACTATGCTCCAGTTACTTTGGTTTTGCAACAAAAACAAGTCAATTGATGTATTTAATCTGCTGACATAAAAGAGGAAAATTATGCGTAAGACTTCTTCTGCCATAAACAACTTCAGTGTAAGTGGAGAAAATCCCAGATCCCATACTCTCTTCTAATTTAAATACACTTGAAAGAGTGGGTAAGAGAGATAATTTGATGATTTGACTGAATTTTTGCTCTTCTCTGGTCTGCCAATTCTTCTGTTATACAAAAGTCAGATTCAAATCAGTGTAATTTTAAAAGTGACACAGCCATGTCCCTAGCTGGAGGCTATTTCAGTTACTGAGGAGCTGCAAGTTGAAGATGTAATAGCTACGTGTTGTTCTTCTGGAAAAGAAGCTCCCACTGAGGGACTGCAGCAGATGAGCTATCAATTAATCCCTCTTTGTAGTCGAAGTTCTAAGTGTGAAGGTGAGGATTATTGAGTCATTCTTTGCAGGGCTGAAAACCCTAGTTGATTCTGGCATAATTAAGTTTCCTCTTCACAGAGAAAGGGAACAAGAAAAACAGCAGAAGTAAAGAACAAAACGTACGTGCATGCTACAACAAAGCTTTTTTAACATGCAGCTACAAATTCCTGTGCCATTTTGTAACTGTCAAGTCTTAATTAAAATACTACATTTCTCTGACTCATGGTCAGAATGTAGGATGCATGTACATTATTCATATGAATAATAATCTTTTCCCAGGTAGGAGGCTGAATTCCTCAAGGGATTTAGAATCACATCACATATGGAAACTTCTTGGGTATCTTTTTCTTTTTTGGACTTTATTATTTCAAAATTCAGTCAGATCATTAACAATTAAGAGTTGCAACCATTTCAGTAGTCTGTGTGATAGCAGTCCACACCTCAGATCTGTGATGTGGAGCTCCATGTGCATTCATGAAATTATATGGTACATGGAGAAAGAGGAACACAGAAACATGTTTGAGACATTGCTTTGAACACTGAGGACATAACCACCAGCTCTGAAGTGCTGGAACAAACAAGGATAGTCCTCTCGAAAGCTTCTAGGTAATGACAGAAGACAGAAAGATGTTAATACAGTGACCAGAGAAATGAGAGGTGATCTTTTCTAGCTACCAAGAGAATCACCTGGTTAGACTATCACCTCAGGGACCTTTAAAATCCTGATCCTCATCTGTAAGTCTGTATTTGTACCACTGACTTTCAAACAAAATCTATGAAGAAGCTGATGACTCAACTTGCGCGGAAAGCAACTAGCAGAGATGCTCTTCTAGATTTGAGCACAAGTGCAGAGAGAAATGAGGATGCAAATGCATCTGAGGAAACTGTGAGAGCTGTCCTGATACCTTAGAAGGAAAGGAATTAGACAAGCATAAAAACACTACGCAATTCAAGAACACAAACTAATAAAAATTCAGAAAGTCAGTGTCCAGAGCTCATGAGAAAGAGACTCAATGGACCAGGGACTTCAGGAAGGTGTTAACAGCTAATGAAACAGCATTAACAGACAAAAATCAGAACCTGACCTAGTGAAGACACCTGTTCCCCTCCAGGAGGGCTTGAACTCTCTTCTTGAGTAAGTTAAGGACAAGAATGGTTGTGCAGGAAAGGAATCAAAAGGCTGAAGCACAAAATTAAACATCTAGCAGTAAACACACAATATGAAAAATAAAGGATGGATGCCTCTCATAGGAAGACAGAGATATTATCAGGTGGCATTAAGAAGGCTGGAAATCTGATGCCTTAATTGCTTCAGGTCTTCAAGGACAGGGAGAAGTACAGTCAGGCAGCTGACAGAATTACTACTGGATTGTTGGGGGGATTTTAAAGGCAAAATGTTTAGAAAGTTATAAAAAAGAGGCTGCGGTAAGGAAAAACAAATCTGAAAGAAATAACATCTGTCTGTTAAGTCAGCTGGTTCTGATAAATCTTTATCCTCAGGTTCTAGGTTGCAACACTGATAATCACTAAGAACTTGAGAAACAGGCAATGCACTTGAAGATTTGAAAAAGGCAAAGCAAGTATTTATACTTAAAAATAATAAGAGAAAGACTTGGATAATTATAAAAGAACTAACTTCACACAAACATACACCCCAATTCCCTGGGGACTGAAGACTGGAACAAATAATCAAATTATTTGCAAATCTTCTAGAACATAAAAAGGAGAGAAATAACTGTGAGCACGGTTTCATCAAGAGTAGAACTGTGTCAAATGCATTTATTTTCCTTCTGTGACAAGGTAAATTATTCTAAGGGGTTGGGAGACAATAACAGAAGTTTTAGACCCTGTGATCTGGATGAAGCTGTTAAAATAGATGCAAACATACCGGTAAAAACACTATAATCATGGTAGCCAAATTCAAAGAATGTATCAAAAGCAAGATCGCTCAGGCAACTCTGGTAGCACACAGCCCATCAACTTGGGTACCACACAACTTTGCCACAGACAATTGAAATGATTTGTTCACATAAAAGATGAGGAAGACAACAAAGTGCTTACAGAATGAAAAAAACCCTTACAGTTCTGTAAGAACAAGTCCAAAGCCATATTCAGCTGTAATCCAATACAAATATAGGCTATGCAACAACTGACAAAGCCGTTTTTCAGAAGGAACCTCAGCTCTGAAAAGTGTAAAAGGCTAACTATGCATCAGTGATAGCCTGTGTTAAAAGAGCACCATCACGGCAGGACAGCCAGTATATCCTGGGATATCAGGGTCACAGGCAGGAGAACAAAGCTCTATAATGCACACAAGCATGCTCTCAGCTGGATTTCTACACAAAGCTTTGGACACTGCACTTCAGGGAAAACAAAGAAATAACTAGGAGAGAGAATTAAAAAAAAAAAAAGCCAGGCTTATTGAAGAGTGCCTAAAAAACTGGCGAGAAAAGGCTAAAATAAAAAGGGTCATCCAGTGAACACAAGAGGAGCAAGTGGGGCTTTGTCCTGTTTTTGCAGTAGCCCTTTACTATTCCCGTATTCCTTGTCCTAATCATGAGAAATGGATTTATATGGAACAACAGAGACCTAGAGCAGAGGTAAAGTCTCTGGACAGTAAAGGCAGATAAGCCCCAGAGCAGGCTCCTGGAAAGCTCTAATTCCTACATTTTTTGGTTTAACGGAATTTTTGACCAATAGTTTTCAGCAGTGGTCAAGGCAAAGCAAATAATGACATTTTGCTATCATAACTAAACTACTGTTTCAGTAACAATCATCTCAAATTATGTCTTTCTTCCAATTCCGTAGAATCACAAAATTATGATGAACAACCTTATGGACCTTCTACTCTGTCAGAAAAAGAGAGACATCCATGAATAGGTGTTGTTGAATCTCTTGTCCCTTGTTTGTGCACTTGTTTTTCCATAAGGCACGGAACTAAACTGTTTTGTTTGCATAGTCTACAAAATCATAGCAGAAGTTCATTTTTTCTTAAGATACCAGCAGTGTTCTTCACTTTCCATGTCATGCTGAGAGTTTTGATCCAAATCCTTTCTGCTCAGAAGCGAAGCAATCATTAAATGAAAAAGCATTTACAATCCAGACAACACAAGAGAAAAACTACTTGGCCTCCCCAGATGCAAAGCAACAACAACCAAGAATCACTTTCTTGAAAATTTGTGAAAATCCAGAAAAGAAACAAAAGTCCTGATTGTGACCGATACTGTAAAATAATTTCTTACAAAAACAAAACAAGGCATCTCTGGAAAAAAGTAGTATTTCTAAGTGAAATATATTAACTCTGCACTTAGAGCAGTAGGCAAAAGTTTATCATCTACAGAACATGAACACCATATGTTATCTTTCTGTGGGCATATAGATGGATTAAACCATAAGATTTTTTTTAAAATCCAACTTTTTGGTTCTTAAATACTGTTTTCTAAAACAAGAGTGTTTATACTGTTATGGAAAATGTCACAACCTTTTCCTTTTGACTTCCCAAATCAAGACTTATTTATTTTTAAATCTTACTTTCATGAGATGGAAATACCAAGACTTACTATACACCCACTTTCAATAAGTATATATATAAATATTTGATGCAAAGTTTCCCAAGGAACATTTTCACACAGCAAATAATACAGATAACTCCTACTAAACTAACAAGCTATCCTCAAGTTGCCTTGAGAAGAAATCTTCATTTCAAACAATTTAGAATAAACCATTTAAGTCCCAGACACCATTATTACTATTTACAAATTCAGAGCTGATTTCTCAGCTTCTGCGTCTTTTCTGATATTCATCTCTAGTTCCACACAACAGTGTTAAAAATGTCTGGTAGTATCAGACAGCTCTAGAATCATCACAACATGCTGCAATCCTATACAATACATTTGATGAAATTTTTGCCTGCAAAACATCAAAACTGTAAGAATTGTCTCACAATGAAGAAGAACTGAAGCCTTGAGCCCCAGCAGCTCAGAAAAGGAGCAAAGCAATACTCCATCCTACCTGTTGAAGCTGCAGTCGGACTTTGTTAATGGCTCTAATCCAATGGGCTCTTGCTGGAGGAAACGGTGGTGGCTCGATGTCACCCTCATAGCTTGAAAGCAAGAAACAGGAAATCACTGCATGAAAAACACTCACCTGTAGCATTAAAGATTCAACCACATGATGCAATCACAGCTTCAGCTGTGGAAGCTGAAGGAACCAACAGGCTCCAGTCAACACAGCCCTGCATGTGCTCTGGGAAGTGAGAGGCTAAAGCAGGAGTTTCGTTAGACACAGGAGCTGCCTTGGAAACTGGAGAGCTGCAAGATGTGAGCTGTACACAATCCAGACCCAGGAGGAAGAGACGATGTTTGTGAGAACACCAGGAAAGCAGCCTATGACACCTGATCAAGCCAATGCAAGACAATGGTATCGTAATTACAGACACAAAGAAGTAGATTTTATATCCCCATGCCTTTGCAGTTTCCTACTAACCACTGCCCCTTCCTACTCCTCTTGCTACAAATTTACAGACCCTCTTTAGTGGAAACACGGGCAACAGGGCTCAGCCATGTGTCTGCACTGTGCACTGAACATTTGCCATTCCACTCTTTCCTACAGCTTTTCAAGAGGACACGTGGATCTGTCAGCAACGCTCCACCTCAGTGCCCCACAGCACATCTTACAATCCCTAACGCTGTGATACCTTGGGGTTTTGGTTGCATTGCATTCCTCCTTCATTCCTCCTTTTGTATGTTGCTGATGTGTAAAGCAGAAAAACAAACACCTTTTTCTGCCTGCAAAGCACCCACCCCACACTGCTGACAGTATTAAAAAGCCCCATAGCTGAAAGCAACACACATCCATGCTGCAGATCTAGCTCAGGGGCAGCTCTAGGGATCAAGATTCAGAGCTCAGTTCTATGCATACTCCATGGAGACAGGAGAGCACTGCCAGAGAGTGGAGAGAAAGGGAGCCAGTGAGGCAGGAGCATCCAACTTAGATGCCTAAATTAGCCTGAAATAGACTATGTGAATAACCTTTCCTGTGAACAAATATAGGCCAGCCATTCTGGGACAAGACTCCTGCTGCTCTGTAAGGAAAAGAGGAAAGTGAATCAGAGTTTAAAAACAGTTTAACACTTTTCTAGTCTTGTTTTCCTCTTTTCATCTTTAGTGTAAGGCTTGCCTACACATGAACTCCTGCAGTTAATTCTATCATCCAAGCACAGTGACACCAGCTGTACCCTCCAATGGGTACAGACAGGCAGACATCTTCCCATGGATCTAACTGGACCACATTAAAAAAAAAATCCCCCATACTTATGAAAGTATAACCACATCCAGGGGCTGCAATGACTCGATTATCTCAAGGAAAAACATCACTCCCAAATTTAAGTAGTGAAATTTGAAATTCCTGTAAAACCTGTGCAAACCCCAGTACTCTACTCCCCCAAACTTAGATTAAATACTTTTGAAGCCTGTTTTCAATACTATTTACAGATTGGAATATCAAAGTACGAGGACAAGGAAATCTGCCACAGTTAGTCAGAGCAAAATGTCTATTCATGCTGTAATTCTACAACCTACAACTACATAAACACTAACTCTAATGGTGGTAGTCTACTACACAAGAATGGAACTAGTGAAGCTCTAACCATGAAAACACATAATTCTTGGTTGCTCAAATATAAAACTTGATCCCACATGAGCAATGGAAGCAGCTATTGTTGGGCCAGAGTACATTCATCAAAACAGAAACAGAAAACCCAGCAAATGAGCCCCAAAGCAGTAGCTGGTGTTCCTCTTTACATACACAAAACCCATGCTTTTAGCAAGTGTTCCTCTTTGCACACTCAGCAAACACAGCTTCATCTTAGCCAATGACCCATAAGTAACTGGTCCTGCACAATAGATGCTTCACAGATCAGCAACATCAACTCAACTGTCAGAGAAGGCTGCAAAAACAATGTACATAATTTGCTCTGGGGAATAGCAAAAAGAAGAAGCATCTTTGAACTAGCTGAAAATAACTTGGTAACAGTTTCACCTACCTCATCTGGACTCCTGCATCAACATCCTTGGGCTTCTCAAGTTCCAGAGGTATCTTAGCTGCAGAATGGTCTGCAGGTTTTTCCTCAGTCTTGCAGGCCTTCTCCTCCTCTCCTTTGCTGGGAAGCTCCTCTTGCTCCTTGAGCCACAACTGACCATCCTTCTGGTAGCTGCCTGAACTGTGGTATGAGTGATTTGACTGCCTTTCCTGGTGATCATCTTCCTGCTCAGAGCCATGGGCACTTTCATGGGAATGTTCCAGCTCACTCAGGTGAGAGCTTTCCTGGCTGACATTGCAAGAGGAGCCGTATCTACTACTGCCAGCAGGACTATGAGAGAATAAGGAAATCCATCAGAAAAAACAGAGGCTTGGAAAAACACAAAACAACCTGCATATATGAAAAACTGAGCAGAACACTAAATATTACTGAAAGGACATGTTATAAAGTTATATTTAACTATTATGGTCTTATGATTATTACCTAAATATAGACTTCTAAACCTCNATATATATGTATATATCTACAAAAAAACTACTGTGTCACCTTACATCTGCTAGAAACTGCAGTGAAGATATTCTAATAACCAGACAGAAATAAGAATGGAAATACAGCAATTCAGAGTGAAAGTGGTTCTGTCTTCTGCAGTTTTGCTGCAGCTGGGGTCTTTATCACAACCATTTAAGATTACTATTGTTAAAAATACAGTTAAAGTTAACTTTACTTTTATATATGAAAAGTTTATGATAAAAATATGTTGCAGTCAAGATTAAGACTGTCAAGACCATCAATTTACAACCTTTTATAAAAGTGGAGCAATTTTTCAAAGGAAAGCCACATGTCTCACTCCAGTAGAGCTTTCTCAATAATTTATTTTATATAATAACCCCAGCATCACAGGGGTGTGACCTCCATGATTCAAGACACCACTTTCAGGACTGAATTCCTAGAATCCTCAAACAAAATACAGCAGATGGGAATTTCTCATGCAGTCAGGAAAACTATAGCCAAGAATTAAGCAACACTCCTGTTTTTCTCTTTCAGTCTTAGGAGAATTTGGAGCCAGGAAGTTCTGTTTTTGCAGAGTTGCAACTGTATGATCAGAGGAACAAGTTTCACTTATATTACACAGAAATGTATAAGTTAAGCCAGTCTCTGGTTTGATTTTTAAGGGCAATTGTAACTTAGCATGTGCACAGGACTGAATACAGACTCATTAAATATTGTTAACTTCCTCTAGTAGCTTTCTTAACTGCATGAAATAAACTTTGCACCAATTTTAGGAAGCCCAAGCATTAGAATACCTTCACTGGTATCTCTGAAAATGTTTTAATATCTTCAATAATGTGAAATGAACATAAATAGTTCTATAATGCATCAACAGTAAGTTAAATTTCTCTCTAAAATCCTTCACCTTGCATTTTGAAAACAAAATTTTTTTTCCTACCAATACATTCTACCTGTTACATTTTTCTTAGCGAATACAATACTATTATCACTAAACAAGAAAGCAAAATTAATCATATGCAGCCAAAGTAACACACAATGACTATGACTTCTGAAAGGCTAATGAAATTAGCACTAAAGCATCTCATTCAATGGGACACATTATAAGAACATGGGAAATTCAATTACACTTATGGAAAAGGAGCGGAAAAAGGTGAAAAAATGGTCTAAAGGCTTAAACTAGTGACTGCAGCTTGCCATATTGTCTGTGACAGTCACCAGTGATATCACAAACACTGACAACAGGTAGGGACTGGGACTGAACTACAAACATCAGACACCAAGGCCACTGTCTACTGCTGCAGCATTGCATTATAAATGGTCAAATCCCATTTATTATGCCTCATTTGTAACTAGCCTTTTCTCATTCAGTTGTTCCACGCTAGGCAGATCTGCAGCCAGTGTGTCAGGATGCAGCACTGCTCCATCAGGAGCAGAATCAAGCCCAGTTTCTCTCTCTTCAGGCTTGTCTGACACATGCTCTTCTACTTGATCTTCTTTCTGCAGTTCACCTGAAATCACATTATGCTGATCTTCTGAGTCTTTGTCAAGCTTCTCGACCAGCTCTTTGTTGGATGTATCATCAACAGTGCTTGCACCAGATGGCTCCTCAGAACATTTATTGTCTACAGTATCAGGCTGCTTTGAAGACAACTTTACTTCTATATTTGCATCAGTCACTTGATCCGAGACTGCAGATTTTGAGTTTTCTTCTGAACTGACTGTTCCTAACACCTTGTCATCTGGTTTTGACAAAGCCTGTGGTGGTACATGTGGCTCCTTTTTGGCAGAGGTCTCCTTGATGTCTTTTTGCCAGGGAAAGGAGAAATCTAGCTTTTTCCCAAATACTGCTCCTTGGGCACTCTCTGGCTTACTCACCTTTTCTTCACTACCTCCTTCAAATAGAGAAAAAGAGAGTTTCTTAAAACTGGACACAAGGCCCTCATCTGCTCCTGCCTTATTAGCAGAAGGCGGCTGCTGAGAGAAGAATGACCCAAATGGTTTTCCACTATCAGAAGATGACATAAAGCCAAATTTTGGCAAACTGGGTATGTTTGGTATTTCAAAGACAGGTTTACTACTGCTTGCATCTGGAGTGACATTAATCTTACCCTGTTTCTTCAAATCAGATTTGGAAGCAATTCCTTCTGCAGGCACCTCATCAATTTTTAAATGTTTCTCCTGTTCAACAGTTTGCTGCTCTGCCTCAGTTGTCTTTTCTTCATTCAGCTGAGGCAAGTGAGCACTGGGCTCATCAGATGGAGCTACGGGTTCTTTATCATTACTACTGACCAAGTCCTGCTGATCAATACCAACACTGGCCTGATCCCCTGTAACAGCAGGCTCTGATCCAAGTGTAGCACTCTCATCTAACTGGGAAAGGTTTGTGTCTGCCTTGTTAGTCTGGGCTTCCACTTCCAGTGCGAGCTCATCAGTAGAGCCAGTGTGAAGGATGTCAGTGGATGCCTTGTCTGCAGGAGCAGCTTCTTCCTCTGCTACACCTGAAGACCCCAGATGTGGTTGGTAAGTGCCTGCCTCAGCCTGGTCAGTGACCTCAGCCTGCACTGTATCAACCGGACCACTGAGATCAGACTGGCACGACTGAGTACCTGCCACCCCAGAGGGCTGTGCTTCACTATCCTGCTGCAGAACCTCGAGGGCTTCGTTCTCACTAGAGACTCCTGTTTCTGGAGTGGCCCTCAAAGGTTCCTCTTTAGAGGTTTCCAAGCTCTTCTTCTCCTCGGTTTCTGTTTTCATAGGAGACTCTTTCGTGGAATTCTCTTCTGTTGAAACAGGTACTACATCCTTCTTCACAGAGCTAGAGACATCTCTTTTAGACTCTCTGGCTGCAGCTGTATTTTCTGTCGCCCTAGAGTCTTTTGCTGGAACAGACCCAGTGACATCTTTCACACTAGTGCTTTGAGGTTTAGGGGTGGATTTTGGAGGCATCTCTTTTGGAGATTCTTTTGGACCTTTGAAGATGCCAAATATATCATTTGTGAAAGCTGGTGCTGGGCCACTTGGGAGGGATGAGAAACCAAAGAAAGAGGAGCTCCTCTTCTGTGCAGGAGGAGGTGCAGTAGCTTGAGGTTGAGAAAAGAAACCAGATAATGTTTTAGGGGGTTTCATTTTTGTCATGAAACTTGAAAACATTTCAACCGAAGAATCCAGAACCGATTTATCACTCTCAGGTTCCTTTGGTTTGCTTTGCAAATTAGGTGCCTCTGGCATTTTTGGAGGAACGTGTGGTTGTTGTGTCCTTTGTAATCTGTCAGTTTGTTCAGGTAGTTTTTGTTCTGGCAACTCATTCTGTACATGTACATCTTCAGAGATCACTTCATTTTTCATGTCACTCATACTATTTAAGTCATTCAGACCCTGGGAATCCATCTTATCACCTGAAGCCATGCTATGATCAACCTTTTCGGAAGTTTGCTCTTTGGAAGAATAAGGCTCTCCATCAGTAGGAAATGCAACACTGTCCATTTTCTCTGTGTTATCCAAAGCATCTTCTTCTGCCCCATGAGAAATACTCTGTTGGTCCTGAGAACCCTCCTGCACAGTGGGAGTCTGAAGGCAAGGACCAGAAGCAGACAAATTGGTTACTGGACTGTCCTCCGTCTCTGGAAGCTTTCCTAAGCCACTCTCTTCATTGGCCTGTGGCAGCTTTCCTAAGCCACTCTCTCCACTGGTCTGTGGCAGCTTTTCTAAGCCACTCTCTCCACTGGTCTGTGGAAGCTTTTCTAAGCCAGTCTCTCCAGTGGTCTGTGGAAGCTTTCCTAAGCCACTCTCTTCAGTGTTACTACTGATTGCTACTGCAGCAATACTTTCTACATTTTCCACTACTAGCTTTTCTGATTTATTTTCTGGGATCAAGAGGTCATTAGATGTCTGTTTGCCAGTCACCGCTGCAATAATATCATCAACTTCTTTTTTATTGTCTGCATCTTGTTGCCTGGTAGAACTACTGGTTTTGACACCAGAGTCGGTGGAAATACTTTGTTTCATATGTGGCTTAGCATTTACTGCTTTAGCTGTTCTTGTACCACTCTCCTGTCTAGGAGCAGTTGGTGGGTTAGAGTTCACTGGCTTAGCTGTTTTCTCCTGTGCTGGAGCAGCTTGCGGCTTTTCATCCAAAAAGGATGTCAAATTGAAGAAGCTAAAACTAGTACTTCTTTGAGGTACGCTCTTGTCAGGAGCTGGACCACTGGAGAAGAAGGAGGGCAGATGAAACAGCCCCTCTGTTTCTTGTTGCTTCCCACTAGCAGGAGCAGCAGCAGGTGCTGAAGGCTTTGGTTCATCTGATCCAGTGAAGAAGGAGAATATACTCTTAGTGGCTGGCTGGGATTTCGGAGCAGTGATGTCAGAAAAGCTGAATGGTAAACTGAAACTTGACTCTTTGGGTGTCTGGTCTGGCTTTGGTTTAGTCTGACTAGCTGCGTCTCCTACGCGACCTCCCTGTTGCTTTGGTGTAACTGTGGGTGTGCTTCTTTGCTGCCCAGCTGGCTGGCCCAGCTGGCTTACTTTGGGACCTACACTCACTGGCTTCTGTGAAGCATTTCCAGGAGGCACTTTTTTACCCTCAGGAGGCTGCTCCACAGCTTTTTCGCTTTGTTGTTCCACTTGCACCCTGCGGCTAGGCGAGACAGGCTTGTCTGTGCCTTCTGTTCTCACCCCTTCTTTAGGGGTGGAGGACAGACATGGCATACTGGCACTCTGAAGACCCCCAGACTTCTCAGGTTTCTGTCTCGGCTCAGCCACAGTTCTGCTACTGGTTTTTGGCAGAGTCGTAGTACTTGAGGTTGGTTGAGAAGACACAGGCTCTACTTTGAAGAGATCTCCGAGGGATCCAAATAAAGATGAGATGCCGGAGGTTTCCTTCTGTTCTGGCTGTTTCACCTCTTCTGGTTTATTACTTTGCCTTTTCTCTGGTTCTGGTGGTGGCTGTGGCGTTTTGCTTACTTGCGTTTTAAAGAAATCAAAAAATCCAGAAGACTGTGGTTTGTTGGCAGTTGAGCTTGCAGGAGAATCTTCTCCAAGACTGAACAATTTCAGAGCACTTTTAAATAATGTCTCCTCAGGCTCAGTGGCTGGTTGGCTCTGACTTGGCTGTGGCTGACTTGGTTCATTAATGGTTGCATGCCTTTCAAGACGCCTGGAAGCTGGTGCTGTTTTAACAGGTTTCTCTTCTCGTACGGGTCTGCCATCTGCAGCAGTTTGGCTCAGTACAGAAGGAGATCTTGTTAATCCTGGTTTTTTAACACGGATGTTTCCAGTCTGTTGTAATTCTGGCCTTTCATTTCTAGCAGCCTCCAAATTAAGTTCTGACGAAGTATTTCTTCTTGGTTCTGATATAACGGGGGACTTCTGCCCTGCTTGTTCTTCATCTAATTTTCTATTTGGTGTAAGTGATAAAACATCAGTTTTATTTTCAGATGATATTGACTGTGTGTCTGTTTTCTTTGACGCAGAATCTTCTGATGTTTCAGAGCCAGGGCTTGTAGACTTTCCAATGAGTCCACCCAAAGCAGAAAATAGAGTGCTAACTTTGTTCACTGGTGTTCTCTTATCTTCTTCAGTCTTTTTTGCTTCTGTTACCCTTTCAGTAGATGCTGCAGTTTCTTCAGCTTTAGTAGTAGACTGGAACAGCTGGAATCCAAAGAATCCCGATGACCCACTTGCAGAAGTTGTCACAGGGACAGACTTATTGACTTCCTTGGTGTGGACTTCCTTACTCAGCGATTTATTGAAAGCTGTCCTGGAATGTGTTCTGAGATCAAGCATTAATGGAGGCTCCTCTGAATGATTCAGGGTTTCCTTCTCAGGTCTGAAATCTACTTTGACTTTTTGAAGTTTATAACCTGAGAAGTCTAACGGCTGCTCTCTCTGATAATAAATAGACTCCTCAAACATTTGTGAAAAAGTTTCCAAATTCATGTTCATTAGCTGGTCGCTCCTCTGCAAAGCTACTGACAAATCCAGGGGTTTATTTGTTGTATAATCATCTAGAGTCTCTTCAGCAAACCAAAACAGCTCATCTTCACTGCCAAGAGGGACTTTGAAACCACAAACAGCAATTGTGTTGTCTTCTAGCACAGCTCTTGGAATGGAATCCATCTGGAAATTATAATCCCAGAAGTCTGTGTAGGAGTAAGTTTCAGGAGCACACACGTAGACATACTGCCCAGTGGGATCAGTGAGCAGGGAGTACACATACTGGCTGTCACTGTACATGTAGTATCCACAATCACCATCTTCTGATGGCCACCACACACCCTGCTCAAGCATCATTATCCACTCCTGATACTCCCGGCTATAGGATGAGTACATTAAGCCTTCATCCATACTTAAAGTCTCTTGGTCAATTAGTGTCCACATTGCTCCATCACAGCCAGAGGAGTAGCTCAAATCCATGGGCAACTCTTCAAATGAGTAACTACCATCTCTTTCAAAGGGTGGAAAGTTAGTGCAAGTTTCATTGAGAGAATTAGCAGTCCATGCATCATTTTCTTCCAAATAAATGTCTTGAAACATTAGCTGGTCAAATGACTCATACGACATCACACTTAAATCCAAACTCTGCCCATCAGAATTGGCATTAGTCTGCCAATCCATCACATTTGCATTCCCATCCTTTTTACAGAGATTCACTACCACATCATTTTCAGGCCAGTCCAAGAACTGAGGGGGCAGAACAGAGTTCTGGTTTAACACATAGTAAACTGGTACTGCTATTCCATGAGTGTCAGCCAGTCCCCCCATTTCATATTCCCATTCAAAGCTAGAATGGCTCCTTGTTTCCTGATAAGCTGAGTACTGCTCTGTAGGGTTATAGCTTTTATTAGTCAAATTGAGAAATTCATTTGATCCTTTGTTTAAAGGAGCTGGAGGAACTCTAGATTCTGCATCCTGGTGAGGAATATGCCTACTATTTACAGGCTTTCCAGATAAGTCCTGTACCTTGTCTTGCGGATTTAGAGCCTCAGGGAGCACAGGATGCCCACCATGGGAAACATGGGGCTCAGCTGTTTTATTTACTGTTGCACTGGACAGGTGGTCAGTAGTGGAAGATTCCACTGTTTTCACATTATCCTGTTTCTCCTTTGATTTGGGCAGGAGATTTTTTAAGAAACTGGAAGCTTCCTGCTTTTCTCCAGTGCTGCTTTGACTGTCAGAAGCCATTCCTGAACTACTGGGGTTTGTCTCTGAGCTAGAATCCTCACCTCTGTCAAAAAGCTTCATGAAGCCCAGAGAATTTGGTTTTGCCTTCTCTTGCTTACTTTCAGACAAGTTTTCACTTGAGGCAAACCTAAATAAGCCAGAAAATAATCCAGGAGAAGTGCTTTTCTGGCTATCACCCTCACTTTTAGCAGCCAAATCTTGATTATTGGCTGTGTTTTCATTGGAAGAAATGTGAAGAAACCCAGAAAGAAAACCCGGTGTGTGCTTCTTCTGCATATCATCTGCACTTGGAGCTTCTGGCCCTTTGGCTGAAGAGGTGGATTCAACTGAACCCTTGCTTAAGTCTGCTGTATTTACTCCTTCTTTCATCAGTCCTCCTTTTACATTTCTAGGTTCTTCTTGAGTACTCTTTGCTCCCTGCTGCTCTTCTTTGGCCTTAAGGATAGCAGAGGCACTCTCCTGGTGTTTTTCTCTGTTTACCTGGACAGTAGATAGGTTTTCTTTATTCATGTTTCTCCTTTGTGAAAGTTCCTCCTTATTGTCTGATAAATTTGGAACTGAGCTAGATTTTAATGAAATAGCATTCCCTGAATTACTGTTTCTGCCTTCACGCAAAGAACTGCCACTAGAACCCTGATGACTTTTTTGGTCCTGTGCAGGTGCTAGATTTTCTGCAGAAGAAAATTTAAATAACGATGAAATAAAGCCTCCCTTCTCATTCCTCTGTTCCTGCTTTGCTGAAGAACCCAGCCCACTGAAAAAAGGAAGCTTTCCAGTGAAAGGCAATGAGTGCTCTTCCTTTGATGAACTATTTTGTCTCACATCCTCCTCAGACTTATGGCCTTTAAAATGTTCAGATGTACTTTCTTTCTGCCCTTGTTCAGCAGAAGGAAGCAACAATTGACTGAAAGACTTTTTGAGTGGGCTGAAAAAGCTTTCGGATGCTGTACCCTGATCTTGAGGCTGTGACTTAGGTTCCACATTACCTCTGTTTTGCTTGTTTGCCAGTCCATGGCCTACAGGATGCTGATCCTCTGAGCGATGTGCAGGAGGCTTCTCCCTGGCAGTGGGCGCACTCTCTGCCAAAGTGGCACCTGGCTGACTTGTAATAGGATGCAAATCTGGTTGCTTCTGTGGCACATCCTGCTGCTTGGGAGCCAAGAGACCGTCAAGATTGGCTTTCAGACTGAAGGAACTGACAGAGTTTGTGAGTCTGCCAAAGATTGAAGACACAGAAGTGCTGCTTGCGTTTACCTCTGCCTCACTTTTAGTCTCACTTTTCTGTGCCTCTGGAACAGTGCTGCTGGTCCTGGCTGACATCTGTCCAGATGATGTTTCAGTCCTTTTTGCCTCCTCAACTTTCACAGCATGGCTGTCTTTGCTGTGCTCCTCTTTTTTGACTTCTTGTTTTGGCACTTCCTTCTCAGAGAAGATCTTTAAAGGATTAAACATGCCTAGAACTGAATTCACAACCGAATGCTGGTTCTGCTGGCTGTCAGCAGAAGCTCCCTGTGATTGCTGGGGAGGATGTGGTGCAGAAGCCTTGTTGTCTGTCCCAGTGGTTTCTAGCTTGCTGGAGTTCGTATTCTGGGCTCTTTTATCACCACTCACCTGGGATGGTAGCAAGGACTGAATGGAGAACTTGGTGTCAGTTTTATTATCTGCTGCCCCTCCAGAAGAAGAATTCTCACTTTTAGACTTACTAGTAAACACATTCAAGATTCCACCTTCTGATGAGTTTTTGTTTTCTGTATTCTCTGGAGTGGAAGAAACAAGTTTTTCAACAGAGGCTGTGAGCTGCTTTGTGCTTGACCCCACCTTTTCCGTGAAAGAGCTAAACAGGGAATTCACTGTATTTTTCACACCTGACAAGTCTGGAAGAGATTCAGATTTGCCTTTGGTACTCTCCTCTGCAGCAGGATGTTTGGTCTGCTCAGACTTTTTAGCTTCTGCTAAATTATCAGCATTATCCTGCTTCAGTGGCACACTCTCAACATTTTTTTTTGTCTCTGGCAGTGTACCAAATTTGCTGATTTCTTCCTCCTTTTCAGCCAAGTATTCAGAGACTGATTCTACCAGACACTGAAGTTCATCCATCGTGTCTATGTATTCCTCATTGGGTTCTTCAACAGGAGACAATGCTAAGTCTTGTACAGGATGACCACGCTTGCTCTCTTTAGTTTTGTGTTTTTTATCGGAGCTAGCCTTTAACTGGGAGCCTGTATTTGCAGGGAAATTAGCAGTTATGTTTCTCAAATGGCTGATGTCAGAATCACACCACCTTTTTGAAAGTGTAGCCAGTTCCTCCATTTCATCATCTGAAACAGGCGAGTACTGGAACTCATCAGAAGCACTGCTGTCAAATTCCTCAAGGACATCCACAGGCACAAAAGTGTTCTCTAGCATCCCCATATGTTTCATGTCCTCAGTGTTATGCAGGTGAAGTGAATCATCATGGTTTATCCCCTGCTTGTTGGGCAATTTTCCACTTTTAACCATTAAGCCATTTTTGTACGGACGTAGGATTGGATAAGCAGGCAACCGTTCCTTACTTTCAAAGTTACTGGTATATTTTCCAATTCTGTCATACACTGGGAAATCATCAATGGGTTCAGAATTGGCTGCCACACCATTGAAATAAACTGTTTTCTCCACAGGAAACTGCAGACTTCCATTACTTTGCAGGCTTATTCGTTCTCTATCTTCAAAATTGTATCGCAGCTTCTTTTTCCTCCTTCTATCGATTGTATCATATTCCTGGGGATATCTAGGGACATCTACAGACCCTGACTCCAGACACACATTTTGGCAGCACCTTGATCTTTCACAATGACTGAAATTTTCTCTTTTTGAGAGAGTTTGCATCTTTTTTATGTTTTTGTCATGCCAACTTCTAGTTTTATGAGTTTTTTCTAAGAATTCCTCTATTAGCAGTTTTCCTAGCTCTTCATAGTTACTCTCCTGGTCTTCTTCTCCATCTTCAGTATCAAATGGAATGATCCTGACTCTTTCATTTCTAGCTAGAGATCCTTGTCTAAGATGAGAAATAAAGGGAGTGGGAGGGAAAGGAAGAGAGGCAGCAAAAAAAAAAATAGGAAGGGAAAAATAAGTTTTTTAAAAAGCTCTAGAAAGGACAGAAAAAATAGTAATGGAAAAACATGCATTAAATAAACGAAAATTAAAATCAGAAACATTCAGAAATAACAAAATTGAAAACCTGCCAATCTACCACCATTACATTTCAATCAAATAGTCAAAAAAAGCAGCATGGGTTGTGAGATTCCATCGGTTATGTCTGCACAAAATTTAGAAATGCCTTTTTGAGGAAGAACAGCTTTTTGTGATCAAGTGAGGGCACACAGCCTTGGCTGTACCAGTACTCTGCTGTTGCTTTTTTAGGCATGCTGAAAAGAAGTCACTTATTGCAGCAACAGGACTACTTTGAGATGCAGGGCCCACGCGCGCCGTTCCACTATGCTGTGCCTGCATTTCAGTCACTGTGGGCTTCAGACTTTGTTTTAGCAGTATTCATAACGCACACAGGGTCTCCCAGGGGTGGCTACAGAGCAGAAATTTAATCTGGAGACTTAGGAGTTGCTGGACTCCAGGTAAGTGGGGACAGGGGACAAAATGCAAAACCTGGGCACCAGCAACAAGAGGAGTTTCAGCTATTTCACCATTCTTCTTTTCTGGGAGAGCTCTTGCAATGGCTAACAGCCTCAAAGTGTCTCTACCAACACAAAATTAAAATTCTCAGAGCTGTTACCGGACCAGAAGGCAAAACAAAGCACTGGCACTGGATATTAGCCCATCGTAAAACTCAGATGCTTTCAGGATCTGTACTTCCCATTTATAATGCATCTGAACAGATCCAGCAATTTATACTTGTCAATTGTGGGAGAATGGATTAAGCTGTGAAACAATATGATGCTTCCTAGAAACCCAAGTAAATGACCCTGGGGATTTTGTGATTAAGTCCTAGCCCTTGGTCAGCAGGATTATCTCAATTCTTCAACAGCCCCAAGGGCAGCAGCAAGAAAACTTCCTCTTTATCCAAATCTCACAAGGACAGCTCCTGACAATCTACATATAAACAAACAAGTAGAAAGTGGATGTAAAAACATCAAAATTATCATCTGAAAGATGCATGGCAGTTTTGCCTCACATCACCCATTACTGAGAACTAAGGAGCATGAAGCCATGTGCATCCCTGACCCCACAAGAGGATTGCCAGAGAAGGGAAAGGACAGAGGGCACATGGTCATTTTATGGATACTGCTAATCCAAGAGCCTTCACCATGAGAGCTGCAAGGAGCTTGCCAACATAGGATAGATACAGACAGGATAGCCCTAAGAGATAAATGGGTCACTGCATTTTCTACTGCTGCTTTAGTGCTGCATTTCCAACAGTATTAGCTAACTTACACTAATTGGAAAGATACTCATTACTTCAAATGAGTCCTCTTATACACAGTTTAGAACACTTACTGCATTTGTTGCTCACAATTTTGAGCGAGTAATCAAAATAATTTTCATTTAAAAGCTAACAAAATTTAAAAGATTCCCTGGGCCACCATAGTAACTGGATCAAGCCCTTCCAAAACTCAGCGGAAGGCAATGGGAGCTACACAAATGTCTGAAGAGCCATTATCTGTAAATGCTGAATCAAAAATTGACTAATTTAGGCATAAAGAAAATTACTTTTCTTTCTAATTGAGCTCTTTTACTTGTATGTGCTTCCTCTGCTATTTTACATCCCCTTTTACTAGAAATAAAGTAAAGATGAGAAACACAACACATGAGATGAGAAAAAGACATCAGCCCAGCATTTAACTACTACAGATCAAAAAAAGAGCTGAGGCAAACAGCAAGTATCAGCTTAAATGCATCACAGGAAGACTTCACAGCAGCAACAGTGTGGAGACAGGCAGAGAGGTACAGAGAGGGTAACTCCCTCACTTGACAGATCTAGAGAGACTTAGATGTCTCTAGGTCAGTGTGGCCACCCACAGTGGAATCCATACTATCATATTGCCTTGGAAGCTATGAAATAGAGCAAGACTAGGGAGGCATGGAGGACAAACAGTTGAAGAAAATGAGTATTGCAAAGAAAAGTTAGTGCTTGAACAAAAAAACCCAAAAAAAAACCCAAAACAATCCACGGGGAAGACGTCTGCTATCCTGAAGCCAAACTGGCTGTTGGCAGCAAAACACACTCCAAGGACAGATAAGAATATTTCTTGTCATCCTTAGGAAAGGGTGGAGGAAAATACACTAATTCTATCAACAGAATATGATCACATGTAACAGATAATAAAGAGAAACAGAACTCTGCCATCCAAACTCAAACATTGTAAGAAAAAAATCCAGGTGGTAGAACAGACAGTTTCAGCTGAGGCTTTTTGGCACTGACAACCTTTTGCTCAGTTCAAGACAGGTTTTGGCAGGTTCTTGTCTGGTTCTTCTGGGTCTGCCCAGGAGAGCCTCCTAGAAGCCCTCATTTCCACAACCACCATCACCTGCAGTCTGCCAGGAACACTGATTTCATCAGGTGACTGCTTGGTCCACTGAGAGCTGCTTGGAACAAAAGTCAAACACAATTTGTTTCTGCAATACTCCTCTACAACTTTGTTTTGAAAATATTTAAGATCTACCCACGTGCTTCTTTTCAGCCAGCTTGTTAGAAATACCTTTCTGGTAAGTAAGAGAAGCCCACATAGCTTCTTTGGAAAGCTTATTTGCATATTTTATGTTTTAAGATTAAATATGTAGCAAGAAATCTTGTTGGGTATGTGGAGAATGCACATGGGAAGAGGAATGCTCAGATCACCATCGACGATTTACATTTCTGGATTGAAAGTAATTTTAGACCATAGCAGACTACAAAGATCACAGTTTTAAAGTAAATTTTATCAGTCCAGATCCTTTCACATCAATACCTTCAGGAAATCAGGGGAAAAAGAAGAAATCTATTCCAGCTTAGTATTCTCCAACAATTCAAACCAGCAGTGCTTCTTTGAAAGGTCTTACAAACACATTTAACTTTTAGATACAGACAGAAGTTCACACACATGCTGACTCCAAGCAAGGTGAGCCATGAAAAATGACCTGTATTGTCAATACCACTCCAAGAATTCGCACAACCCAAAAGATATGCATCCACCACCAGCTTCCCCTGACTGGGGGTAGAACATCACTGTTCAGCTCAGCTCTTCCTTAAAGAAAAAGCCTCAGCTCATCTTCATAGACTCTCAGTTAGGTCTTCAGCAATTCTACCACTGCAAACCAGCAACACAGAATCACGTGGTAAAGGGGATAACTTGCTTATATAAGACATTTAATGAACTAGGAATAGAGCACTAGGAATGACACATCACACTGCAGTAAATGGATTTTGTTGGCACATTTGCCTCTATTCCTGAAACCTCAGTAACAGTAACAACATAAGATGTTACCATTAAACTTCACCCTTTACCATTACTGATCATACATCAAGAAGAGCAAAACTTAGCCTCAGTCACCCAAGACAATAACTGAATTTAGGTTCAAGCTTCAGGAAACAAGAACATTCTCATCAAGGCAGATAAGGTAGAACAAATCAGTTAAAATACAAATAAAATTCTGCACCTCTAACCATGAGAGTGCTTAAGTAACTGCTTCTTCCTTCCACATGAAAGGCAGAAGCAGCACCATGGCCTGTTCTACATAACCACTCTTACCAATCTGACCACCACTGTCCAAAATCTTCTGCCTCCACCTTACACTATGAGGTCTAGTTCCCAGCCGTTGAGCCTGGTAAGTTAGTGCTGCAATGCTCAATACTTACACAAGTTAAAAACACTTGTGAAACTACTCATTTATGGTCAAAATAATAATTCAGAGCAAATAAACTATCCTTCATACAGCTGAAAGTAAACCTAAAGAGAAAGCACACCATTCAACAGTGTTATATGATAACAGGAACAAAAGGACAAAAAAAAACAACAACTAATCTGTTATAGACTTTCTTCTTGAATACATTGTTTTGGCAGATCTAATAGAACTGGAGCTAATCCAAAAGAGAAAATAAATCTGCAGCAAGAAAGAAGCTGCCAGTAGGGTAAGTCTGCTAGAATGTGTTTCACTGGCTTGGGAGGCACATCTGTGCCATGGTACCAAAACAACCAACTGGTCACTACTCTGGCCTTCAAAAGGTAAGGGGAAGTATAACCAAGTGTAAATGACCTCAAAGTTGAGCATATCTTTTAAAGGTAACTCCCTAAACTGCTGGATCTGGTGTAACTCATGGGTTCTTCCTGGTTCACAGCAGAATCCCAGTGTTAGCAACACATCTAACACCTTCTTATCAGAACACTTTAGAGCCCTTGATTTGCCCTGCCCTGGTAGCACAGCACCTCCATGGTCTGCAGTGGAAAAACAACGGGGAAAGGAGAGCCACTACCCATAAGACAGCACCCACCTGACGGCCACGTGCTCCCGATAATCCAGATCATAATTCTGGAGGGAATCGGCACAGGAATCCCGCAACACTCCTTGCTGCTGCAGGCGAGCCGGACCTGTGAACTGGTGCACGGAGGCGTTGGGCTGCACGGTGGTGTGGTAAGGAGGGGGGATGCTGTTGCTTGTCTCACTGCGGTAGTCACTGTCCCGGTCATCCACAGCACTGTCAGCGTCTTCAAAGGCTAAGAGACAAAAGCAGTTTAAGGGCACAGCTCTCTCAAGTTGCCTTGCTGGGACAGTGGAGCCTGTTCAGTTTTGGAAGAATGACAAAAAGCCACAATTTCTGCTGTGGCTTTATCTCCATCTGGGAGCTGGCTATAACCTCCAGTCCTCTCAAGCGTGCACCAAGGAATTGCAGTGTTCAGATCCACACCCTCCTTTCTCTCTTCCTATTATAGGAATTTATTTCTCTTTAGTCATTACTAACAAGCAGATTAAAACATCTTTATTTAAAACAAAGAAAACACCCCCCCCCAAAAAAAACAAAAAACAAAAAAAATCCACACCACAAACCAAAAAACAAACAAACCACAACAAAAAACTCCAGCACCCAAAAGTTCAGGTACTTTTCTGCTGTCAAAATGAACCTTTAGATATTGAAAAAGAAGAAAAAAAAACACAAACCAAAAAACACTTATTGTGGAAAGGAGCTCTTTCTGAAAACTTTTCAACCTTTAAGCTGTAATACTGTCTTTTCTTCTCAGCATTTTCTTTTCAGCATTCTTTACCAGAACTTTAGGGTTCTGGATATTTTTTCATGCCTTCTTTAAATATTTTTTTTTTAGAAGTGTTAGTTTAAGAGAAATTAATAGAAAGTACTCAGTAGGAAAATCAGAAGAACTGGGAGAGCAGTTCTGCTTATAAACAATTATGCTACTTCTTAGAGGGAAAATTGCTACATTTAACACATACAGGTAAATTAGCTTAAGCACAGTACTTAACACTAATAATAACCTCCACAAAGGAAAAAGCTCCTTTCCAGTGAGTCCTTCTCCCTGCAAAAACATTTTGCTTGTTAACCCTTCAGGAAAGGAGAATGCAAAGTTACAGTGAGGAAAGGTATCAAAAATATATGGCTGTGTATGGCTGTGCAGGATGCAAGGTTATCTTTGCAAGCTTAAAGTGAAATACACACACCATAAGGCAGTGGAGTGCACCATTAACATGCTCAAAACAAAAGAAAATAAGGATCAGCCATTATTCATTCTCTCTGCCACCAAGCCTGTCTAAAAAGGACAACAAATTAAAGCCCTCTCTTGTAAGTTATCCAATGGTGTGTGTCCTACACAGCCATTCATCATGAGGCTGAACAACAAAGTGAAAGTGCTCCTTGCATGCCAGATCCTTAAACACCCTGCATTTTAGTGCTGGAATTCCAAGCAGATGGAATGCAGCATCAGGGAACCTCTTTTTCTTCCATGGATGCTTCCCATACCTCTAATTCAATTCCGATTTTTTTAATCTGAGGTAAAATTTGTTCTTGGTGATCTTTCTAGTTCCTTCACAACATAGTAAGATTAGTGCTCTAAACTGGATGGAAGAGGAGAAAAGGACAGCAGCAGAAAACATCTGCAAAATATGGGACATTTGAAAAAGCCCTGCTCTACACTCTTAAGTGGAACCAATTCAATTTGACTGTCCACACTGAATATGAAGTTAAGCCTCCTGCTTTTTAGTAGTTTAAGTGCTGCAGGGTTCTTGTCAGTCTCTAGTCAATTGAATAGAAATGAATAGCAATCATATGCTGCTTTATTAAGCTTTATTAAAAGCACAGTGTCCATCAGCTTTATCACAGTTCAGTATTTGGGAAAAATATTCAAAATTAGCTACAAAAAAATTATTTCATATGCCAAAGTGCCAAACCCCACTGAGGAGCACCAAACTTCCAGCCTTTGGAGCAAGGGCCAATCTATTTGTCAATGACGAGGCTCACACTGTCCTCAGAAGAGTAACAAGCTATTACTCAGCTGAGCAATGTCATTGTTATTGCTCAACACTTGAGCCATTACCATCTAATGAACAATAATTACTTCTATTGGGACAGAAAACACACCACTCCAAAGAGTCTTTTAAGGCCTCACTTTGCTGCTCAACTAATTTCTTCATCCCATCAGATGTAACTGTCATTTAAGGTAAGGCCTAAGTAACTCTGGTATGATGGAAAGTTCTTCAGTTGTGGCTGCATAATCATCACAGCAGTTGTAGAGGCTAATGGCAGCCTGAGATTCAGGTTTGGGATCTGGTAAAAGTCACCAGACCAACAGTTTCAGGGATAAACAACTTAGCTAACCTCGAAAGTATAACTAAAAGTACAAATAAGTAGTACAATTATCTGGATGAAAAAACCTGAATCCAGTGATGCAGTAATACTGGGAGTGCCAAGACTTACACAGTTATGGTTATTAGGAAGCAGGACACTGCTTCTATGGGTCAGCAATGCTACAGGCTCAGAGAATTCCAGATGAATCAGACTTGTAGAAGCACTAGCTGGATTTGTTAACCAGTCATTGCATCTCACCTCTGCACTATCAAACGAAGATTTCCCACATAAACCACTTGTATCTCTAAGCAACATCCAAAAATAGCTGATTAGCTTAAATGTTAATAAAACATTTAGAGTATATATGTTTATAAAAGCTGAAACCAGGACTTCTCTCAGTTCTTACTGGTTTTTAGCATGAGGAAGTCTCTTTGAGGTCATGACACAAAATGTCTCCCTGAGACATGTTTAAAGGATGCAAGGTTCCATGAGGCAGGAACATGTTTTTCTTTCTCTGATGCATGCACCGTGAACCTAACAGCATCCATAGATGTTAATACTAGACAGAAATCCTCAACTGACTCATAAATAAGAGCCAACTCAAAAAACTCTTACTCATGCTGAACTGCAACTACCCTATGAGCAATCTCACTTTATTTAACAGAAGTGTTCTCAAATGAAGACATTGCTCAGCCTGATAAAAAACCTGGCCCATATGTGGCTTATAGCACACATTTCCTTTGCGAGAAAGTATTTTGTGAAATGCCAACATGTAGTGATGATCCCATTCATTAACATACTTGATGCTTAAATTTTAGTTAAGAGACTGACAAGAACTTGCAGAAGTGGCTTTGGGGATGCAGTGCCCCTTCAAACTGAGGCATTACAGCCTGTGTTTCAGCAAAATATCCCTCACAACACACATGGTGTGATAAATTCATGTACTGTTTTCTTCAAACAGGTGATACAAGTCTTCCACAAGTGAAGCTGGAGCTTAACCTCAGTCTCCAAAGATTAGTTAAATTAGTAACAAGACACATAACAATAAACATAAAAAGATAGTAATTGTTTTACCCCAGTTTGAGAAATTTCACATATACCAAAGAGCTCTCAAGGGATGAAAACTGCTTCTTTGTCATAGGACCCACTGCGTAGAGAGCTGTGGGTAAGGCTGAAGGGCAGGGCAGAAGCATGCTGTTCATGTTTCATTATTGAATATTCATGCATATAGGCAGCATAAGAAGAAAACCCACTGGAGCAGTCACATCACACAGTAGGATTTCACAGAGTGGGCAAAATCAAGGAAGGAGATGCCATCTCTGCCTGTTATTCCTCCCCCTAACTCCAGTCCCCAAAAGTTATAACATGACTGCTGCAGGGCAGAACACACACAGTTTTTATCTTGACCTCAAAAACACTTTGACAGTCCTTCTATGCCAACTCAACCAGTCACCTTTAGCCTCTGGCAACTTTCTTTAAATCGAACTTCAGGACAGGAAGCAAAGCTAACAGCAAAATTATTACAGGTGGCTGGATGAATGCACTTGAAGAAGTGTTTTTGTTGGTTTAAGGTCCCAATGCACAGCAGGAGCTCCTCTCAAAAGGCTGTATTCAGCTGAAATTGCCTCCTGCTTTTCTAGCACAATGTGTCATCAGCCCCTGGGAGCTGAGGTCCAGTCCCCCAAGCTTAGTTATCCTCCACAAACTTGAGCAAAATCTTGAACAAAAGCAAAATTCTCGTTAGTTCTCCAGAACAAGCACTGAGCTTTTCACAGCTTTTGTCTATTTTAATAATGGTAAACAAGAATAAAGTGTATTGACTGAAGGAATGACTTTCAGTCCAGGTCAGCAAAGGTCTCTGCCAGCTACACGAAGGGCCTTTGCAATTCACCTTCCCCACCCTTCAGCCATTTAAACTTCTTTTCACGGTAGCAGCCAACAGCTTCTTTGCTTAAGTCTCAGATCCCACTGCTCCACTGTCTACTGAACCACTGGTCACTTCTGATAATCAAATACACTTTCTAAAATCTTATAATCAAAAGGCATAGTAGCTTAAAGAGGACTACTGAAGTAACAAGGAAGAAAAAAAGATCTCAAAGGGACACAAGGGTATTTTTTGAGGCTCTTCTATATCTCTTTATGCTAAAAACATCTAGGTTTTGAGAAATTATTTAAAGGCAACTTTGCAGGCCGCTAGTTCCTCATATTGCCCTCATCACTTAAAAATACATTAGAAATTTTCATATTTTAAGACAGCATGTTCGCAATATTAGGTCTTCATCTTAAGAGCTTTCATAATTCAGTTTTTCCCACTTGAAAATACTCTGCTGCTGAAACACTCAACAGCCAAGAACTGAACTGACAGACTAAAGTGTAAAGACTACCCTGAACATCAACCCTTCTTCTTCAAGACCTTCCCTTTCCTGAAGTGAAACCAGGTCAGCAGGACCAGACATCCCTTTCCTAAAGTGCCATCTGCCCAACTAACTAGGGGCTGGGCTACAACACTCCTCTTCCAAGAACCTCTCACAGGAAAAAGTCTTCTAGCTACCAACATGCTGTTTCTGCTGCTTCCTTCTCAGCTGCTGTTTAAAATTTACAGTTAGAAGTGTGTTTTTATTGTCAAGCTAATGGAGTTCAATTGGAAACATCATCAACACTCGCCCAAGCCTGACTGTAAAGATGCTAAAATGATCTCAAAGAGGACAGCACAGCAAGGATGAAGGAGAGGGAGGGAGCCTCGTGTATACAAGTACCTTTTAAAGTAAAAACATGACACACCAACTCTCCAGAGAAATAGGAAAAATACACCTGCACAGCCCTCCTAGATCTCTCACTGACTAGTGCCTAAACACCCCCATCTCCCTCACAAATGCACAAAAATGTAAAATAAAGCTATTTAGGACACTTCGTTTTAGTAGTGTAAAAAAGTTAATTAGCTCCCTCTCAGTTATCCTACCACACCTCTAAGAATAAACAATTGAGACATCCACTACTGACAGCACAAGCATGTTGGTCAACACTGCTGATGCACAAAGAACTTACATTTGATCAAAGACAGGAGAACAAGGAGGACAAAAAATGTTGTGGGATAAGAAATGGGGAAGTCACGAGTGGAAGACTTCTAAAATGCAGAACAGGTCCACGTATGAAATGCACTGTAACATTAGCTGGACATTAGACTCAGAAGCAGAAGAGTATCCTCTCCAAATTCCATTATATCAAAAATGGAAAAGCACAAGGCAGAATCTCCTCCCTGCTGGATGCAGTCACAGTGATCTTTCTTTGCACACTCCCCTATGAAACACTCTGGTTCTTGTCTTTTGCACAGGAAACAAACATCTTTGTTGTAAAACTGATGGATCAACCCCTGCATGTTCTATAGACTGTAGAAGCCACACACTGTATCTTGAGCAGAAGCTGTAGCACTTTGAGAAAGTGAAGATGTTTCATGCACATTGTCTGGAAAAAACAACAAAAATTTTGCAGGCTAACCAGACGTTAACACACCAGTCTCCAGGCGCAGCATCAGCTCTACAGATCACAGACAGCTGCAGTATCTGAATTTTACCTGTCCAAGGCTGGTCAGCACTAGTTAAAGCAAAGCCCTGTCACTTTTGCCATGACACTGTCTCACTGAGGTTGAACATAACACAATACCCAAACTCCACTGGTGTGCAACAGTCATTTCTTCTTTCAGATTTACTCTTATTTGCAGTATTTGGAATGTATTTCCACCATACCTTTGTATCTTAGTAAGACAATGACTACAGATTCCCTTGTGTTTTTCCATTACTCCAAACATTGATTTGGGCTTACAAAGGTATGAAGACCAACACAAAAGACATACACAAGCAAAAAGCTAGAATCACCTTTACAGGAAAGGGATAATAGTCCCAATTCCACCATCATGTCCTCAAATTCCAGTAGAATGCAAAAGCAACTCATTTAAAACATGACCAAAACAAAGCTAAAAAGTGAAAAAATGAACAGCCATCCATCCCCACAAATATGAAGACTAAGTGAAAGTAAAACAAAAGACAACAGAACAGATTTTCTATATGCATGAATATTTCCACTTTTCTTCGTACTGGAGCATGCTGCATCACTATACGATCAGAAAGCTTGCAAGAAATCAAACTGTTACGTACTCAGCTGCTCTCCCCATCCGAAATAACTCCAGTTGCCTGCATGTAACACAAATGGCAGAAAAGAATAGGAATGGAAAAAGAAAGCTTAGAAAAAATAAACCACAAGCATACTTTTCATGTATTTAAAATGCCTTATAAATTGTAATCTTGAAAATGTAAGGGATTTTTTTCTTTATAAATACAATATTAAGTTTATGTTGGGGCTTACTCATCGTGTCCAGTTTGCTTATAAGACATTCTGAAAACTAAGATCATTATAAATTCTTGGAATTGATAACCAATCATGCATTTATTAACAGAAGTAGACAATATACTTATCAATCAACACACCACCTATCAAGAGCAGTTAAACACTGTCATTTCCTAGTGTAGTCAAATGTCTCAGAAACCAGAGTCCAGTTTAGAGCAGTATCTGATTTCAGGCTAAACTTTGCAAATCAAGTAGCAAAAGTTGCTTCACGTTTCTATTTCGGCCCCCTTTCCAGAACAAAGTTAACCCAGCAGTGAGAGCATCACTCCAATAATAACAGCATGAAAAACTGTGTGCATGTAACCCATTGGTAAAAAGGTTAAAGGCTCTCACAACATTCTAAGACAAACAGCCACGAGTTAATTCTGCAACAGTAAGCAAACCCTTCCATGTTAAAATTGAAGGTGAAAAATAATCCATGCTAAAGCTGAACAGCAAGTTGGTAAGACAGCCAAGTTATTACTTATCAATACTGATGTTGTCACCCCAAGGTCATACTCAGCACCATGGAGGCAACAAACCAGTACATACAGCCCTCAAAGCCCTTCAGAAGCATTCACACAACTTACAACTCCAATAAAGGCTTCAGAACCAGCACTCCTAGAAGACAGTGTGTAAAAAGCAATTTTAAAAGTGGTATTTACCAGAGTGTTGATGCGTCAAATGTGGCAGACAATAAACAAATTCGTCACTTGTAGACAGAGAACAAGCAAGAGCTTTCTCTCCTGGCTACCATCTCTAGCTACCAGTCAGGCACCAGCCAGGCATCAGAGCAACAACCAAGCTCCTTTCTTGCCAGAAACAAAAAATTTGCAAAACAACACAGTCCCTCAGATACATATCAGTACTTCAAGGTCCCTGGATCAGGCTCTGACAAACACATGTGTGATGCTTTGCACAGGCACAAGCATTTCTCAGGTTCAAGTGGCACTTTTATATATGGTAGAGTTTCAAAGGTAGGCCATTGCCCTCTGGCTCCTATAACAGTAGTTAGAGGGGAAAAAAAAAAAAGTAACATGTGTATGTTTGCTTTGGTCATTAAATGAAGCAGCCCTGACTAAGTGGAACAAATTGAATGACAATTTTTATGGCGCCAATTTAGAAAGAACCATGTATTTAACTGGTACAATGCTGAATACATGCAGTTACCATGGGGTATAAAAGGTTTATTCCTCCCCTGTGTAAAAAAGTTCTTGTTTACTGAATTTAACAAGAGAAAAAAAACAAAGTCCATTGAGTTGAGCAACAGCAATCTACAGCCTGAAACAAGACAAACACTGTGTCTCTGGCCCACAGCAGAAAGTGTGACAATGCACCTGTGCCAAGTATGCTGGCAAGATGAAGATGAACCCAAATGCATAAGAAACCTGACAGAATCCACCCAACAGTGTTTGCATGACCTCGACCACAGAGCTATCATCTCAGACTTGTTTTTCACAACATAAAAACGCCTAAATACCAGCTTTGACAGAGGTCTGAGTGTTATTTCAGGGGGGAAGGACAGGAAAAAGAGGAACGCACAAGCACGCTGGCAAAGAAAACAAAAGTAAAAGACAGGGCAAAGAAATGAAAAGCAAAGACAACCAGGCAAAAGGGTATAGAAATGAGAGGCAGGGAGAGCAGAGACAGTAGACAGGGACTTGGGAAAAAGGACTGAGGAAAAAGAGAAAGATGTTGACAGAACTCTGCACTGAGCTTTAATTTGCTGTAACCATTACTTCCCATTAGAGAGAAGACAATTTCCTACTAATGTAGAAGTTGAACAATAGCTTATGTGTATCTCTTTCCTGAAAATCTCCAGACACTAACACATGTAATAGCAACCCCAGCACATCCTTCCATCAAAAAGCCTGTACCTCAGACGAACAGTAAGAGGCAAAGGAAGGAACAATCAGACATTCGCAGCTTGTATTACTATTAAAGACCCAGAAAACCTCCGTAGTGACACAGCATTATTGCAGTCAGGCTACATGCTAGTGAAATGCATGTCATTATTCACAAATGAATGCACATGTAAAACCCCAGAGCAACTATAAATTTCCTGTAAAGCTGGTATGCAGATCAGAAAAACAACAGCGGAAATGGAGCTTATTTGTCGTCTAGGTTTCACAAAGATAAAAATCTGACACTGCCAGTCTCTGCACAAACCACTGTACTCAATCTGCATGGAGGGAATGAGTGACCTCTGAAACCAGCTGAGAATGTTCCTAACCACTATTTCCTTAATAGAAAGAAGTCTGGTGGTTGGCACAATGCCACTCATTGTTCAAAACTGCAACAAGGAGAAAACCACCAAGTGGTAACACAACCCTCACGGATACAAGGTCTGTCCTTGGAGGAGAAGTATTACCACTTCCCACAGCCACAAGAGTCCTCAAAGTGACAGTGACAACCCTGAGCCAGTTCCTTACCTGTCCACCTCACTGCCACCAAGTTCCTTATGAACAGCAGGAAAATCCTACAGACTTTCCACACCCAGGGCAAACAGCAGTCAATGCCAAGCAGGGCAGGGTGAGGAGAGGAGCAGCTGCCATTAGACAGCAGCTCTTTACCCTGCACATTTTCTCACACTGAGAAGCTGGGTCTTGGCTAGCCAGGGTATGCTACAGCTGTAGACTAGGGAAGGCAATGCTGCAGGAGCAAACAGAAAGAGATGCAATAAGAGAGTCAGGGATTTTCAGCCAGAAGCTCAGAACTCCACTTTTGTTTGTTTTTACTAACACCCACTTCACTTTAGTGTCTAACATTTTGGAAAAAAAAGATGAATTTATTAAAGATTCAACACATATGCTGCTTCATTTAAGATTCAGGAGCTAACAGTATATATCTCAGTCCTTCAGCATAATCGCAGAAGACCTGGGCTGACAGTCTTGATATTTTGAAGGTTAATGGAAACAGAAACTCTTTTTTAGCCTTTTCAAGTTGTTTTTCTGCTTCATAAAAATAATATGCATAACCATGATTTGTTAAGAAAAAATCCCTTCTAGATCACCTTTGGGAACAAATTTAAACCTTTACTAACTTGAACTAAAAACACCAAGAAGTCCAGACAGATAGAAAATGGAAAGTTGTAATTCTAAAAACATACAACATACACCAACAACAGTACATGATACAGACAAGTCAGACTAGTCACTTCATGTGCTCTTAAATATCAACAGTTTGTGTCTTGAGTATCACATTATTTTGTATTTGTAAGTTTCAGTTCTCAAAAAATGAGGTTTCACATAAACCTCCAATTAAGGAATAAGCAATGCCAGCAGCCTGGTGCCTTGGAAGCTACAGCATTTTTGTCATTTACACATTTTATAAAGCACATCTAAGTTCCCACCGTTAGCTGAATATAACATATGCTTGTTCTGTGCCTCAGTTATGCAACTATTCAAGGAGGAACTCCTCCTCCCCACTTCACACTGTGAAGCCTGGATCAGCAGGGACACTGTACAAAAGCAGAATATTCCAAGTTTTTAATGCAGTCTAATTTGACTGCCTGTGTGCCATTTTGTTTCATTTCTGTTGACAAGGCTCTGAGATTTGTTGGGACCTACTAACCCAGTCAGAACATTATCATTTACTGCTGTCCACTGCTTATAGTCATGCTGGTGAATTATTTAATCCTCCTGTTCTACCCCATGCTTAGCACAAACAGAAACCATCCAAATAAGTTTATAAAAACAAACTAAACTCCAAATAGCATATCTGGTTCTGATAAAGTAAAATTTGCAGAATGTTGTGGTCAGTTATTTTTTCTAGGTTTAATAAATCTCCTTTTTCCCTGGCTAATACCCTCAATGCAGTGTGAAGAGGTCTCAGATTCCATAAAAATCTACATTCTCTCAGTGTTCAATGTACATCCCAAAACTAAACAGGTTGTATTTTAGTGGAATAAGCTTCTAAAATACAAAACATAAATTGAATAGCTTTTTAGAAGGAAGTCAAGTTTTCAGTAAGCACGATGCCAAAGAAGGTTTCATAACAAGTACCACCATTTCCAGTTCAGTTTTGGAACACTACAGATGAGGTCTAAGGCCTCTGCACAAAAGGAGATAAGAAAGCACAGGATGCAAATGAGCTAAAAGGATCTGACAGAGACGTGGACAGGCACTGGAGTGCTCTCCTTGCTCCCCAATTCACCACATTCAGTTTATGCTGAAATTTTTGAGTATTTTATTTCACTAAATGAAATGGCCCTTCTGGCCACCTTGACTTTGGCTAAACAAAATCAGATTGAGATCTGAGAATTTAAGCAGGGCTTGGGTCACCATCAAATCATCCAGAGTACCCACTAAATTACTATAAGCTTGTGCAACTCATTAGTAACCACAGTAAAAACGATCAGGTAGAGTGCCACCTATTTTTATCTTCAATGGAAAAATTGTAACATTTCTATCACTGCACTGATACCTAACACGGCTTTCCTGTCTTACCAAGGAATTTCAAGGCTACCAAGTCATACAGACTATTTTGCTAAGAGATGTAAACACAGCTACAGACAAAAGATTTATACACCCCTTCCTGAGATACAGTTTTGGACTACAGTTGACCACCTAACATTATATATATGCATAACAGCAAAAAGGAATATAATGTTCTATAGCAGCTGAGGTAAAGGATTTAGTGCCTTTTTTTTCCTTCTGATTTTTAATCTTGGACTTTGAGTACAAGCCTTGCTGCTCAAGGACACATATTTATGGACTGTGCAAAAAGTTGGGCATTTTTCTATCTGTTTAAAATCTTTAATTTTTAAAAAGTTTATATTCCCCTGTTATAACAAAATTCAAATTAATTTTCTCTTATTGCTACAATATTAAAGGATTTCTATTAAAGTTCTAAAGTCCTTAAAAAAAAACTGCACTGGAAAAAAAAAGAAGTTTTCATGAAGAGCACTAGATGAATTATGAAAGCTAGAGTGTTTAACCGAGTATCCATTTCATTTGATCACTGCTTATAGAGCCACGCATCAGTATTAGCAGTGTAAAGCATTTCAGTAAGAACATTACATTTCAGGTTTATTTAAAAGTAAAAGCTTTATTTCCTTGTCACCACCTTTCAGAATGCAGCCCATACTCCAGGAAAACAACAACAAAAAAACTATATTTAGAGGATAGGCAGGAAAATCCAAGCCCTAGAGTTCTCTAAAGTTCAGCAGTACATCAAACTTTGTTACTGTATAATCTCCTAATATAGGCAGTATTTTTATTTTTAAATTCCATATGTCGAGTTCTTTTCCTTAGACATAACCAGTCCTGAAGTAGCAGCTTTATCCTAAAATTGCTGGCAGATACTTTGGAGTAAAACCTTGAATCTGTGTTCCTTTAGCAGATCTATCATGCCTTCAGCCAGCCCAGACAGTGAGTGCCACAAAGCCACAAGAAAACAAGTATCCCAGAGGGGATTTATCCTAAACAAAAGAGAAACAGGAGCTGCCAGTCACCCAGAAGCAGAGAGGCCAAGGAACTCACTGTCCCAGCCCATCAGTAAACTATCACAAAAAATTTCATACAATGGTTCCCCTTGTATGGACTAAAGCAGTTTTTCCTCAGCCTAGCCTAAATAAATAAATAAATAAATAAAGTCATTCATGTGTGCTGTTTTGAATTACACTTACACTGAACAGTCTTTTGAGTTATAATTGCACTGTGGCCAGAAGTTCTGCTCTTACTGGAGCACAGCTATTCAGTGACTGCAGCATGATCTTCAGTGTTACCCACCCTTGAGAAGGGTAAAATAATCACTGACTCCTTCCTTACTCTTCCCAAACTGGCATGGACTAGAGATGCCGTAGGTGGCTGCTGACCTCTGTTGTTTAAGTGCAGAATCAGGTTAACCAAAAGAAACCCAGCCAGAATCTTGATGTTTATACAGCACACACCTTTACAACAAGAAGGGCAGTGTCACCTCCCAGCATTCTCATGACAACTATGCTGCCTGACCCCCCACTACCACAGCTCATACACCTCTATGAACAATTAGGAGAGAGATGTTCTGGCCAGCTTACGTGTTTTGATGCTGCTTGGCCTTGAGAGACTGGTATAGGAGATCACTTTTATTATACACTATTACAGAAGGAGAAAAAAAGCAAATTATTTGCATTTGCTGCCATTTAGTTCATCCTGCAGCAGGGCTGGATAACCCCAACCCAGTGGCTCATTAATGGCAGCAGAAAGATGCTGCACCCACAGTACGGCACAAATACAAAATCAGTGTTTGGGGGCTTGCTGGGGAGTCAGGGGCCAGGAAGGCCATAATCTAGCTGTTAAACAGAAAAAAATCCTCACCAGCACCATGGAAAGCACCACCATCTCAACATTAGAGTCAATCTGTTCAGGGGAAGGAACAAGCCTTCCTGATGCACCAGTGGAATGTGAGCTCCTAAAAAGAAAACCTGTGAGCATCAGGAATGAAACCTCTCAGAGTCAGCCTTTGTGGTACCTTTTAAAAAGCAGTGCATGCTGTAGGTATTAGAAGAATTTTGCAGGAACAGATTTCTTCAAATATTAGTGGGAACAAAGGATCACAGCAACAAATTGATCTGGCACCAAATGACATCCATTCCTATAATGTGTATAATATGTCTGGCCAGATTTTAAGTAGATAAAAAAACTGCTTACATATCCAAAACAAAACTGTAGCATTTTTTTCCTGCATGCATGTGCACACACCCATTCCAGAAAGCAACAAGATATGTAATTTTGTTCTTTTCTCTCTCATCTTATGGCACACCAAGCACAGGCTAGCTTTTGTTCTTTTTGCTGGTAAAACAGTATATCAGAAGCTATTGCTTCTTTTGTTGCTGGTACCAACCTACAATCCAGAGCCAAGCAAAAATATTTACCTTCTTCTGATAAAAAAGAAGCACAACAAAACCTACAATAAAAACACACACATACATGCATACACAAAAAGAAAAAAAAAAACACAAAGAAGAAAAAATAAAACAAATAATAAAACAATAAAAATCCACCACCCACCACAGCCCTGGTAACCAGGAACATTACAGAGCAAAGGACTCAAGGAAATTGAAGAAAAATACAGAAGCAGAAAAGGGACAATAAAGCATTCTCAGAAAGATTATCAAAGACAAGAGGACAGACATAACTGGTTGAGTGGCACTCAGGTTATCTTTCCTGAGAATCATACTGAACAAACCTGCTCTATTCCAGATTTGTAAACTCCCTGACAAATGGTGTAGGGCAGTATTTACAGTAACTGGTATTAACCAAGTCTGCCAAATTGATTCTGCAAAGATGCAGAGTATCTTTCTCATCCAAGTTTGCACTTTGACTGATCCAAGTCAGAGTTGCATTTAAATTACTCACAGCATGACTCACTTGTGGATTATAATGGACTTCTGTGTGTCCAGAAATGATCCTGAGCATACAAGGAGAATGTAGCTACAACTCCTCACAATAAATAACTTCGAGCTTATTGACTCAGTGTCAAAGTAATCAGATAATATGTTTTCAATCTGCTTAATTTAAAATGAATTTCCAGACAATAAAATTTTGCTTTCTTTTCAATTTGCATTTAATCTCAGGTTGTGGGTAAAACCCAATATGCTGCAGTTTTCCAACATATCAGAAAATTAGTAATTATAACTACATTTAATAGAAAGGCAAACAAAACTGGATCCATGGATACTACCGTGCTTTGCTTATTGCTTGGAATCACTGAAAGTTAAATCAGTTGGAAGCATGTGATCTTTCTGGGGCAGGAGCAATATAGGGAAGCACAGCAGCTGGGAGTTAAAAATGAAATGGTTAAGTATAATAAAGGAAAGAGGCAGGAAGTGCCAAGATCAGCAGGGCTTAGAAAAGACTGTAAATACGACGGAACCACCTGCTTCATTTAAGAATAGGTAGGAAGCCCAAATCCCACATTACCTCAGAAATTATGGGTCAGACTCTTCTAAGAACAAAACAGCATTTGAGACTGTGAAAGGGGGCCTGAAAGTTCAATAATGTCTGAAAAAATTAGAGCTCCCAGGGCTGAGATTTCCCATGCAGCAGCCCATACATGACCTGAGACAAGAAGCCATCCTCTCAGATCAGAGGCTGGCTTTCACAGAGGGCCACCTCTTTTCTCTCACATCCTGTTCCATCCTTCTCCCCTGCTCTACTCAGGGGACATACAATACAAGTTGCATCCTTGCAGGAGGTGGGAAACCACCACAAGAAAAGATGGTTTGGAAAAAGTAAAAGGTGTGTGGAAAGTACAGATTCAAAAGAGGGCAGAAGTGTAATCTAATTTTAACAGGCAAGGGCACGTATTTCCCTAATTAATGAACCTGATCCTGCCTGCTGAAGTAGGATTTTCTCTAGCTGAAACAAGGACATCAAAATGGCCTTCTGAGAGCTGCAAGAGTGGCTAAACAGGAGACCAGTGGTATGTGCAATTATGTACCATTACTTTTTAAGTGCAAGTTATGGGAAATGTTTTGTAGCACTTGTCCCCCATAGTGCATCAGGTTTTAAGATAATTTTATATATTTTGAAGAATTGGGAAGACATTCTTGTGGGGCAAAACCTATTTGCACTGAGCAGTTTATTTTCCTCCTTTTAAATAAATACTTAGTTTGCTGTCCAGCTGACTGTGTCCTGCTCCCATGTCTCATCTAGCACAGCTAGATGATGAAAATGAAAAATGATGTGATGGAAAATTGGATGAGTCTTAAAAGTGTTTTTGAGGATGTTTTTATTGGATCTAAAAATAGACCTATCAATTATTTACCTACATGGTAAGTAAGAACACTCCATATTGAATATGTTTTAGTGTGGTGAAGGACACTCACCCTGTTCCTGTGTAAAAAAGGGTTGAGCTCCTGTGTCACATGCAAAGGTCAGGTCAGCTTTCAATAGAGATACAATCTGTGCATGTTCTGGGTTAAATTCTTGAGTCCCAAAGGACTGTGCTGTATTCAGGCAAGCTGACAACTCTTATGCACAAGTTGATGCAGGCAGAGTTCATTTTTCAAAAGTACCTTTATATTAAATGTCTATTTTGTATTTTTCCGTGTAAATAGATATTTATAGACATCAGATACTTGCAGGCAGTAAACAAGCCAAAGTACACACAGTGCCATCAGCTTTATTGAAAATTCTTAAATACATTAACAACAGACTGCTATGAAATGTTTAACATCCATTCTAATGAGTGTTTTAATCCCATGAATGATTATATTAATTCTTATGTGACATTAATTGTTCAAACCAGGGGCCTTCAATTGAATATTGCAAAAGGTCACTTTCCAGCAAGGTGCAGGCTGTTAACAGGCAGCACAAGGATGGCTGTAGTGCTGTTCCTCACTGTGCCTGTCTGAAAGAGCCCAGTTGGTTTTCCAGGGGAGAAACCAGCTACAGGGGGATGTAAAAGCACCCTGCTGTGGGAACAGATTCAGCTATTTTCCCTACACAGAAGCATTTCCTCTAATTTACCCATACATCTCAATACTTAGGAGATTCAATCAAACCAGCCTCCCCCAAACAAAATCAAAGCCCAGGGCACAGAGCCAGGGAAATAATTTCAGCAAGTAATACATTGATTTCTTGGACACTTCATATCAGACAATTTTTGTTTGACCTTTTGACATTAGGGCTTCTGCATACTATGTTAGTCTGATTTAGTCAAATATTAGTTTCTTCCAAAATGTTTCTAATTTGTAGGCTTAACAAATCAATTGTACCCTTTTGAGCATTTAAAAAGCAAAACAAAAGACACCAAAAAAACCAAAAACAGAACAATAGCAGAACAAAATAAAAGAAAACACAAACAAAAACCCCCTGCTTTATTCTTTACATACACTTTTTTTTTCTGCAGGACACACTCAGTGTTATCTAGAATGAAAGTATTACTGGAATACTTTGACATAGAGCTGTACACGCTCCAGCTACACAACACAATTAGATTTTGTAGGCAATTGGTCAATGTCTATATGGGGTTGAAGATACTTTTAAGATAACATAACAATAGTACACAGAGAAATTAATTCTACTCAAAAAAGGTGAACAGTAATTAGCATTTCCTAATGTTATCAGTTTTGAGGAGATCCTATAATCAGCCTAATGGATAAACAGCCTGCAATGGGTTATATGCACGTCTTACAGGATTTGAAGTAGAGGATAAAAGATTTGTTTAAATTATGAGACTTGAATTTTATTAATGTTGTTGCCAAAAGTAGATAAGACATTCACAAGAGACATCACTGAGCTTTCATCTATTGTACTTTAAAAGCAGTGTTTCAGGAATCTAATTTTGCAGATCATCAGATACAGTAAGTGCTACGTTATTTTTCCATCCATGTTTTCAGAAGCATAAGAAATGCAAGACAACATAAGCAGAAATTAGTAAAAATATTTTTTCCATCCATCAACGCAGCATTGAAAAGTAATATTGAAGAAATTAGACATCAAGTACAGAAACCTCTGGTGCATTTTAAAAGGCTACCAGTAGTACTTGTCTCCATCTATTTTCTGCCTCTTAAAATTGCATTAAACAGTAATAGAAATTATATTTAACATAGGAAGTATTAAGAGAAATTAGCCTGATGTAGTCACAAGAAAAAACTCAGCATTTTCTTACTGGCATAAGTATTACAATGGTCTGACAATCTTGGAGACTTTGAATACATTTTCTGTTCCTATTGCACAAAAGGACAACAGCAGGTTAAAGACTCAATGCCTGATTTCACTTCCTGGCATCAAAAGCTTCAGCACAACATTTTGAGGTGCACAGCTCTTCATAACTGCACAGAGATTTAAGTACTTCTAATAGGAAAATATTGTTCAGATGTACCACTACCTGATAACTAACCACAGAAGGAAATCAAGTACATTGAAAGAGGAAAAAATATTGAGAAGAAATAAGTCTAACTTACAACACTGGGAGGCAGCGCTGGGCAATGGTTTCTTCTGGACTTCCTCCTGAAAGGAATACTAAAGGAGGGGAAAAAAAAAGGAAGGAACACAGATAGATAAGAAAGCATATGGTAACTTTATGATAGCATGCCATACATAAGAGAAAATATCCCTGGTAGTATCAAAGTATAATATCTATAAGCATAATATCTGTAATATATTCTCAATTATATCTATATTTAAACACACTCCCAGAAGTGTCCTCTTTTTTCATGCCAAAAATCACATTACAAAGTTTAAGGTGAAGTCCGCTTTAGAACAAGCACATGCCCTACTACCAATTCTGAGACCTCCATTTAGACATCTAAAAGACCTGATTCTCCACACCACAATGTCAGTGTGATAGGGAGCTCCAAACTGGGAATAAGCCTCTTTACATTTAGACACTCCAGAACAGCTTCAACAGTTCAAAACTCATATGGGCTCACAGCAACTGTGCAGCAGGAGATGGAACCAGTAAGGTAATTAGTGTGCCTGGCAGGGCAAGAACACATTCTTTGTCCAGCCAAAACTTGCAAACTCTCCTGTGATCCACTTTACACCCAAAGTGAAGAATTTTTCATCTCATTTAATACTAAATTAGAGAACACAGAGGTATTTCAATTAGCCAGCTTTGACTTTTTACAAAGCTGTTTGTTACAGCATCAAAGCTTTCCCTAGGGGAATGCCCGTGGTTTTGTTTTGTTATTCTCTTCTATCTTGTATTACATGGAGATATGAGAAAATTAGGACAATTGACCAAAATAATGAGAACAGTCTTCGCTAAGAGAAAAAGATCTGACAACAAAGGAAGTGGCAAACTTAGCAAGCTGGTGCTGCAGCCTGTGCAAAATACAGCCACCAGACAGACAGTCCCTCCTTGGATTTGGTAGGGATTAATGACCAGCTCTTTGCATGGAAGGTGACAACCCGCAGACTTCCGCTGCAGTTATCTTCCAATCTGTGCTATTTAAAATGCACAAGGGATCCTGAAAGGTGGTTAGTCTTATCATCAGCAAACTGCCAACCCACTGAGTTAATCAGGATTGTGAAAACAAGAACTGCCGGATCTCACAGCACTGACTGGTTGACAAAGTGGTGAAAGGAAGTCTGTTGATGAGCAATTTCAGTAGCACAGGACAGCAGTGGGTTCTGAATTATTATCCTCAGAGATCCCAGAATGGCAGCAGTTTGTTCTTTTTAAGGCATCAGCCCGACGGCTATCAGGAGTCCCAAAATGAAAATGGAATATTAAGTGTTTCTAGGAAGAGAGGCTGGAAAGCATTTTTATGACACCGTATGAACTCCAAATGAACCTGCTTCTTGAATACTCCTGTGTAGCTTTAGTCTGCTCATTCATCGTCTCTAACAGAGCTAACTGAACTTAAAGAAGATAAAGGCACAAAGTTGTCCTGTGATAAAAAACACTGCGCAGACCAGGATTCCTCAGCCCAAAAGGTGAGGTCTGTAAAGCTGAGTGGCACAGACTGGATGCATGAGGACCAGTCATTTAATTTCTCCAAACAAACCTTCCTCCAGCTGGTTTTTCAAACACTGGGTTTGTTTGCTCAGAGCAATTAAGATATTTCTTCAGGCAATGCACAATTAAGGTGCTGAATTCCTTTGCGAAAACATAACTGACCTGGGTGCATTTAAAGGGCAACTGGCACCCACAACAGAAAAATCCATTGAGTGCTGTTCAACACAAGGAAACTGCCTCTGGCTCTGGAAGTTCCTGAGCTACAAGTCACTGCCAGTTAGGGGAATATGCAAGTAAGATATCATCCCCATTCTGGGTGGCTGGCAAACATGCAGAACTTGAGAAGAACCTCAGGTCAGGCCCTGCACAGGCTTTTTCTCATTGGTCCCAGGGAACATCCACAATAAATTTGAGATCATTAGGTCAAAAATACAGAGCTATTACTTTATTACTGGTATTTGATAAAAGCAGGCAGTTAGCAAGCAGATGAATGGCACTGCAGGGAAAGGGGAAAGCTCAGGGTATCTTTCACCAAGCACCAGCTCAGTGGGGCACTAGAGGGCACCTGCGCCTCGCTGAAGTAGCTCGACTGCTGCTCCAGCCCACAGGGAGGCACCACAGCAGCATCACTGACAGGACAACTCACAAACTGAGCTTTTCATCGACTCTTAAAGGCTTTCAAACTTCTAGGAAGGCAGGAGAGGCTGCCCTGAAGTCTGTAAGTTTTTATCCACCCGGATATTGGTCTGTCCTCAGTCAAAAAGAAAATCCACCTTCTTTTCCTTCATCTGCACAGTAAACCAAATTACTCATACAATGAACAGAAAACCATGAAAAACAGAAAATGATGAAGGATCCCAGAACAAAGACCTCCTAAAATCATTGCATTGACAGAATATTTTGCAAGTTATCTTGCAATGGAAACTCTTGCTATGGAAAGAGACCTGTCAAAGAGTTTTCACCAGCACCATATTCTTACTCAATGATGTTCCCATTAACACCTGAGTTTTGGAGCTTTTTAAATGCCTCATTTCTGGTACAGGCATTAACATGTTAAATCTTATTCTGCAAACAATATGAACTGTAAACAAAATTTTAGTCATGCAGCACTCTCTTAAAAATAAATAAGTAACCTTTACTTTATAGCTGCTCAGCCAAGTACACACTGGAGCCAGGAAACCAAAGCCATAACTACCACATGTTCTAATACAAGATTCATATAAACTGAGCCATTAATAACTGGATTAGGACAACAGCCAACCACTCCAACAGACCTCAGTTCAAATAAAGACTCAGTATCTTGCTTTGTCTTCTTCTAGGAAACAGACAACTGCAAAAAAACCCTTTTTGACTCGATTTCACAAAAAGAACCTACCACAACCTGTCAAAAATGGTTTCACTCTCTGCTGAGGTAAAGCATGGTGTTGCCTTTCCTTTGAACATTTTCACATGAACAAAATATTATTTAAGCACTTCCAGCATGCAGAAAAATATTCCTCTCCCTAACACTAAACAGCACACTTGAGAAAAGAGTTCTGTAAACAGTTCATGGAAGACTTGTAAAAGATCAACATTTAGTAAGTCACCCTAATCACAGGGATCTAATACAAAGAATAAAAGCTAGTTATAAGCCATCCACGGCTATATTATTCTTTCAATTTAGATATTTACCTCATCATCTCCCAGGGAATTTATTTGTTCTAATTTTCTGGTCCAGTATCTGGCCTCTTCTTCAGGAATATCTACATTAAAAGAGTAAGTCACACCACCTTATTAACCAGACAATTTTGCATTCATCACCATTAGCATTAAAGATCACAAACAAAAAACCCACATGTGATTTTGAAGAAACATAACTGTCTTATGCTAGCACTAAGACAGAAAATAAACACTGTAAATAGTAGCACAGTCCAAGGGTTTGCACTGCTTTCTTGTTTAAAGCTGATTAACCAAATGCACACTACATAAAGGTAGGAAAGAGAAAGACAGACTGGTTCACATTTAATTCAAGTATTAGTTTGATGGAGAGCTATTTCACAACAGTGGTTTTAATACACTTCCTTTTGCTTGATAACACATAAAAAGAGCCTCTTTCGGAGGCTTTTTTATAACCTCAGGAGAACAAGGGCTGCCTTTGAATAGCACACCTTATGCACACCAACAGCACACCTCCTGGTGTAACACAAATTAGGCACAAAAAAATAAATGGTCTCTTATTTCTTTGCCAGCAATAAGCCAAATATTTTGAGGGAATACACAGTGCTACAGGCAGTCATATTCACATGAAAGCACATTCTTACTTTTACACCACACTGCAACTTCATTGTGAAATTAATCGTGCTTTTACCATCTAGAAGAGTTACCAAGCTGAAAACAAGTAGCAAGCATTATCACCTTTATTTTGGTAACTATTTTCAGTTTCACACTTTGATGTAATACAGTGTCCTAATGGAACACTGACTTCTGCCACTCAAAATGTCACCTTTCAAAGCACATGATTGGAGATGCAGATAACCTGCTGTGAAAACAGCACAAAATTATTTAGGGATGGGGTGGTGTGAAAACATTGGAAAAGGAAAAAGAAGGATTTGGGCTTTGTTTTGTTCAGGTTTTTTTCTAGCCACTCAACATCCCTGACTGTATAGCAGCTTCTGAAATCTGGCTATTTATGGCCTGAAACTGCACCAATGCAGAAACTCACAGAGGAAGGAAGTGGAGGGAGTGCTCCAGCTAAACACCACCAGCCCTGCAAGCTGACAGGAAGATAGTGCTATACCAGTTCAGCTGGTTTTCCCATCTCCTGTAACTCTTTACACTCTCAGGTGACCTCAAAAGGAGCCAAAAAGTTTACATCCAAGAAGTTTGTTTCCCTGCAATGAACTTTACCCCATGGACATCACCACATTGATATGCTAAGTTATGCTTTGGCAAAAATGGGAGAAGCAGGATAGGGTGGCCTCCTGATGAAAAGGTTATTCTAAAAGTCATTCTTCACAGAAAAATAGAACAAGATTTATTGGCAGATGAGCATTTCATTGGAACCCACAATGCTTTCAGAATGGACCAAGTATTGCTTTCTTCTTGTACTATGAGGGAATGCATGTTCTACGTATGTCCTCTCTCAGCCACACAAACCGACAACTTATGAAGGCAATGACCCCAAAGAACTGGGGATAATAGAACACAAACCACTGTCAAAAGGTACATGCCCAGTTTAGTGGAATTTCAAGTTTCAGCTGCAGGTATTTCCCTGGACTATGAATTCATATCTACACCATTGTAGCAGAAACACCACTGAATTTTTATGCACCTAGCCTCACCAACACAAGGGGTTAAAATAAGCCCCACTTGAGAAAGTTCTATGGAAGCTAAGTACCTGGCTCCAAAAAACCTGCACTAAGTAGTAAAAAAGACAACCCATTTCTCCTTGCTTTGAGGGAGACCAAAGTAATTTATTTTAACCAAAATACACAAAGCCAATTGCTCTTTCTGATGTACAGTACATTACTTCATTGTTAAAACCTATTAGAAGACAAGGTGAGAGAAACATGAGAGAGTCTTCCACAACTACAAGAGTTGTAGAAAAACACACATGTTTTTGATCATCAGGGCTGTGGAACACAGCTGCACAGATTTATTAGATAGTCTCTGCACAAATTAGGGTTGGCACTCAAAGCAAATCAGGACAGATTTGATCTAGAAAGTAGGCATCAGTGAAATGAATGGCTATCAACATACACCCTGATGAGGTTTAGGAGGACAGACTCCAACAATGACCTGAAACAATCCAAAAATTACAGCAAAGCCCATGGAATTGTCCGGGAAAAACAAGAAGAAAAACTCACAAATTGAGAACTAAAGGTCAGAGCCCAAACAACTCAAATCTGAAAACTGAAATCAAAACTGAAGAGACTGAAAAGGAATGAAGCAATGATTACCATCAGCACTGCAGAAAGTGAGGATGTCTCAGGGTAGGCTTCAATGCTTTCCCATAGACCATGGTGTAGTGGCATGCTCAGGCATCAAGGAGCAACACCTGTCTCTTGGATTTACTGTTCGATCTTGTATCCCAGATGCTCATTTCATAAAACAGAACTATCAGATTTTTATTGCAGGATTGCTGCTTCTATTGAAACAGCTTCTTATGCAAGTCAGAGGTAAAAATCAGCTACTGTCCAGATAACGGCTGCTTTAAGGACATCTTCTTGATCTTAGAGAAACTCCTGTCATCAATACTAGTATCAGTAAAATTACTGCACAGCGAAGTTTAACATGAAGCAACTTGCCTATGATCTTGAGTCAAGATACCTGCTCAAAAGAAACCCCAATGAGACAGAATTTTCGATTTTTTGAGGAAGCTTCCATTGTGTTCCTCCTCAGTCAGCAGTTTTGTTGAAGCTGCTTCTTTGGAATGCACAGAGTGGAATTTCCTAGTGCAGAGATCACAGACTGCTTGCAAGGCCACATCCAGTGGCTAGCCCCCTATATCACTGCTCAGCTTTTGACTACAATGGAAATTACTCCACTACATAAACTTTTGCTAACAAGATAAAAAGATGAACTAGTCCAGAGAGAGGCCACCTGATGCCATCTCAGGACTCCACTGACATCATGCTTTGGTGAACCAAAAGTGCAAGAGCACATGTCAGTTAAACAAAACTGCTAAAAAACAGAGAGGAGATGGGCAGGTACATTCAATAGTTTCTGGTGCTTATTAATTTGAAACCAACACAGTAACACTGCAAGCTTTACTGCCCTTGCTCTCGTTGCTGTCTTCAGCTGGAAGCTGAACCCCATTTTCTCTGAGCTCCTGGCTCTCTGGACCTGAATCTGTGGGGTCCCTAAGCAGGCACAGACATGGCAATGGCTGGGGTGGGGGATCAATAACTCCCACAGCATCACTCAGGATTGAAGGCTCCAAGCTGAGCTGATGTGGGATTTTTGGGCACATGAGCAGGGGTGTGAGTGGAGGTCCCAGGTGAGGCTGCTCAGAGCAAGTAAGTGCCCTACCACCTAGAATGGGCACACAGCAATACAGTGACTTGTCAGACTGAGGAAGAAAATAAAGAAGACTTTGGTGTATCCATACAGACCATTTCACTCAGTTAGACCCGCTCAGACAGCTAAATATGACAGCATTCCTGCTTAGAGATCTCTAGCTTGGCAATGACCAAGCATTTCAGCTCTGAAACTTTTCTTCTCCTCAGGTTTGGTGGTCCTTGCTCTGAGCCTTGCACATCACCTTGTGCCTCCTGAGTTTTTCCAAGGTAGCAAATCCTGGGCTGGGCCATAACCCAACTTGCCAGGAGTGAGAACATGCGCTGAAAGTAAAAGTGATACCCCTCTCTCTTCCCACTTTCCTACAACCCTTCACCTGACTTCCCCTCTTCCCAGCCCAAATTTCCTCCCTTTTCCAATGTACGGGAATCTTCACAAGTTCTCACTGAAATGACTTTGCTGAGCTGAGTTTTATTTTATGTTCAGTTCCCAAGACAATAAAATAACAAAGCACATTTACCCCACCTCATGGTTAGATGCAGATCAGCATGCTCCCAGCCCAGGAGTGGTGAGAACGCTAAAAGCATTTTCACTCCAATTATGAACTAGAAACTGCTTGGCACAGAACCAAACTGCTATAGTTTGGGAGCCAAAAGCATTTTTGAGTAGTGCATCCTGTGAGGGATTTGTACACAGTCATTGCACTTCTAAAAAAGGGGGACAGAGTAAAATTGCTATCAAACAGAACAATTTTACACTTGAAAAGCAGCATCCTAAAAAGTCTGTGCCAACATACACTCACTGCACCAAAACAATAATAGCAAGATTGCTTCTCCCTACCAGAAAATCTTCTAAACCAACCATGGAAAGCTGTATTCCTTTCTTGTCTGTCTTGCTCCAAAGAGGAAACAGATATGATCAGAGGAGAAAGTGGCTCCAGCCTGTCTTGGCTAACAACCTCTTCTTGCCATGAAGAAAGCAGTTTATTGCCATTTTTAATAGCTTACCAAGCACAAAAATGCTTCTCACCCTACAGGTGAGAATAACAACTCTAACTAATGCTTCACATTTCCCATCCTCACTCTTTGCTGCACTTTTATTGCAGAGCATTTTCAGTTCTGTTTCTGCGAGGCTGAACATTCAAGAACATGAGGCTGGCAGAGAGCATCAGGTGACAGTCTGGTCCCCAGCACTGCAGTCCATCACACAGTGATTTGCAACACAGATGGGCCCACAGATCTGCCCACCCCCCTGTATAGCACGTGCTGATGTCACACTGACTGACCACAAGGCAAGAGCTGCACCTGGAACATGCTATGGGACACATGGGGGACATAGGAAGGCCACCATCAGTGTTCTTTGTCCCATTAGAAATATGGCCATTGACAAAGTTTAACTCCTGCATGACTTCAGGGAAGTTTTTCCTTGATCACCTGGAGCAGACACTAAACTCCCACCAGCCTTTGTTAGGAGATGTCTGCTTCCCAACTCCGAGAACTTCCCAACTGCTGGTAAATATTTGAAAATAGCTTTATATAAAGAAAAAAGGTTTAAAAAAAAAATCTCTAAGTTGCCTTCATCATGTACTCCCACTATCAGCATCAGCACGTTTTGCATTTATTTCAACTTTAGCCATTGCCAGTCTCCAGAGTACCAGGAGAAGAGATACCAGGAAGGAAGAATCTTGAATGTATCAGGCAGAAGCAGAAGCAGCAAACTAATCCCGGATAAATATAGTGCGAGCAACAAACCAGTTTCTAAACCTCTTTGCGTACATAATCATGTTTTACATCAAGGACTTCAGCTTTTCTGGTTTTCAAATTCATTTATTCTCTTTCACCAACCCTTAAAAACCACTCAAGCTCCACCTAAATACAATGAAATATTTTAAATACATGCAATAACCTGGGGTACTGCATCCATGTGCATCTAAATGAGACAGCAGCCAGAAGTGATAAAAAGAGCACAGAAGCACAGCCAAAGAGGAGAACACACAGGCTTTTTCAAAGCTGCTATCCCAGGCAGCAGTGTTTTACCCAACTTGAAAAGCAGCACAAGCTGTACAAGAGCCCACATATCACTCTGGATCTCATGTATCTACAATAGCCTGGAGTTCTTCACCTGGGAAACAAAACAGGATACACAATGTTCCAAAGTGTCTCTCCAAACCTGCTGTTATTAAAATCTTGCCTCTCCGGCACAGCTGCTGACTTAAGAACTTCCACAGCACATCAGTGATCCATTTAGTTCCCTGTGTAGGTTTAAAGCAGCAGTTCCCAACTCATATGACAAAGATTCTTAGCATGTAGGGCACTAAGAATCCATATTGCTGCCATGCAGCTAAAGGGAAACTGACCTGCAAATCCATCGGGAGGGATTCAGAGGCACTGCTGTGAGCTTCATGCATCCCTCCAGGTCTCACAGTACCTGGGCAAGGAGACAGAGCCTAATCCATGGGGCAGAGTCCTTCTCTGTCCCAAAGGTGATGGCACGAAAGAGTCATGTTGTGAGGGGAAGCACCACTGGAGAAGGTGACATGGGTAGATGCCACTTTCTAGAGAAATATCACACACCTTTAGTGTCTACTGCTTTTCAACCTGCTTCTGACCTTGTCACAGTACCTCAGACTGAAAATGGAGATCAAAGCAAAAACTGCAGCACTCTTCAAGGGAGCAGCCTTGAAAGAGGTAACTCATATACCCATTTTTTCCTGGACATTATGAAACCCTGGACAGGCAATTTTTCACAGCCTAAAGCAAAAAGCCTTCAACACAGCAATGTGGAATCCCTGTTATTTCAGTATTGCTTGGCATGGTAAGCAAAGAAATAAGTAATAGGTGTGCTTTAAGTGATCAGTTGTGTCAAAAACAGAAGAATCACAAAAATCTTTTTACTTATTCACTGCTCTGCATGAAATTCTATTTCTCCAACTGTAAAAATTTAAAATAGCAGTATAAATCACTGCAAAAGAAACAAAGAAAAACTCCTCTGACCATAGTAGTAGGGAGAAAATACACTATTACCTGAAATACTTTGATTTTTAAAATTCAGATATTCTAACACATTTACAGGGAGTCTGTTTTCTTATATTTAAAAAAAAAAAAACAAACAAAAACCAACAACGCAAAATGCAAAGCAGTCCACAATATGACTTGCAGAAGAAAGCAAATTCCCTTTTGGACACTCTAAATACAAAGGGAGACATCAGAACTTCCTTTTCTTTTAAAGAAGTGACAGTTTATAAGCAAGTGTGTCAGAATGAACTTAGAAGGTACTGTCTACAAGCCTTGCCTTCAGCTCTGTGTGCTCATTCTGCCCCTCCCAGAAGCCTCAACACTTGTCCCAAAGAACCAAGATTTCCTTGTGAGGTGAAACTGGCTTGCTCCTGCTGTCGCATAACAAGCAATTGCAATAATAAACTTCCCACTATCAGGCTGACAGCAGCAGTGTATCACCAGGATATTGCCATGGGGAAGAGGGATGGCTCCTAACCAACATCAGACAGCTGTGAGGATGGCTGAGGTGTCAGGTATTTCTTCTCCTTTCCACACTGGACTGTAGTCAAAGAGTAGTGCCACAGCATCTACAGGGCACTGCGCTCACGCTGAGGTACAACCATCCAGGGGACTGTGCGCTCACAACAGCGCACTCACAGCACAAAACCCAATCTGTGTTGACTGTCCAGCTGCAGGGCCAAGGCCTGCATCCTCCCCTGCACTGGGAAGGGGGGTATGAGACCCACAGATGTCCTAACTTCTTCCCACAACAGATGGACAATCCTAACAGGTGCTGACCAAACGCCAATGCCTGCACAAATGCTCTACACCTGCTTAGAGCTCAATACAAATTTCTCACACTGACTGGGGCTTTGCAGCAGAAAGGATGCAACACATAGAGGGGGAGGCATGAGCCTTGCAATGACAGACAACTTTGAAACACTTCAATGCTCAGTGCATTAAAAAAAAACAAAACAGCACAAACCCCAAAAACATCATCTCTGTTCTTGACCCCAAGCATCAATGTAAGAGCTGGAAAGAGAAGTTATGTAAGCCTGGCTAAGGCCCTACTTTCAGGGTTTATTTGGTTTGAGTTTTGTCTTAGGTTGCTAAAGTAAAATAAAATAGAAAAATTACATACAACTTAGTTTGACATCAGTTTGTTCCAATTAGCTGCTTTTCCATATTCTATGTTTTTCAACCAAGAGTAATTGCCAGAAAGGTAGCTCTTACATCAAGTTATTTATATACTATGCTAATGATAATGTTCAGGAGCACTAAGCATTAATGTTTCACTAAGTGAACTGCACACATCTAAGAAGGCTACGTGCATTCATCACAGAACAGCTCTAACAACACACTCAACCTCTTCTAGAGCCAAATTTGTCTAGTTTCAAAGAAGCAAATGCTCCCTGCTCAGAAAGATAATGTGTGAATATACAATCCTGAAACACTACCAGAAGAAAAATCTGCCACTAATCTAAATATTCCAGCACCCAGGGACTTTCAAATATTTCATACTTATTTGCATGTTATTAGAAAGAAGCCAAAAAAAAATTAATACCAGACACTTGGACCTCCACTGAACTACGCTGACTGAACTGAGAATGAACACGATTATAAAACTCAAGTTGTTTCCACTTTCACTCCACTGTCAGCACCCTGGGTAAGTTATGGAAATGCACTCACCAAAAGGTAATTCAAATCTTGTGTCCAGCAAAATTTTATGAGGAGTCGGATTTTTGGTTCCACAGATTTCATCATGTTTCATTACAACTTCTGCCTCCAGCGTAGACCACTCCCCAGGACCTTCCTGTGAATCACAAGCCTTAAGTGAATGAACATTCAAGTCTGAAGAACTTCATGTAGCAACTCTCACAGTTGCTGAAATAATCCAAAAAGAGCTTTACAGCATTATCAACACTATTTTAACATCAGATTACATCCATTCAGCACACGCTGGCTTTTTCTCCCAAACTGGATTTCTTCCAAATCTCAGAGGTATCTACCAGGGCAAGCAGCAAAAAGAAGTGGAACTGCAAAGGTAAACCCTCAAAGGCAGGACTGAGGAGCGCCTGCACATCAAGAGGAACTGAACATTATCTAGATTTCACAGCCACACTGCTGGGCATCCCTGCTCTTTTCCTGTTATGGAAAATATAATCTATCTCTCCCTGCTCAAATCCTCTGAAATTTGAGTTAAAAATGCTTAGCTGCAACAACTGCCAAAGTCAGGGCAGTTACAGACATTGGCACATCCCACCTCCTACTATTGTCCATATGTATTACCACAAGTAGACACCTTTTACACTGCAACCAGACCCCTAAGAAGACACTACAGAGGTATCTTGCAGATATGCAGAAGGTAGTGCTCTGGGCCTACCTTGTCAGCTGGACAAGACAGAAGTCCTTAGCAGTAAGTCACAGAAATCAGACTAAGCAGTCAGTCCTTAAGATTTCAGACATTTGTCTGTTATGTGTTCCTGAACAGATTAGGCCCCAGTCCTTGAGTCCGCACGAGTGAAGTGAGACCAAAGAACCCTATGTAAGCTCAGTCGTGATGTCACTTCAAAATCAAAACCAATGTGATGAGACAGCCCTCTCTGCTCACTCAGCCTTCCTGACTTTGCAAGTGGAAGTTTTGCTGAGGAGCTCAGTCTGGGCTGCATCAGGCCAAATTTGTAATGCATTAATTATCAACACTGGAGCAAAGAAAGGTTCTCTGTCAGCTTAACCTCATCCGATTGGTGAATGGCCTTCAGAGCAATCCACACGGTCCCAACAAGGGTGTCCCATATCAGTCCTTTGTTCCATACTTCCACAATTAGGCCCAAGTCCAGCCGACTGATCTCACTGCAAGAAAAGTAAAGGCAGCACAGATGAGAAAAAAGCAAAATACAACCTAATTTTGTTTCATGTTCTGCATATTACCACCATGATTATACCAGTTAACTACTTCCACAGAGCTGTATCAAGCTACAGAGAGCTTCTGGAAGTGTGCGGCTGAGGCAGCTCATACTAACAGGGAACACCAGTTTCTAGTAACACACAGTTTAATACTAATTGCACAAAGAGCACAAACTAAAACTGTGAACTATGCCATGCACAAACTGCCAGTTGGGAACTCATCTCTGCAGCTATGTAGACAGGAGGAGTAAGTGTACCTTGCACCAAAACCTAGAGGTGAGCTGTTCTTTGTCATCAGGCACCCCATTCCTAACAAAGTGGGTGTTTTCCTCGGCAGAGTACACAAGCATACTCCGGCAGGTGCAAACATGCCAATACTTACCTGTGAATGGAGCTACTCCATGCCAAAAGTAACAGTCCCAAATCCAGCACAGCTGCATCAGCAGCACTACCTATTGCTCAGGGCTGTGTTGCGCCACTTCTGCTCCAGCATTAGCTGCTTCCACATGGCTACTGAGTGACAGGTTCTTTGAAATACTGATCTGAAGGTTTCCACAAAAATCTTTCCGCCCATTAACGAAAGGACGCATATCAAATTTGCTTTTACTCAATGCTTCATAGCATTTATGCCTCATTTCTGCATGCTGGTTTATAACATGCCTCCTTCAGAACAGCCTAACACAGACACTGGTAAAAACAAAGTAGAGAAGAATCCAGAGCTGTCTGTTGATATCACAGCTATCTCACACTTATAATGAAGAAAGGCTATCAACCGTAATATTTCAAGCTCAGGGCTTCCCTTTATTGCAACTGTTAATCCCCAAAAGTAGGTATCTTGGACAGTCAGTGCTGCTGCCCTCTGCCCAAATATGTTACATCTATCAAGGAAATTTAAAAGCATATTGGTATAGACTGCCATCATGGCCAAAATAGGAAAGAACTGCTGCAAATCCAAGCACCATTTGAAGTTTGCCTCCTTCTTGGAACTAAAAGAGAACATCGTATCTACAAGATTCAAGACAAACCCTACAGCGAGAGCAAAGTACATTAATGTCTATTTTAAATCCAAGTGCTTCTGTTCTTGATTGAGACATGGGAATTGAGGTCAGGAGCGTCCAGTACTTTAGTGTCTCAATCTACAGCAGTTCAAAATCAAGCTATTACATAGCCTTTTATGAGTTTACTGCTAGCATCTTGTAATCGAGTCTCCAACATCCTCTGTTCTGATAGCGTTACTCAGTACGGCCAACAGCTGTACCAGCACTGCTCTACTCTCACCCTCCTTGATATTCATCTGATTACAGGCTGATGATGACTGGCTGTCTGTTAGCTGGAACACTATGAGGCCAGAAAGGGAAGGGAAGGAAGAAATACTCTATTTTTGGTCACAGGGTAAAACCACATACACTTTGCTTCAACATACATTTACAGAGCAAGACACTGATCATGATACACCCAATGGGCTCCTGTAGAGATACGACAGGTCACCAAATAAGAGTAATAAATAAAAAGAATTTCTGTATAGTGGCTCTGATTGCCTTTGTGTCTCCCTTTCTCCACCTTCTGGTTAGATGCAGAACAGCTTCCAAGAACAAAAGAGCAGAGATTGAAATTTGTGTCACACCCTTACCATACACACACAGCATTTAAATAAAGGCATTCCTAACAACTTTGACACCATTTTAATCACCGTGTTCGAAACATCAGTTTGCACTTTCACTCAAGAGAGGTTTCTTGCAAATATGCAACAAGTATGCTGCAAATATGCAGGAGAAACACAGTTCTTTTAAAGCTGCTTCAAAATTAGAAGATGTCCCCAAGGGATACTTTGAAGTGCCTCACTGGTCTGATAAATAAACAAATCTCAAACGACCCCAGAGCCCCAAATTCTGAAATGTTATGTCGCACAAGGAGTTTGGCAACAAAACCAACACATACAAGAAGCATTTTTTTGCTTGTAGTCTATTCTTCTACTATACCTCATGAAAAAGGTAAACAGAGCACAGACAGTAAAAGCATCCTTCCCATGGGGAAAAACTGATGTGCTCAAAATCCTTTCCCAATTCCAGAAAGAAAAAGAGCAAACTAGAAAATAGCAGTATTGGAATACCACCACTATTTCCCCTGGGACAACTTAATGTACACAGGATCATGCAAAACCCATTCGTTCCCACATGTAACATTTCTGTTATGAAGAGACACCAAAACTACTGTGCAGTTGCCTGGTTAAAGCAGGAACAATAATGGTGAGGTAGTTCAGCTAATATTCTGCTTCCATATTCCCTAGCAACTAATTATGGAGTGTCTCAGTGACCTTACAGCATGCTAGCTAAGCTCCCAGCTGATACCAGAGTGCAGCTCCAGGAGCTGCTTGAGGGGAGAAAAGAGGAGCAACCAAGGGAGCCTTCATCCAACACATCCAAGTGCTTTTCTTAAATCACTGCTGAGAAGTCTCCTCTGTAGCTGGCTGTGTTTAAAGGTGGCTCCTGCCCACAGAATGAGCACAAATCACAGGCAGAAAGAGCCAGTAGTTTGGGTATGGGCATGTGATTTGGGCAATAGGTACAATTCCTTGTCCCAGCCCTACCCAGTCCTGAATGCTTCACAGCAGTGACAGCCACTCTCTGACCAGAAGCTGCTGTGCAGGAGCACATGCATTTCACCAGATGCCCAAGGACAGGCTCCCGACTCTCCATGCAGGAGCACATTCCTCTTGTGCTGCTCCAAAAGCAGAGTGCCACCAAACAAACCAGGCAAGAGAACAGCTGTGATGGAAATACTGTACCGACCCAGGCGACCTTCTCAGCCTGAGGCAATAACCTCCCACTTTCAGCTGAGGAGAAACAACTGCTGCTAGATTGGGAAACATACACACAAAATTCCATGGGGGTCTCTTACTACAGATACTATTTAAACACCTCAAACCCACTCAGAAACAGCAGCATTAGCTTTGACCCGACAAGATGAATACAAGATCATTCCTCCTCATTTAGTAAATTTAGTTCAATTTGCTTAAAAAAGCTATAGAAACAGAAGCAGATGCAATATAATCAATAAGTCATTCATCCACCAGAAGAAGAAAAACCCACCATTCTAAAAGATACTGGGAAATCCTTATCTCCATGTCAGGTCTGTGAGGATCAAAGCAAATCAGAAGCACCAACTGTACCAGAAGCTCTGGAAAAGCTGGAACAAACTGGTTCTGCTGCTCATGGAGCAGCTCCCAACCGAGGTAACCAGGATCACCCTGTAAAGGCCCTGAGTGCAGTAACAACAGCCCTTAATTGCCCTGACAAGCCCCTCCAGTGGCCAACACCCACATGCTCTTCCTACACCCAGGAGCTCCATGTAAGCTCAGCAATGGGCCTTTAGTCCTTGCGGCACTGGCAGGGACAATCTCCCAACACACATCCTCCACCATAGCACAATGTGTACAACAGGAAAGAAAATTATTTAGGTTGTCACCAGGCTTGTGCATTTTACCTATTCAAACATTCCAATTCATACACACACTAGCAGCTCTGTATAAATGCCAGGGCTGTGGAAGGACTCAACCACAAGCACCTCATGCTGTGCACCACCATACTTACAACATAAAGTCCTGCTCCCAGCAGGGTTGGTCACCTCGTACGGCCACCGTCGTGCTCTTCACATTTTGCACTTTCAGGGTCACATAGGTATTGAATTTATCTGTGGAGCGAGACACAAAATGTTATCTCCACTGTCATCAAATCATGTGCAACACTTGAAGGTTTTCAGTTCATACAGTGCATCCAGAGAGACCATAAACAAAAAGCCCATATGGGAAGACATCACTGAGTTTAAGGAGCCAAATGGTCAAGACGTTTTTCACCTGCCATCAAATATTCAATCACAGCTTTTTCAGAAATCCAAGCACAAATGAACAAAAACAGGCAAGTTTTTGCAGTAAGACAAGAACAAAGAGTGTAAAATCCTGAAGAACACAGACACTTTGTAAGATGCTGTTCCTGAAATGCAGACAAGAGGAAGAAGAGACGGTCTGAAGGCACAGGACTCATCAAGAATACCATGCAGAGTGAAAAACAAACTCACAAAACATACAAGCAAGCAGTTACATTCATTATCTCTTCCCTTCTGACCCAACTGCTCTCCTAGTTCCAACCTGGTTTTCCACCCATGAGTCCACAAAGAACTTTACAGGCCAGTCAGGGGTACAAGGAAAATACAGATTTGTTGGTAAGTCTGCTGAAACTGACTGGACCTAGAAAAAAACACATTACACTCACATCTTGACAAGACAGGTTCTGTTTAGATGGTTTGTATTTTATCTTCAATCTGAAGAAAAATCCTGGAAGAACTTTTTTCCTAGTACCTCTTTATCTATCTCTTTACTCATAAAGCTATCTCTTTACTAATAAAACCAAAAGCAGCCAAGCACAGACACATTCAAAGTCTGAATATCAGCATCCAAGAATGAACAAACTACTTTTTAAGGGGAGTTATCAGGTCAATCTGTCAGTTTCAAACAGCCTGGAACACGACATGCTACATAGCCAGAGAGCAGTGTATTTAATACTTTGGTGCATTTAATACTACCTATTTAATACTTCGGTGTTCTATTGTATCTGTTCCCAGTGTAAGTTTCATCTCAGTCAATTTTAATACTGTCAAAAATTCACACAGGAAACAAAGATATAACAGCCAACATGGCTTTACAAAGAGGAAATCATGGCTGACAAATTTGATGACCTTCTACGGCAGGGCTACAGCACTTGTAGATAGGGGCAGAGTAACTGACATTGTATGCCTGGACTTGTGCAAAGCATTTGACACTGTCCTGCACAACACCCTTGTTTCTAAATCAGAGAGCCATGGATTTGATGGATGGAGCACTCTGCGGATAAAGAACTGGCTGGCCGGCCTCACCCAAAGAGTTGTGGTCAGCAACTGTCCGCATGGAGACCAGTGACAAGTGGAATCCCTCAGGGGTCAGAACTGGGGCTGATACTGTTCAGTATCTTTGCCAGTGACAAGGACAGTGGGATCAAGGCCACCCTCAGTAAGCTCACTGATGACACCAAGCTGTGTGGTGCAGTCACACTCTGGAGGGATGACATCCAGAGGGACCTGGACAGGCTGGAGAGGTGGGACTGTGCAAGACCCCTGAAGCTGGTTGATGAGTAACTCAACATGAGCCAGCAGTAAGTGCTTGCAGCCCAGAAAGCCAAATGTATCCTGGGCTGCATCCAAACAAGCATGGCCAGCAGGTCAGGGGAGGTGATTCTTCCCCTCTACTCTTGAGAGACCCCTCTCGGAGTATTGTGTACAGTTCTAGAGGCCCCAACACAAGAAGGACAGGGAACTGTTGGAGCAAGTGCAAAGAAGGCCACAGAGTTGATAAGAGGATTGGAACACTTCATCTATGAAGACAGGCTGAGAAAGTTGGAGCTGTCCAACCTGGAGAAGAGAAAGTTGTGTGGAGACCTCATAGCAACTTTCCAGTATCTGAAGGAAACGGGGAAACTGGAGAGGAACTCTTTGTCAGGAACTGTAGTGATAGGACAAGGTATAATGGGTGGGAATTGAAAAAGGGGAAATTTAGGTTAGACACTGGGAATAAATTCTTTACTGTCAGGGTGGTGAGACACTGAACAGTTCGCCCAACAATGCTGTGGATGCCCAGCCTGGGCAGTGTTCAAGGCCAGGCTGGATAAGGCATTGGGCAACCTGGTCTAGTGGGAGCTGTTCCTGCCCACGGCAGTATGGGGTGGGACTAGATGATCTTTCACATCCTTTTCAATCCCTTAACATTTTATGATTCTGTGACTGTCACACGTCATTGCTGTGCGTTACTACAGCACATCTCAGCATCGAGCTTCCAATATCCTAATGTAAAGGGAGACAACAGAAATCACATGATCAAGAAGCCCAGGAAGAAGTAGGACTCACTGAAAGTCAGATTCCTTCATATCCAATTGCTCATTGTTACATTACTCCTATCTGTCTACATTTCTCTTGCACCCTCCTGGGACCACTGGGCTTGTCAGTGAAACCACACACCTTGGCTGAGTTAAACCTAGAGTAGAGGACAAATCTTTTGCATCTGTGAGCAAGGCTTCTTGATTAGAGAAGGGACAAAGGACACCCTATCTCCCTTCCAGTCTGGGCACTCAGTTCTCCTTCTGGGGAAATTCAAGGTTAGTGCATAGACAGATCTTGACCTGCCATGGAATATGGATGAGTCCTGGAAAGTTTTCTGCCCATAACCTGAGGACAGCTATATCCAAAGAATAAAGCTAAATCCAAATAATAAGTTATGAATACAGCTGTGCAACTTTTCAGATCTAAACATCTGAACAGGTGTTATTTCAGAAGTTTTTATTTATAAGCACTTTTTGTAAGTACTTATTCTTTTGTAAATTGTACATCAAATTTCAACTGATAAACCTATTTGCTTGCTAAGGGATTCCTTGCTAGCTTCTGAACCACAATGAAAAGA
>VZTX01010633.1:14304-42798 GCA_013400915.1 Pardalotus punctatus | reverse complement strand
TCCTGCACAACACCCTTGTTTCTAAATCAGAGAGCCATGGATTTGATGGATGGAGCACTCTGCGGATAAAGAACTGGCTGGCCGGCCTCACCCAAAGAGTTGTGGTCAGCAACTGTCCGCATGGAGACCAGTGACAAGTGGAATCCCTCAGGGGTCAGAACTGGGGCTGATACTGTTCAGTATCTTTGCCAGTGACAAGGACAGTGGGATCAAGGCCACCCTCAGTAAGCTCACTGATGACACCAAGCTGTGTGGTGCAGTCACACTCTGGAGGGATGACATCCAGAGGGACCTGGACAGGCTGGAGAGGTGGGACTGTGCAAGACCCCTGAAGCTGGTTGATGAGTAACTCAACATGAGCCAGCAGTAAGTGCTTGCAGCCCAGAAAGCCAAATGTATCCTGGGCTGCATCCAAACAAGCATGGCCAGCAGGTCAGGGGAGGTGATTCTTCCCCTCTACTCTTGAGAGACCCCTCTCGGAGTATTGTGTACAGTTCTAGAGGCCCCAACACAAGAAGGACAGGGAACTGTTGGAGCAAGTGCAAAGAAGGCCACAGAGTTGATAAGAGGATTGGAACACTTCATCTATGAAGACAGGCTGAGAAAGTTGGAGCTGTCCAACCTGGAGAAGAGAAAGTTGTGTGGAGACCTCATAGCAACTTTCCAGTATCTGAAGGAAACGGGGAAACTGGAGAGGAACTCTTTGTCAGGAACTGTAGTGATAGGACAAGGTATAATGGGTGGGAATTGAAAAAGGGGAAATTTAGGTTAGACACTGGGAATAAATTCTTTACTGTCAGGGTGGTGAGACACTGAACAGTTCGCCCAACAATGCTGTGGATGCCCAGCCTGGGCAGTGTTCAAGGCCAGGCTGGATAAGGCATTGGGCAACCTGGTCTAGTGGGAGCTGTTCCTGCCCACGGCAGTATGGGGTGGGACTAGATGATCTTTCACATCCTTTTCAATCCCTTAACATTTTATGATTCTGTGACTGTCACACGTCATTGCTGTGCGTTACTACAGCACATCTCAGCATCGAGCTTCCAATATCCTAATGTAAAGGGAGACAACAGAAATCACATGATCAAGAAGCCCAGGAAGAAGTAGGACTCACTGAAAGTCAGATTCCTTCATATCCAATTGCTCATTGTTACATTACTCCTATCTGTCTACATTTCTCTTGCACCCTCCTGGGACCACTGGGCTTGTCAGTGAAACCACACACCTTGGCTGAGTTAAACCTAGAGTAGAGGACAAATCTTTTGCATCTGTGAGCAAGGCTTCTTGATTAGAGAAGGGACAAAGGACACACTATCTCCCTTCCAGTCTGGGCACTCAGTTCTCCTTCTGGGGAAATTCAAGGTTAGTGCATAGACAGATCTTGACCTGCCATGGAATATGGATGAGTCCTGGAAAGTTTTCTGCCCATAACCTGAGGACAGCTATATCCAAAGAATAAAGCTAAATCCAAATAATAAGTTATGAATACAGCTGTGCAACTTTTCAGATCTAAACATCTGAACAGGTGTTATTTCAGAAGTTTTTATTTATAAGCACTTTTTGTAAGTACTTATTCTTTTGTAAATTGTACATCAAATTTCAACTGATAAACCTATTTGCTTGCTAAGGGATTCCTTGCTAGCTTCTGAACCACAATGAAAAGAAGTTGCCCAGGCTGTAAATTCTGGATGTCGCCAGCTGTTTGATTTTTTTTTATTATACAGACACAAAACCTGGTGGATTGGATTTTAATCCCAAGCACAGCCATTATGGACTGCCACATAAGAGAATGATTCACTTCTGCAGTTCCATCCAGCAATCCGAGTCAGGATCAAGAAGGCACTAAATTCACAGAGGCACACAACAGTTCTGCTTAGTCGACATTTTCAGACCCTGTTTTGAACAGGGACAGAGAAAGGATGAGATGAAAGGGCCAGGTGGGTGGGGAACGGTAACAGTAAAGGAACACATTTCCTCATTCATCACCTGTTGAAGTCAGGTTGAAAAGACAGAGATTTCCTACCACTGTGACACTAGGTCACAGCCTCGAGTTTTCTACTAACTCAAGCTGTCTGGATTCTAAAGGTAGATTGTGTCACTCTTAAGGAGAACATGGAGGAGCTGAGAGGAGGTGGAGGAAAACTGAAGGGAGCAGCACAAAGAGCAGTGAGAGAGCAGGGGTCCCCATCGCTGCAAACAAGCAGTAGAGCATGCCTTACCTGGTGGTCCATGAAGTTTAGCTTTTTTTACTGTAAAGAGAAGAAAAAGAAAAGAACAAATTAAGAGGCTGTTAGTGATTTCATCCTGCAACAGTTTCCTTTGAATTCAATTATCACAGTGCATCATATTGACTGGACAACATCCCCTGCAGCTCTGGTAGCTGGAAAGCAACACTCAGTTAAACAGATCTGGAGACAAAAACTCCTTTGTATCCCATGGCACGTCTCTAAAGTGATGCATTTAAAAAACAATCAAGGATTATCGTTCGGAAAGCAATGTGATATGGCTAATGCAAAGCAATCTCAAAATCAGTCCTCTGCAACCCGAAGTTACTGGTTAGCAAGATGTCATTTCATACCACCTCACTTACAAAGTTACTTACAAACTCTCCAGAAGAAATAAACATTTCTTTATAAACAAAGAAATTCTCCTAACACTGTGTAGCAGACTTCCAACCACAAATTGAAAATAATCAAGCCTGAATAGCAGCTCCATAAGTAGCTCTATACTATGACATTGTCAATTAAATTAAATAAGCCAAACAAATAGCAGTGTAAACTCAAATGTCATTTTTACAAGCTCTACTCTGTTAATTTAATTCCAGGACAGCATTTATATATAGAAATAGAATTGTTAAAACATAAAACAGTATTGGCTCTTATCTCACCAGATGGAGAAGGTCCATGTCTACCTAGGGGAGATTTTGTTTACATTTCCCTTTTGCAAGCTCATATCCTCACTAAATTTGCTAAGTGTAAGCGTCAAGAGAAGACATCTCTAGGCTCCAGCTAGTTTTCCCAGTGGAAAACTAACATTAAGAAGAAAACATTTAACAAGCTAGGAAGCAAGATACAACAGAGAGCAAAAATATTCAAAAGCTGGTGCAGTGAAGTTTCCTCCAAAAAACAGAGCAGCCAATACTTATTAGAGGTTCACAATATCCAACTTTCAAGATAAAAGTTCTAGAAAGAAACAATAATAAATAAATAAATAATTAAAAAATAAAATAAAATAAAATAAAATAAAATAAAATAAAATAAAATAAAATAAAATAAAATAAAATAAAATAAAATGTCCTGACACAGTTACACACAGAGCTGCAAGAGAGTGTGATGCTGGAGAACAGTCTTGCTACTTGAGAAATTCTCCTTTGTGAGCATTTACAGTCCAGGTAGACGTTTGCATGAATGAAAATGATGTACCAGGTACATTATGAATGGTTACTGTTAAAAGGGCTTTACCTTTCACCTAGACTGACAAGGCCCATGAGCCTCTAGGTGTAAAATAAACTGATTCATTTTCTGCCAGATTCAGGGCTTGATGCACTCCTGATGCTAAACCTAATAGCGCAAGCAAAACGTACAACAGTGTGGGCCAGTACTCTTGCTGACTGAAGATACAGATGCCTTTTAATCTCCAAATCAGTCTGTTTAACAACTGAGAAATACGCAGGACAACCTACCCACTTTCTAGGTGCCTTCGCATACCACACAACAGCTGACATTTCATGAAATACTGCCCTGGAGTGGGCAGGCACCAGCTTATCGCAGAACGTCCTCTCTCCCCTCCTTTGCAAGAGGCAGGAGACAATGAAACAAGTGCGTGTGCTTGGAGAAAAAAGGCAAAGGAGGGCAGGGAACACGCAGCGAGCTTCAGCTGGCCTCTCCCTGTGTGTAACAAGCCTCACTACTATTAGCAGGGAATGAGAGGGAACCCCAGGGTAGAGATTTGGTATTATTTGCTAAAAACGGCAGCTGAAGTGGGCCACTGGCTCCCAAACACAGAGACGAGACGCAGCCTCTGCAGCGAGCAATATGCAAACTAAGAGACAGGTGCTGTTTGTACATTCCAGTCTCAGCCTCTAAATATTCAGAAGTTCCTTGGATGGAAAGTTAGCTAACCCAGAACTGCCTCAGCAACTGAGAGGGGCGCCCGTGTGGGGCTCCAGCAAGAGCTGTCCCGGGGCTCGGAGCAGCAGGGCTATCCAGGGGAAGCAGGGAATAAACAAAGATCACAAGCCTGCTACAGACCCACACGACAAAAATGGAATCTTTAGCAACTCCTAGGAATGAATACCATGCCTCTAGACAAACAACACGTAATAAATTACACCTTTAGCTGCAGAAACAGGGCTTATAACTAAGAGCTGAATCACAAACGTGTGAGTCTCGTCTCAACAGTAATTCTTTTGCTCTATCTGCAAGTCTGCACGGAATGTCCAAAAAATTCCCATGAAAAGTGACTCGGACATGTTTTTATTAGCCCTATGGGAAAGCACTTCCTAGGGGTGTGTAGAAAGCATTGCAAAGGTGCACCTCCTACAACACACCCCAGGACTGGTTGGGAGACTGCAGGATTCCCCATACAAGAGCTTGAATTTCTGGGAGTTCAGAGCTGGGATGGGCTGCTCGGTGCTCCTAAGGCCCACCATGTTTGTCAGTCCAGGGAATTCAGAGGTAGGGTGCATTGCACTGAACACCATGCACCATGCCATGAAGGACCACAGCTTTCCAAAGGAGCACGATGAGGAAAACTTTTGTATCCATACCCACTCCTTCTGTCTAGTTAGAGCTCCTCTATGCCGTGCACTCAAGGAAGGACTCGAAGGAGTTATGAAGATGTAAAGAAGCCTGATGCATTAATTACTCAGTGTTACAGCAAAGGCTGAAAAGTCATTGCTACATGACGCAGCATGACAGTACTTGGAAATCAAGCCATGTGTAACAGTACATTTTTATAATATAAAAATCTCATTTTTATAATATAAGACCTGTACCACAAAATGAAACCGTTCTCTAGAGCACCCAGCAACAGCAGGTTTTACAGATACAGTTGCACCTGCATGGCCACAGAGCAAAAACCTGAACATAATGTAAGTTAATGGTCTAGATCAGGTATTTCCTGACTCCCATTTATCCCATAGTATTCCTGATCTCTAGGGAAGGAGCATTTTTAAACCAGCTGGAGATGTAAAATTCTGTTCAGTTTCAAATGGCTTCTCTCAGCAAACTGGACAGCACACAAAATCCATCCATTCAGACACCAACATCAAACTATGCCGATCCTCCTATGCCACTGCACAGGAGGAACAGAACACCAAGGAGGGAATGAAAATGACAGAAAATTAGAAAGGAAGGCAAGACCTACTGCTTTGCACTGCCATGTGCAAGCACTTCATGAAACAGATGCACAGAGATGGACCTGCTCTGACTGCACATGAAGATTCATTTAATCTCCAAAAAAGATTTGAACATATCAGAGATACAGCTATTGCAAGGACTTATTAGAAAGTACACAAAACTTGATGTAAACATTAAATTCACCTATAGATTTTTTTTTCCCCCTCTGAGCATCTCTCACCATTTTGGCATTACTCTAAAAAAGACACAAAAAAGAAATGAAGTTGAAGTCTTGCCTGCAACTTGAAAAAATACAATAGAATTTTTTTAAAGCCAGAGCACGATTCCAGATGCTCTACAGCCATCACTTACAAAGGACTGCAGGGTCAGACAAACTCTTAAAGGCTAGGAAAGGAAAATACAAGCCAAGAATTGCAAAAAATGGTCCTGAATCACTGTGGGAGGATGAAAAAAGAAAAGCAGAGCATACATCAGAGTATTCTTACGCTCAGTTCTGAAGAAAAAGTCTTGTTATCCACATATTTTTCAAACAGTCTGAATGATAATTTTTTTCCTGAGCAGGTGCTACATACGCCAGTGAGATAATTAAAATTATGCATGCCAAATTACTGCAAGGCTCAAAAAACACCCTGCTCAAACCTCCTAAGCAGGCATACAATCATATTCAGATAAAGGGAACCGAGTGTTCTGAACACCTGCACATCCCAGATCACCTTTAACACTTGCTTGCAAATGAGAGGAATGCAACACAGGGAGTGCCTGAGCAGATGGCCAAAAGATTACATTCTAACTAAATCCAGCACATGACTTACCACACGGTCACTCCCCACACTAGAACAACACCTACATCCCTTCACAAGGGACAATAAAGCGCCATGGAGGGGCTGTGGGAGAAAATAGAAGAATGAAAGGGCGCAGTTTTAATTACTACTTTTAAAAAGAAATGCAATGCTGACAAAAATGCATTCTCCTGATCAGCTATTTGATAAATAGCTTCCTCCTCCCTGTGAAACACTAATGCAGGGTTAATGTGTTTTCGAGAGCACTCTAACTTCTACAGTAACTTTCCCCAGCTGAACAACAGAATCAACACGTTTCCATTTCACTCTACTTTTCTCCCCTTTTCCAGGCACTCAGACTTCAGTGTACATGACACGCAGCACAAGGTGCAAAGGTTGCTTGAACAACAGAAATAGGAGACCACAGCAAGCTGCTAATACTACCCAAGACTAAATCAACACACCAAATTCACAGCCTGTGCACCCTCCGGCAGGCACGCAAAAGGGAGGGGAACCCTTCTGGGAGGGATGCAATGTTTGGGCAGTGCTCCAGCCCTTCACGTGTGTTACACTTTCTATTAGTGCACCTTTGGAAACAATTTTGCTGCCTGAACACTGCGCCAACAGCTGTAGCAGGTGTACCCCACGCAGAGCCAGAAACACCTCCTACTCACTTCTTGGAAGTTACTGATAAAATCAATACAGGCTGGCAAGTGGCTCAAGACTGGCACTTTCAACAAGGACGGCTCTGTCCCTGGAGATCCCACCCTGACACACAAGGACCTTTCACAGAATCGGTGAGGTTGGAAGGGACCACAGTGGGTCATCTGGTCTAACCTCTCTTCTCAAGCAGGGCTATCTCAGAGCACAGGGCTCTGTCCTCTTGTGCTCAGAGAGTTCTTGAATATCTCCAGTGAGGGAAACTCCACAACCTCTTTCCCTCCCCTGGAAATCAAAACATGCATGGACTCTGCATACCCTCATCTTCCATCTGAGGGAGAAGCCCTTCTCTTCCCTGCTATCTGAACCCAAAAGGTGCTGCAGGCTGGAGGAAGCAGAGGCCATGAAGTGACTTCGGCTCTGATTTTAACTCAGTCACTCTTTTGTTTCACAAGATCCCTATTAAAGCCCAGCAGCGCCATTTATGTAATTAAATGCAATTGCAAGTGCCATAGTAGAACAGTAGTAGTGGCTGTGCCACGAAGCTCTTCTCCTCCTTCCATAATTCCTAAGAAAGGAAAAGCGGGATAAAACAGCTGTTTAATGCTTTCCCATGTCTGTTACAAAGATTCAATGTGACACAGCCACCTTGATATTCCCAGCCGGAGACAGGTGTAAAAAGAAAGGCTCTGCTGCATTCTCATACATTCAGAGCTAAATTATGCTTAGAAGGAAAAGATTTCCCTGAGCTAGAGAAGGATAATTGCACAGGAGGCCCCAGGGACCCACCAACACTCAGCAGCACCTCAACAGCTCTGCTGTCACTGCAGAGCCCAGAGCAGGGTCTGTTTGGGCTCCAGCTTCTCCCAGGAGAGCCCTGCAGAGCTGGGGTTGTTACTGCAGATGAGGTTCCTTCAGCCTCATGGGTCATTGAGAGACACAGGACCTAAGTCACATTCATTACTTTATACTTTGTTTTCTGCCAGGCAAAACAAAACCACTGGTTTACATATAAACATTGTACCACTCAAGCAGGGAAGAGAGTACTTTATGCCCCAGTGTATTCTCTTTGAGAATGACGTGATGGAAACACAGTGGACCAACAGTCCTAACAGCTGAGACAGAATTCACAGTACACGGGTGATAACATTCTGTTATTGCTTAATGTGGAAGGAGGGCTGGGCTGATCAGAGAACAGCTCTGCTGCCAGAAGGAAGAAGAGCCACTGACAAATGCCACTCTGCTTAGTAACTGGCAGAGAGCAGAAATATAGTGCAGATTTCCAACAGTACCCAAAGAACTACGGTTGCATCTAAGGACAAATTTTTTTTTACTTAGTACTTGAAACAGTCGTTCAAAAATCCATTACCTCTTTGATTGAGACAGCTGTGGGGGAACCTAGATAGCGAAATTTACCTCAACTGAACCGAAGGATCGATCTGCTTTAATAAGTAGTCCGGAATAAATGGAATAGATGCAATACGAGTTCATTAATTTTTAATAGTTCATAGAAATGAAAAAAAAAAACAATACCAACATACCACAAAGCACTTATATATTGCAGTTGCCAATCATGCAGCAAAGAGCCTTCTTCAATTTGACCACTCTGAAAGCCCACAGGACAGACCGACTTGCCCTTCTAAAGGCCTTGGGAACCATGTCAAACAAAGGGAAGATACATTCCCTTCAGCAACCAGCCATTACTCAAGGATTCATCTCAAGAAGGGGGAGGGCAAAAGAGAGATTCTAATCTGTTGTCTGTGATAGCAAATTGATCTACCCAAGAGATTTCTGTATTGCCAGATGTCTTGAAAATGAATTAGAATCCTTCGTAATTCATATGAATTAGCATCTTCCTGCTCAGATGATCTGCATATTCATTACCCTGTCCAGAGGCACACAAAACTACTAAGTTTATTTGATTTACAATACAATTGCCAACAAACAGCTTTCTACCAGCCACTCCATCCTTCCTGCCCACTGGACAGTGACTGATAGCAGCTGGGACATGTGACTGCTTGCAGGGTTTTCCAAATCGCTCTGCAAAGGAGACACACACTCAATATTAACTCCATTCAAGGTTCAGCACCATTTCATAGAGGATTTCCAGGAAAGCATTACATAAAATACACATCTCAGTGACTCCCCACACTGCCAAACCTCACTAGATCCTCCCCTATTCCTCTGTAAATTCTCTGGTCAGTTAAGATCCAGGCCTTGCACACAGACAAGTGTCACAAGCTGCAGGAAGACAGCACCCCACTTGCTCCCCTCCACAGTCCAGACACTCCACAACTTGGGGCTGACAGATCAGTCCCAAGGGGATATTGCTGCCTGGTTCTGATTACTCAGCTTCACCCCACCATTTGTTTGTTGCCAGAATTTTCCCTTGTATGGGAAGAATTTTGGTGAACAAAGTATTGAAATCTAAGCAGAAAATGCTAGCTTTTACATGTAAAAGCTACATATCACAGTCTTGTCTAAACCTCTATTACTGCTACAGCCCATGAACATCAGAGCAACACAGCACAGTGACGAGGTAACTGGACTATTCCCCAGTATTTCATGCACATAAAGCTGGGAGAGTCAGCAGGACAATATAATGGCAAATCTCCACAAAACTGAGCAGACTCATAGTTAATACACGGTGCTGATCCAGTTATAAAATGAAAGATACATTCAACTATTTTGCTCTACCATCCAGTCTGAACCCCTTACTGAAGCAGGTAATTTCATACCTCCTCCAAATATTGTCACTTTTCAGCCCAGCTTTTTCATAAAACTTAGTAAGTGTAAACAGCACAGCTCAGCTTGCATCATAGCTTTATAGTGTTCTACTTCTTCCATCCCTACCAAAGTTACTAGACAATGTATGCAGAACAAATTAAAAAACAGTGTAGGAAACCTTCTCTGGCATTTGCACATACTCCCCGCATTCTCACGGTATACCTGGAGGAGCAGATAAACTTTGCAAATCCTTTGACAAGAGTCGTTTAACTGTGGGGGGTTATTTTATAATAAAACTCAGTCCTCATCAGCAAAATAAGCCTTCTTTCAGAAGGTTCTACATCTCAAAAAGGTATTTCATGCAACAGAAGGGGTGACAATTTACTTTCTATTCTGGTTTAATGTACTAGGCAGTTAATGTACGTAGACTTCTAAACACTTTCAATGACAAAACAGATTTAGACAGTTAAGAGACACATCTGTGTCTTGTTTACAGGTTAATCTGTTACCAGATCTGATTTGACACACTGACTTAACATCACACAGGTTTTCAACTTCCTGTACTGAAAGGTTTCATATGTATTCTTGTTTGTTGCATAGCTCAAGAACTCACCTGCCTGAAATACCCATTTAACTATTTCAGCAGAAAGTCACAGGTGAAGAAACACTATGACAATTTAAAAACAAAATTTATAAATAGTGCTGCAGAAGATATGGGGATTGCAGTTGTGAACAGAGTTTTGGACAGAAAAAATGAAATGTGTATCAAAAACAAACTGAATTTTACTAGGGAACTGCAGAACAGGAAAAATGGAAGTTGAACTACGTACACAACTTGTAGAAAGCAACTGTGCCAGGGAACTAAATGCAACAGGAAAATTAAAGAGGTCTGTAACTGATTCCTTCCTTGACGTAGACATCAGATTGGTCTTCCAAATCCTTACACCAGCATTTCTCAGGAAAGTAGTATCAGGATGCAAGGTCAGGCTGTTGTTTGTTGGTTTGAAAACAATATCTGAAGTAGAACAATTAGGACAGAGTTCACAGAGAGGAAGGGAGGGAGGAGACTCACAATACAACAGGTCCCAAAACCCAAACATACCCTCATCTCTGAACTTTTAAGTAAATACATTGATTTTACTAAAAATCTAGCACAAAACAGGATCTACACTGGCAAAACACAATCAATACACTATGACCATTCAGCACTGCAAAAGGAATCCAGCATTTTGAAACACACAGATCATTTTATCCAAAAAAGCCTCAGGAGATCGTAACAACAAAATGCTTAAAACATTGATAAGCTATTTGGTAAACCACAGCTCAAATCTTTATTACATTAAACATTAGCACTTAGTGAAACTTCTGCTTTGCAATAGAAGCTGCAAGAACTTTATTTACAGCTGATTCCAGAAAAAGCTTCCTGAAAGGCAGTAGGAAGCATTCAATTGATTTCAGATAAAGAGCAGCTGAAATAGGCTTGACAATATTATTTCTTCTGTTTGGCAGGGAAAAAAAAAGTGTATTCATGAACTATACAGCCAAGAAAGCTGGAATCAGATGCTGGAAGCAGTAAAGAAAGTAGGAACATGCAAGTCTTGAACTTTACAACCTCCTGAAACAGACTAGCACTGCCAGAGTGCCAACAGCCCTATACTGTTTTCCAGTTTTTACATGAAATAAACTTGGAACCAGAAAAAGTGCAGAAACTGCTACATCCAGGCAGCTTGTGTGGTGAAACGCCAAGCAGGAGAGAGAAAAAGGAGGTGGCAGTTGAGGAGAGGAGTGGAATTCCTAACACTGGAACACTCTTCCAGAAATTCCCATCACTGCAGACGCTCTTCTGGACTTTGAGTATATCTATCCCCCTTCCTCCTGCCTGCATGGTCCCCCAGTTCACCTGGCAGGCAGGTGGTCTCAAGGCACTTCGCCAGCCAGCACAAAATAGACCAACCCCCTGAGTTCAAGTTGATTTCAGGTAATTAGAACAATAATTGATAGTCATAAACCAGCTTCTGTCCATTTTGGGACCTGCTGAAATGACAGCTTCCCTGTGCCCAGGCAAATATCTTTCCTCTACAGAGTGCATCTCATTATTGTCCTTAAAGACCATGCAGAAAGTGTTTGCTCCAGCTCTCAAGAGCCCCACAGCCAGTGCTGGAGCACAAGGTGCCTCCACCAGCCTGCACACTGCTCTGCAGAGAGCCCTCTACCTCATAACTCACCTTTTCCACTTATCTGGCAACAATCACGACCTCAATGCAAAGCCACAAGTTAATTCTAGAAAGGCAAGACCCAGCAACCTCAGATGTTTATTTAGAATTGTGCTTTGCTTCTTCATAACCTTCCCACAGACACATTAACATGTACTTGAAATTTCACTTCGCTTCTGGCTGTCACCTCAACAGACATTTGCTGCTCAAAACCAAAGGCCTGGGCTCAGACACAAAGTTACTGACGCATTCAAACTGTCTTCAGATGGTTTTCTTCACTGAGGAAAGGCTCTGAAGTGTCAGCTCTCCTGTCCTATTTCTCCACAAAGAACACATTCAAGTAACACAAGAATATTCACAAGCAAGACGCCACAGAGAGCATTTTTGCTGTTTCACAGATGTTTGCCTTCTGGTTACTGCCTCTCCCACTACCAGCACAATGACAATGCCAGTCAGATTTGTAATTCATAGCTTCCAAAGTGTCAGTTGTTTCAGTAAGTCTGACAGTTCCACTGCTCAAATTAGATGCTGGAATTCCCAAAGAACCACTTTGACATCAATGATATCTTGCATTTGGGTTTCAAACCAGATGTCTTCTGTCTGGCAGACCAAGGGGCTCTTTCCACACCTTCAGCAGGAGTTTTTACTAAGAGAAATCATATCATGATAGCAAGGGCTGTAGAATAAGCCCACTAGCCTACATCTTATCCATACAAACATTGAGACAATTCCCAGGAAAGAGCATGACATGACAATACAGCAGTACCTACTCTACAAATTACTATGCCCCCAGGCTTAGGACCCAGAGGCGACATTTTTGAAAGCAGTGTTTCACATGGTCTATTCTACCACCAAATTTCCTCCATCCCCAACATAATCAAGGCTTAAGGGTGCCAACAGCTTCAGCTGAATTCAACACCAAGGGGGAATACATGCTTCAGACACCTCACTTCATAGTTTAGCCTTTTTGCTATACATATCTGTTGTCACCACACAGCAGTATCGATGTTTTAAAGTAGACAGACAGCACAAGCAAACAATATCATTTTGCATAGAGAAGAAAGGGACTTATATCAAAGAGAGGCAAGATGCTTTGCTACTTGTTTGACACAGCAAACGTAGTCTGGCTTTTTTAAAACTGAAGAGCCTCCCCTCAACCACCATACACAAAAGAAAATCCTTCAAATTTTGTAGCGCTATAAGCAGAGAACTAAGTACCTTATTACTACTACCACCAGTCCTCAAGGGCAAATACATACACCTTAGCTGACTGAGTAATCCCTCCTAGCTTTGGTCTGACCTAGCACAGGCAGGTGAGCATCATCCCCAACTGATTGGTCTGGATCAGTTATACCTTTCTTCAGAAGTGGGAAAACAAATACACACTGAAGTTTTGTTACGATGTGCCTACAAGACTATGCTTTTGTCCAAAGTTTGCGCTCCAAGAGACTGGGGAAGCAGAGTGTGGTGATGGTGAAATGGACTTGATACTATTTGTGTAAGAGAACACCTTGCAAACAAAAGGAAACTGAGGATTTAGCCAACTTCCCTGATTCCAGAGAACAGCTAAATCCACCTACACACACCTAGCCTACAAACACTTAAATCAGTTGCTAAAAAGCACAGCTAGGAGAAATCCTCACATCTATTTCTTCCTTTTTTGGCCAACCAACACTGACACATTTCTGAAGATCCACTAAAGTTTCTACTCGGCAGCTGCTTTGAACTGAGCAGTGAGGACAGGAACAAATCTCTTACTCAAATCACAGAGATTATGAGAGGTTAATCCTCCTGACGCTGGCAACACAGACAGCTCTGTCAGGCGACCTGGTTCCCCAACCAAGAGGTGAACTAAACAGTAATCCAAGCTGCCACGCCTCTCCAATATTCTCCTGCAGCCTTAATATTGTTAGTCAAAAAGCAGTTTGGGTGCAATATACTGGAGCAAGTATGTCTGACTCTCTCAGAAGATGTATTCTGCTAGACTGTGATTTGGTCACTTTGCCTTAAGGTGTTTCCTACAGGTTACAGATTTCTCCTGAACTTTTAACTGTTTTATGATCAGAAAAGACAGCATCCTACTCCTGAATCTGTGTCTCCTCATGGAAAAAAATAAAAATCCATCAAACCTTAATGAATTTTTAAATGTATCAGATAAATACTACTTCACAGAGTACTAAAGGAGGCTTCCCATTTTCAGTGTCATAACATGACCTTCTTTCAAATTCTGCAAAGTTCAGAAATATATTATTTTAAGTGAGTGGCAGAAATATATTATTTTAAGTTATTGGAAATGCCTTAATTGATTAAGGGAACAAAACCCATGCTACTTAATTTTACACAAAACAGACTGCAACTCACATATGCCTCCAGCTGTCAAAGACTAAGGAAATATGCATAATGAAAGACATATCCTTGCACCAGAAGGCAGGAAAAGAGACAGACTGATAATGTATTGAGTCTGCTAGGAGCCAGTCTGAGCTGGTAAACTGACTTTGATGACAAAGCAACAGCTCAACTAGTTTATAATAAAAGCTTCAGTGGGGGGGAAAAAAAGCCAAAGAGTAAATAGAAAAATGCTTTAAAAATGCCACACATAACAAAAACCCCTTAATAATAATTCAGAAACTAGACAAATTAAAAATCAGTTTCTTCAGGTTTGGGGGGGTGGGTAGGTGTATTTATTTCAAAAATAAGATACACCTCTCTAAAGAATCATTTCTTCCAAGACACAGAGCACACGCAGCTTCTGCTCAGATGTTGCACACACAGGTAAAGGCCACTTAAATTACTAGAATCTTGACAGAGTTATTAGATAAAATCACACAGCCTGGTCACAGCCAAGGTAACAGCCGCTAGAAGACACAATTACTGTGGTACCAAAGAGGAAAGAGCAGAAATGACAGAACAAAACCACCTGTGTGCTTGTCCTTTGGCGTGTGCTTTTCTCCTGTCAACAAAAGTCACCTGAACAGTCTCCCCAGTGACTCAGGTTTCTACACTCCCTGTTCAGACTCAGTGTAAACAAGATGCACCCTGGAAAAAAGAATTGCTGACTAACCACACCAGTAGTGATCGCCACCTAATCACAGCCTTGGTCTATTTTCTGGTAGTTTCGATTTAAGTTACAGGATTGCAAGCACTCAGCCAACTGGAACACGGCTACTTGTCAAGCAGGACTGAACACAAGCTTGTCCTGAAAGGCACTGAGATAAAAAAATGATACTAACAAATGCCACTGTTCAAATTCAGAAGTCTAGCTTATTCACTGAAAGAGAAACTCAAAAATAAAGCAACAGTACATTTGTGGTGGATTCAGTAAATTTTATTTTTTTTTTTAAGCAAAAACATCCCACCATGCTACAGTAAATTATAAGCTTCCAAGAAAAACAGCAACTGTGTTTTCTACACCAAATAATGAAGGAGGATTGGTCTAGCATGAAAAATATTTTAAACTAAAATATCAATAAAATTTTAATTTTATAAAATATCAATAAATATTATTATGTTACTTAATATTTACCTGTTTGGCTTCACAAACCAGAGAAAATATTAATATCTAGGAGACAGACACAAGCTTGACTGTGAGAATTAAGAAAGAGTAAAAGAACTTGTTAGGGTATGAGTTATGGTGTAACTGAATGAGATTCCAGGCAGGAAGAGGAAATCTAATAACAAAACACTGTTGGCAAACTATACCTTTGGCAGTCTGATTTTAATATTCACATTCACAAATTGCTCAGACAATACTGGTTCCTGGAGGACACCCACAAATTGCAGAAATAGGACACTTAGATTGCCATCTAAAAGAGCCACACTTCATAAACACATTAGCACTCACCTGCCAATACTTTTGTTTTTACACAGCACGTACACAAAGAACTAAACCATAAGAAGGTTGTACTAATGACAAGGAGTGTGCACAAGACTGTTCTCCTGAAAGCTGTGCTGCTTGCTTGCATCTGAGCCTCCATAAAAAATAAGGTGAAAATCCACCATGTTAAATAGTCTAAGAATCAAAATCATTAACCAAAAAAAACAGCCTTAGGTAACAATCGAGTATGAGCAAGTTCCTCCACATGTAGATTCTTTTTCTTATTATTAACTTTTATAACTAAGCAAGATGCCACATCAAAATTTTAACTTAATATACAATTTGTGTATAGCAAGTAGCTGTCAGAACAGTAACTCACATTACAATGAAGTTAGTGCAGTGAGGAAACAAGACTGGAAGGGTCCTTTGGGATCACCAACTCTAATGCTGCTTCTGCAAACACCTGTACCACTTACACCATTCTAAATCATTCCTGCCTTCCAGCCAACATCTTAATTACTGGCATGTGTATACCTTCTATATCTTATGTCAACATTATCCCCCCCTCAATGTTTTTCCTTGTTCCATGTTTAATTTCCTGATGTTTTTAATGGACACAAGTCCAGATCCCATCAGTTTCTGTTTATCAGCACAGTAAAGAGACACAAGGACTCCCCAACACCTTTCCTTTCATATCTTACAGAAATGCCTGTCATTTGTCTCTCAGTGTACAGTTTTTCTACAGAACATCAACCTATTTTCATTATCACTCACCTCAAGGGTCATTGAGTCCTTCATGCATTATATTTATTTGCTTCAAAATTTACTATGTAATTTGGACTTGTCTTAAAATTTGACATACACATTTGTATTTTTTCTTGCCATGACACAAGTGGAAGACATTTATCTGCTTCTCTGGCTAGTCTTTTCAACATTACTAGATTCTGCTACAGCCAGTTCCTTATACTCTTTACACGTCTTTTGCCAATTCCATTTTTCTTAAAAAAAAAATGAAAAAAGTCTGCTATGGGATTTGTGAGATATTACAGTCCAAATAGATGCATGCTTTCATCTAGAAACAACAGGCTAGCCCACAACAATCTCTCACAAACCTGTGCCACATTTCATACATGATACCCTTCCACACTACTTCCACCTGTCTATAGAATTTTTATCACTCTCTCCTAAAGATTTATTTTAAACTTTACATATTGTCACAGTCTTGCCTGCTTTTGAAGCCAACATCTGCATTTGCCCACATTTGTCACTTATCTCCTTTATCATCCTACTGCCAATCCACAGAAATCACCTCTATTCCTCTTCAGTTAGGTGATACCACTGCCCATTTACAGTTGTAGTTAAACATCTGCTAGCAGAGTTCAGATTTCAAGTGTTGCATGTTTTAGCATTCTGCAATAGACATTACCAGACTCAAATTCAGGATATTAAAATTTTTCTCCCAGCCCTGTGCATCATTTTCAGTTTCATAAGAAACAATTCCTATAGTCCAGGGACCATACCCAGCCCATCTTTACACAACTCCCTGTACCCAAGCACAGAAGTCTCATTCCTTCCTCTGTGGAGGCCGGCTGTTTCCCCTTTTCACGTGACCGAAGCACATTCTGTTACCTGTTTTTATTGCCATTTGCAAGACGTCACCTTGTCGGCTGAGGTGGGAGCCCGTGCCTCAGCCCTGGACTTCCTGATTTTCAAGATACACCTTCCTTTACAAACTGTTTTTTTTACCCACACCTCTCAGAGGTTCTCTGTTTGCTCAGCATATCCTGACACAATGAACAGGTGAATCATCAGCTCTGGGGTCATTTCCTAGGTGGAGCCTTTTCTGTTATTTGAGATGCTAATATTTACCCCTGCAGCTTCCCTGAATTTCATGCCCTCCTCTGTATCCAATCTCCTCACTTCACCAAAACGCCTCTTCAGTTTCCCTGGAGGCTTGACAATTGCTAATCTACATGTTCATCTATTTACCATAAATAAGTTTCAGTTGTGGTCATTCAAACCAAGTTCACTTCCATGTCCAACTGCCCTGAAGCATCTTCTGTGCCTCTCAAAGGCACATCTACAATTCACTCCATCAATTTTACGACTTTAATCACTGTCTGATGGTGAAACTGCCAGATAACACAGCTTCCTGCACCCAGCCATGACCAATAGCATATATTCTCTGGTGTGGGGAGTCAGTTTTTCACAGTGAGAATACACAGAAATACTTTGCTCTATCCAGGTTACGAGATTTTTACCCACATTTAAATCCTGGACTACGTGCAGTAGATCTCTTGTGCTATCACAACAAAATCTCTTATCAGCTCTTCCCAAAGCAATTTCAGCCCAGCTGGTTCTCTTTTATCCACACTAATGCTGCTTTACAATTTTGCATCACCAAACCACAGTGGAATTTTCCCAGTCACCTCTATTCCTCTCTTTCTAGAGTAGGACATCACCTCAAACATCTCTCCCACTCGTCGTGACTCCTGCTAAGCTTTTGGGGGCTACTTCGGAGTCCCAAACTAACAGCCCCCTTTCCACCACTTTAGTCCCAAGTTTACCATTTTCCTTTATAACACTAATGTGTTTGCACCCTCTTGGAAAACTAACTCAACAGCACTAATTTAAACGTTTTACATTGTTTACTTTTATGTAACTGTAGCACTTGTCATTTCAGGGTCGGGTCACCGCAATTTCAACTGCAGCACTAGCTCTTCCCTGACGTTCTATGAGAAAAAATACGCAATGCAGGCCCCCAGGAGCGTGCACAGCGTTAATTCACATATATTCAAATTTCTGTCACGTGCTACTCTTTTCCAAGACAGCCTGAATATGTTTCTACATCTACTAAAGTGTCAGGTTTATACAGAACAGTAATCTCAAACTTAAGTTTACAAAAGAAGTAAAACGTCTGTCAGTCGAGCTCTGTTAAACCACACTCCTCCCACCTAGCAGAAGTGTAACAATACACTGATTTAACACTGCGATCTAATAGGTCATGGTATGTCTTGATCTCTTTTTAACGATGAAAAAATATGTGAATACTTATCATTATAGTCAGATTATTCATAATATAGCATCCACATGCTTCTACTCAAATATCAGACATTACCAAACTCCATTTTTCCCAATTCTTAAATACTGGAAGGGCAAGCAGTACAACTTCCATCATAGCTCCTCCAACCTAGGGAAAGGCACACCAGCTTCTCCTGTTGTGATGCTGAAGCTGGTAAATCACTTCAGCAAAAAAAGCATAAGTTTGTCACATATGATGATAATAAGCATAAAGTTGCTGAGAACCGTAGGAAATTCTTCATCAATTTTACTTCAGAATCTGATATTTTACTGTAAGACTCTAGGTTGTTACATTTAAAAAATACTATGTACTAACAGAGGGTCATATTAGATGACTACAACAATCCATTCTGGCCTTATAACTATGGAGTTTCTAAGCAGTTAATCTCCTCAAAAAATCTCCTACTAAAATGGAGCATACACAGACTCCACTTACTTAATTTGATAGGTCAAAATCTAATAAAATTCTGCACATGCAGCAAATTATACCAGGTAGGAAAGACTGAGATAAAACTACTGCTTCATGTCCATTTTTCCCACCCTACCAATCCACATCCATATTGCATGCCAAATTCAAGTTGCTCACTACAAGTTTAGGTTCAGATCAGGAGTTCAAGACTGGGGATGTCTGAACTAGAAGATATTGAGAATTTAACTTAAAACCAAGACTTTATTAATTTATAAAATGGCATTATAGTTTTGGTATGGTTAGAAATCCCAAATCCAAGAACAATGTCAGCTTTCTAGTAATTTATGTAATTTATGACCTCTCTGACTCTCAAAGAGGAGCCACATGAAGCGTGAAGAGGCCAAAGAATCTCCTGAAGAACACCACCTGCCTGCCTTTACAAAAATCTTATAATGAAGCAAAACTCATGAAATCTGGAACATTAAGAAAAGAGCAACAACAATTTTCTACAAGGTTGGTAACAGTTTACTCAGCTGTCAAATTCCTTCCTCACACAAAGCTGACAAACTACCTTGGCACCATGTGTCTGGTACTCCTGGCCCTATAGGAAGAAACGATTACCAAGGATTTACAGAATACAGGTTTGTAGCTCTCCAGTGAGTAATTGCAGCCTTAACACTCCACAAGGACTTTGTTTGCAAAGGACTGAGGTTGTTGGAACAGAGGAGTGTGTGATAACTACAAGTGAATAATTATAGGTACCAAAAATCTCAAGTCCCTGGACATTTTCTGAAAACCTGTTCTGAAGTTTATACAAATCTTTAGGAAAGGAAAATGTCTCTAATAGTTTTCTGTCTAGAAATTCAATACCTACATACTCGGCAGCTTTATGCTGATTATCATCATACGTGACAAACTTATGCTTTTTATCTGAAGTGGTTTACTAGCTTCAGCATCACAACAGGAGAAGCTGGTGTGCCTTTCCCTAGGTTGGAGGAGCTATGATGGAAATTGTACTCCTTGCCCTTCCAGTACTTCAGAATTGGGAAAAATGGAGCTTGGTAATGACATTGGACAAAAGCACTACACATCCTGCAGAACAGGTTCCAGGTGATGCAGCTCCTTCACAGTTCACTTTGCTTTATCCAACCATGCCTGCATCCCTGTCACATGGACTGCATCACTGTGCTGCCACAATGGCTCAGATGCTTCATGGGCCACCACACTTAGCTCCAGATCCAAAAATCCTTTCAGCAGATGCCAACAAAGACAACAGCAGGTTGGTTATATGGTGCAGACTTTGTCTGAGCAGAGCAGCAATGCAAAAGTTAAGGGAAAAAGCATGTTATTTTTATTTTTTAATGATGGTTTTTAAGCTGAGCATTACTACATTGACCAGAGCAGAGAAAATAAAAATCTGCAGTTATTTTATACCTGACAATTAGGTCTCCATGGTGGAAATGTTGGAGTCTATTTAGCAAAGCATTTGGGTTGTAAAGATTTAAGAGAGTTAACTCACAGGAGCTTTAAGTAATAAGGTTAAAACCAGTATTCCTTAAAGGGACACAGTCAAGGCTTGACGCCAAAATTCTTTTTGAACTCGCCCACAGTTCTAGGCTAGAGATTATCTTGAACAAGACACCTCCTCTTATCCTTCATCAGACAAGAGACCCCAGTCCTATTCACTTTCCATTTATACAGTATGTTCAACTGCAAGGAACAGCATCAAGAGTCTGAGGTCAGCATAAAGCTGTTGAAACACTTTATGCTTTTAAATGCTCTGACACCCCAGATGTAGGCAATCCAAAAGGGAACAAAATCAGGTTTTTTAGTTCCTTTAAAACAGTTTCTACTCCATGCAGTTTGTCCGACAATATTAAGATTTCTACAAATTTAGGCGTGGCCAGCAAAAGTAAATCCTACAAACAAAGCAGGTGACATTTATTCATACCTGACACTTCAGTTAATAGTTTCTTCCAGTTTCCATGGACTGAAGCTCTCTCAGCATATGCTTCCATGTTGAATACATGGACCCAACTCCCATACAGTTCTATCCAAATCCCACTCCAACTCATCTGACAAAAGGATGAACAGGCACTCAAGAGCAGTACGCCAGAGGGAACATAAACTAAGTGACAACCATTAGCAGGCAGTGTTCCCTTACATTTTTAGGATGTCCACATCTAGCTATCAGAGAAGCAGCATACCTGCCAGTATGTGCTCCAATTCCTTGCCACTTCCCACAACAGCAGGACACAGTACCGGGCCATAATATAGTGCTTAGGAAGTTCAACCAGCATCAGTCAAAAGAATTCCTCAGCTGAGGACTTCTCATCATCTAATTTGATCCTCTAGCCACACAACTGGTCTCTTGCCCTCTGTGCTACGTAAGAGAAAGGCTGCCAATACCTGCAGGTAGTCAAAGTTTTGTGATTTTGAAGTGTAATTATTCAATTATTCAAAGTTTATAATGGGGAAAATAACTTAAAAGGACAGTAAGAAATGTGTTTTGAAAGCCTGGTGAAAGAGTTGGATGTCTCAGCTGTTTACGATGCACCAAGTAAATCATATTTGTATCTTCCCATGAAATTATCACCCAGAGATTTCTCCGTTTAACTTTTTTTTTTTTTTAAATCTGGATTAGACTTGAAGCTTTCTTCCCAGCTGAAATAGACCTATAGATGCACATAATGTATTTAGCTGAAATCTGCTCATCATGGAAGACAGCATTATTCATATAAAGACAGTTAAACAGAGAAATGCTGGAGAGCTCATATGCCTGCCAAAAGTACTTCTTCAGTTCTTTCAAAACTTGCAAATAGCATTCCAACTCAACAACTGTTGAGCAGCAGAACAACTGTTTTGGATCACCACTCCAATTTTCTTCTACAATTCTTCCACAATTATTTAATAGTTACCTGCAGTAGCTGTGATCAAATCAAATACAACATGGTCTGTCCAAAGACAATCTCTAGAAATACACAAGGGATATTTCAGAGGGGGTTAATTTCATAAAGTTGAGAGTAATTACTACCAAATAGACTGAGAAGAATAAATCTGAACCAAAACTGTCATAATGAGATTCAGGAATCATTTATTAGGAGTTTTCCAGAGGGGGCCAAAAAGCCACTACTCTTCAAGCAATAAGGACAGCTGAATTCCATTCCACTCCAAAGAGCTACAAAGCCATGGTGAAATATAAGAAATAAACTGTATTGACACAGGTTGTGTGGCCCAAGATGTAGGAAGTTAGATGCAGGGAAAAGCAAGGGAGTTAAATATAACAAAAAACCTGAACAGAGACAAAAACACCAATAAGAATATTGCCCTCCCAACCCACCAGCTGATTTAACTGCTAATGGTGAAAAAGCATTAGGTATCTCATACACAATTGCCCCATGCGAGATCAGGTACTTTCCAGCAAGCGAAGATAATGTCAAATATCCTATGTGCAAGTAATAAAAATCGTAAGGTCTCAAAAACTGCCATTCACATGTCAATGAAGTAGTCTGTAGCCCAGTGACTTTTCCTGTAAATGCATCCAGAGAGATTAGAAAAGAGGCTCCAAGAAGAACAGAGTATGACACCCAAGGTGTCACACAGAGTACACTTGTAGGAGGTCAGGTACCTACAGATCACTGAGCACTCAAGACAAATGTCTGAAATGTCTAAGGAGTTAAAATTCTGGAAAAAAAAATTAAAAATACCTACTATTCAGCATCAGCTTGGAAAGACTAATCTAAACTGTACACACATGAATTTTTTGAGACATGCAACTTACAAAGGCAGGACGTTCTCAATAATGTGTAAAATTACATAGTATGGTGGGTATCCAGTGAAACAGTAATAGACAGCCACTTGAGAGGCTGGCCATGATCACTGGTGTTTCCCATTCCAAATGCCTGCTATATTTCAATCCTGCTCAATTGGGCATTTGCCATTTACACAAAACCAAGCAGGACACAGAAGCCAGTCAAAAGGCAAATAACGAAAGCAGAATTGTGCACAGCAGCCTAGTCAAGTATAAGGAGGGCCTAAAATAAAAGAAAATCCATCTGAAATCCTGCTAAATGCAAAAAGAGCTGATCCAAAAATGCAGGACATACCTATAGAGTATCAGAAAGCATTTGACAAATTTTACAGGTCACAGTATACAAGCAAAACATTACTTCAGTAAAGCTCTTGGCAAACACTGCTAAAGCATGCACAGATAATCAGAAGCCAACAATATGAGTAAAGCAGATTTTAGTTCTCTATTTAACAATGATGAGATCAACACAACAATATTAATTGCAATTTTCACTACTATACAAACTTCAGAAGTACAGCCAGAAAATAAAGACTGCAAAGAAAAGCAAATTCAAGTGCTAAAGGGAAACCTTTCAAACTATTGACTCCAGAAATCTTTCTGTCAAACAAGAGGCAAGAACAGCAAGTTGCTTTCATACACTTCCACACCAAGAAAATGCCAGGTATTAACTAATAAGCTTTAACCTACGAAAGAGACAGAGCTGGTGAAGACCCTACACACTTTCACAGCAGCTTCTAATCTGTTTGCAAGACCACACAGTGAATTATCAGAATGAAAAAGCAATGGAAAAATAATTACTAGGCACTTCTCCCCAGTTCAAGATCTCTTGGAAGAGCAGCAAGAACTGCTTTCACTGAGTGATTGAATTATTTTTCAAGACACCCAGTAAAATTTGACCACAAGGCACAAAAAAAAAAACAAGAAGAAATTTCAAAGGAAATCTATAGGAAGATGATTTGCCATCAGACATATGCATTTCACATGTATTCAAGTCAAGCATTTGAATTAAGGTCCTTGATTTTAAAAAGTTTAATTTGCTTGGACTTTCAATGCTGTTGTGTAAGCTGCAACTAGATTTTGGACTGTTACAATTTAAAATTAGGTTCTTTCAGCATTTAGATTAAATGCAGCACTTTTTTGCACATTAAAAGAGTATGCTAATAACAATTTTAACAAGTTTGGCCTGGCGGATCCCAGACTGAAGGAGTCAGCTCATCATACAACATGAGAGAAAGAAGGAAGCAGACCACCATTCAAATTCAGGAAGCATCTATGTATCTTTCCTTCATCCCACTGAAAATTATATGGAGGTTTCATAGTCCCTAAATATAATAGTATAGTCCTTAAACACCTAAACAGTAGATTCCACACTGTTTGTTGAAACTTGCAGTAACAGTGCCCAAAGCTGAAGGAGTGAGGATTTTAAACAGGGACTCAAATTATCACCCCTGCATCAAAAACTAAATGAGGTTTGTACGTTTTACTGAACAACAGAAAAAGCTAGAAATCTTAAAAAGTTCTCTCCAATAACAGCTTTATAAACCTCAAACTTAACTCTCAACAACAAAAAAAAAAGCTCTTTTAGTAGATAACACTTTTATCTTAGCGTTATTATCCAAATTTCTCATGTACTTTATTTTGTTCCAACAAAACCTACACTGGTAACTTCCTGACTAAGAACAACTACAGAAATTGAGCTCATAATAGTTACACAGAAAATTCTAAATTAATCATTATGTTATTTTAATACCCTAATGTTATAACCTTGCACTTCTGCTACCACTTTTAATGTCCACTTCTCTTCTTCATCATTTTGACCTACAAAAAGATGGGTAGGGGTTTTTTTTTCAATTTTACAACCATTTCAGAATACTGCCACAAGTACTGGAGGAACTGCATTCAGTCTTACTGAGAACACTGAGGTGAGATGAGGCCATTACATCGAGGTGGGGAAAAATCCTTTAAAGAGAAGGTCCTGACACTTGACCACTGGACTTGTAGGTATAGATATGTCTAAGTAGTCCACAAGATGAACATGTTTTCATTTCTGTTATCATTAACACCCTTTTCCATTTTCCTTCTTTGCATCTTTCACTTGGATGTCAACAGAGCTCAGTATAGTTCAGTACTGGAACTTAAATTTTGCTGGCAATACAGGGATGGACAGTTAAGTTCACTGAGTAGTATTCCACCACTCCAGCTGTTTTGACAAAAATGTCACTGTATAACAAGCTCTTCTAACTCTTCATAGCAGCCACAATGTAAACATTATGCAAACAAAAAAACAATATTCCTAACTTCCAGACAGTGCCATTTCACACTGCAACCAACTCGAAACTCTAGAGTGCAAGAGCTCACCCAAGTCAATCTCCCATGGACCTCTGGCAGCCAAATATCCCACAGATACTGTGGATCAGGCCCCAAGATAAAAGCACATTACACAAAAGCACTAAGGCCTCACAGGACTAACTGAGGTACTGTGCACAGGGATGAGGGAAGAACCCCACTGCCTGCATCCTTGGCATTATAATTATCAGGTGGAAAAGGTAGGTCAAGCAGTTTGGAATACAGTGACAGTGAAGACACATCTTAAGCTTCTTTAAAGCAGAGAGGAGAAAAACTAGAAGAGAACCATCACTGCCTTGAGACAGCAAGGGCTGGGAACAAAGCAGGATGCAATAACAGTGAGCAAGTGAAAGGGCATGAAGTATGTGTCAGGACAATGACAAACAGAGCCAGTGACCGGGTGATCCAGCCTCAGCAGGGTCCCCTTTGCTGTGACCCCTGCAAGCTGTGCTGACACAGCAGTTATTCCCATCTCCAAGTCAGGAGACAGAAAAGATCAGGAGAAGAAATTTTATTTAGTTGAGATGTGAGGTAAAATCAACAGTTACAAGGGAAAGCCAAGAAAGTTAACAATGCAAGACTGATGTGAAAAACTAGACTGCTTCCCTGGGATTAGTTTTATTTAATATGTGCTATTTTCACAAATACAACACTAAATGCAAACTAATAAAGCAAACTATGCCAAGAGAAGATTATCAGACATAATCCAGACACAGCTGCTCTGAACTGGAGTGTATGCAATCTCTCTAGCACTTAAGCAGTAGAATCAAAATACGAAGTCTCCTAAAAGCCTCAATCATGTAATATTCAGGATTTCTTTTCTCCTTCACTTCACTTACACTCAATGCATATTTTCCTGCTTCACAAGAATCCCTTAATTTGCTCCTACAACAGCCCGTTACCACTGGCTCATTTCACACATCCCCTGAACAGTTGCAGACAAGCCCAGACTCACAACTCCTCTGAGCTTAGATTTTCTGTCAGGTGCTTCCTATTTCTATGGCAGATATAGCTCAATGATCCTGGAAAAAACAAAACAAACAAACAAAATACACAAAAGAAACAAACAAAAAATGCCACATAGCAAAGTAACAATAAGCAACAAATCAAAACAAATAAACAAAGGGGGACAAAAGAAAAAAAAAAAAACAGAAAAAAAAATCATTCGTTCTCCAAGAAGAAAAGGTAAAACGTAGCACTCAACAAGAGATCAAGAAGCCCTGTATGCTAGCTGGGCTTTCAGGAACAAAGACAGCACTCAGACATGTTTGGTGAGCACTGTTTTAGATTAGCGACTCATTAAAATACTATTAATGTGCGTAATTCAAGGGGGGTGGAAAATAAATCAATAAATTAAAACACTATCCTTCTGACTGCCAGGCTTCTTGTGACGCTGACACTTAGGGCTTTTTCCACATTTTCCTTTATCTGTGAAACTGCAATCCAGATGCTATTAAGAGTGTCCCAATCACCTACATTTATTCCATGAGGGTTTTTGTTGACTTTCTTTGTTAGTCTCAGCTCTACACCATCCAACCCCACACCACTATGCAGTCTTACATGTGTACCATTTCTAATGCGGAAAAAAAATCAGCTTTTTCAACTTTCTCATTAACAGCTCACCGCTGTCTCAACAAGATTAGTTCACTTCAGTGAAAAGGTAAAAAAAAAAAAAATCAAGAAAAGTACCATTTGTTGGGCTTTTTAAAAGAAGTGACAATTAATAAAGCCTTCTCCTCCTCACCCCAGTTGTTTTATTTCAGGTCCTGGTGTCTGTTTTGATTTCCAGACTGCTCTACCTCAATATACTTCCATTTCATGTTTGATGGTTGCTACTTGTGAGATCTCATCAGCTCATCCTTTCAGTCATGCCTATTTCAGAAAACATGTTTCTTGACGTTTAGTGAATTGACTACATTCTGCAATCTAATAATAAAGTTGCTCAGTATCATCTATTTAAATGAATACTGATGTTTTGTACTGTCTTCACACAGCAGATGGAAATGGAAGACATAATTTTCACAGTAACTCTTCACACACAGTTACCAGCCACCTCAAGTTTCCTCTTGAGCTCTTTACACACAACCAAAGAATAAATCAAACAGGAGAGGATATCGTTCCAGGTTCCTGAAATATTTTTGTCCCAAAAACTCTACAGATCAAGAATAAACACCCTAAAAAGAGAAGACACTTTCTGCAACTCAATCGTCCAGTTCATGTTCTTTCACTATTCTTCATGAATGGTGTGTAGATACATTTTTAATACAATCAGCTTCAAGTAGTATCAAACCCACATTTCTTTAAAGGACACTGAAAAGATTTTGAGGATCAGACACCAAAAGGAATAAAGAAACACCTGTAAAACATATAAGCATCCTTTCGTCAATAAAACTCAGCTTCAATGAAGAGATTTTGGCAAAACCTTCAAAATAGGCTAAACAATTCTGCGCTTCACAGTTTACACAGAAGTCTACGAATAGCATTTTTAAGACAAACTTTGCACTTGTGTGCCTCTCCTAAGCCCTTAAACACAACATATGTTTAATAAAAGGGCTAAAACTTAATGCAGAAACACTCCCCAAGAACAGCGCTCTCCCCAAAACAACCCATCTCAAGATGCTCTGCTGGGCATCTTATTAACACCACCACCAACGCAGGGATTTTGACTCAAAAAGGTGACAAACCGCTGCACAGGGAGCTGTTATCAAATAAACCTCTGTGTGTGAAAGAAGAGCTGAAGCGCCAGCAGTGCCAGTTTTTTTATCATACCTGGCAAAGGAGCTGAGAACATTAAAACTACACTTCTAAGCCGCAGGGCACGGCTGGCGCTCGGGGACGCCCTGTGAGCACGGCGTTCAGTGCAGGGAGACACGTCCCGGTAGCGTGAGCCCTGGCAGATGGTTTCCCCCAGGGATTTCTTTATCATTATTTTCTGGCACAAGGCACCAAGAAATGGGAAACCGGAGACGGCACTATAATCCACTGCGCAGAGAAAGTGCCTCCTTCCCGCAACCTGTTCGGCAAGGGGGTAAGGCTTGGATGAGGAGGTAATTAGGAATGTATCTGAAATAACAATGCACGCTCTAAGGCGAGTATGCGGAGTGACAGCAGCCTGCTTCCTACCCGCGCCGTTCACCGGGCGGCAGCGATTCAACTCGTGTCCGAGCCAACTCCCAAAGTCACACACAGCTCCTCACGGCTCCCGGGGCTCCGGACCTCCCCGGCCGGGAACGCCGCTCCCGGACCCCGCACCCGCTCCCTCGCCGTGCGGCACCTCCCGCCCAGGGGTGCAGG
>VZTX01010633.1:0-14276 GCA_013400915.1 Pardalotus punctatus | reverse complement strand
GGGGCAGGGCCGAGTGACGAGGGACGCGTGAGGGGGAGCCCGCGGGCGGGTGCGCTCGGCGTGCCGGGGCTTTGCCGCTTCGCCTCTGCTCTCCTCTGGCTTTTGTTTCACGCCCGAGAGGTGGAGGGCAGCCGCTGGAGGAGGAACGCCCTGGATGTGTCTTCGCGGGAGGGTTTCGTACCTGTCCTGTGCTCGGATAGGTTCTGGTTTTTTAGCGAAAGAATCATGGAATGTGTTGAGTTGGAAGGGACCCATAGGGATCATCTAGTCCAGCTCTTGGCCCTACACAGGACAGCCCAAAAAACCCATGTACAAACCCATGTGCCTGGGGACATTGTTGAAGCGCCTCTTGAACTCTGCCAGGCTTGGTGCTGTGACCACTTCCCTGGGGAGCCTGTTCCAGTGCCCAGCCACTCTCTCAGTGAAGAACCATATGCTAAAATCCAACCAAAACCTCCCCTAACAGAACTTCAGGCCGTTCCCTTGAGTCTTCTCACTGCTCACCAGAGAGAAGAGATCAGTGCCTGCCCTTCTGCTTCCCCTTATGAGGAAGATGAGGACTGCTTATGAGGTCTCCCCTCAGCCTCCTGCAGGACAAACAAGCCAAGTGACCTCAGCCATTCCTCATTCAGCTTCCCGTCAAGGCCCTTCTCCATCTGGGCTGCCAATGAAGAAGCCTGACTGCTGATGAAGGAGCTCAACAGATGATGAAGAATCTCAACTGATGTGCAACGACAGCCACCTGTATCCCCCCATGCAGAAAAAGCAGGACAAGCAGATGTGTTACTGTGCCCTAACGTCCTCCTTCAGTACCCTTCCAGCTACAAAGGGCAACAAGTTCTGACGGTTTCCAGAACCTGATCTGGTTGACACTACCCACTCCCTCTCGCTGCTTGTCTAGTCTATCTCAGAGCCCTCCAAACTCCTTGCATCCTCTTCTTCTGGTTGAGTGACTCTCTCAGCTGCCCGTTGCAGAAAGGACCTCCTGAGGTGGTTTCCCTTGAGCCCAGTTCTAGAAGTTTTCTCTGATCACCTCTATTGCTTTTAGTGCTGCTTCATCCCAAACTATAAATAGCCATAACACTGCAGAATGTGCTTCTAGTTCCAAAGAGAAGATCCAGCAAATAATTTCTGAAATTGAAACTCAACAGCAAAATGTCATATAATGTGACTGTTATTCCATTAACATTTAAACAACTCCATGTCTGTACAGAGTGTGGAGAACAAGACTCCTAGTTGGGTGTTTCAAAGACCAACCATCCCAAAATTCACACCTAGACAGGGGAGGTTTAATTTCTGCCCTACCCAGCACAGCATGTTTTTCCTCCTTTAAGTTTGCTGCCCAGAAGTGCATCAGTGAAGGGAATGTGTCAAAAACATACCTGTCTCTGAGATATGAAGAGGAACCATTTGTAAGGATAAACCATGATATTCCTGCAAACAAACAACCAAACTGTGTGCTAAGGGTGTTACCAAAGGCAGACTCAAGAGACTGGGAACACTTCCACTTAGCAGTGTGAATGGAAACTGTCAGTGCAGGGAGCTGCAAGTGCCAGCACGGAGGCAACCTGGGAAAAAAAATCTCCTCTTCTTGCCCCTGAAGTGGCTTCAGTGCTGCTGAAATGCTGCTAGACCCCTCAAAAGCTCTGCTTTGCTTCTCTATGTGTTCATCACCTGTAGCAGCAGTAGATTGTAAGGGCTCTAGCACACCAGCCTCTGCATTTTGGCTGTGCATCATCCAAGCCCTGTGAGCTGGGCACAACACTGACTTCCCAGTTAACTTGAAGGGTAGTTAGTGTTTTGCTCTGTAAAGTCCATTATTATTTATCTCCTATGTGTCTCAGGGTGGAGTCCCAGATCTCCGGCCTCTTCAGATCTCCATTGCTCCTCTGCATTTCTTCAGAGCCTCAGAGCTTTTCATCAGCAGAAGGTGTGCTCAGCATCCCTGAGTTGTCCTGATGCCTCTGCTTTCCTGTCTTCTTTGCAGCCCTTTTGCAAACAAAATCCCTCAAAATGTGCATAAGCTAACTTTTGCCAGAACCACACAATCTCACCATGGCTGCTCTCTTCCCTTTACTGGGCCCCATTGCTCTGCCTGTCCTAATTTAAAAATTAAAACATTCGAGGCCATAATTGTCACAGACTGCGTCACACGGCACCTGGTACCGCAAGTCCCTATCTTGCCCACAGCTTGTAAATGCTATCAGTATAGGGAAATTATCTCATCAAGGGCAGATGATGTCATATGCATTTTAAAATCATAGCAATATGTTATTAGCACTGTGGCAATTAAGTAAGTGTCTTGTAGCTAGGATGAGATCTCTTACCACCAACAGTAACAGCAAACGCTGGGATTATCACAGATGTTATAATTTCCCTGCACTGCTGAGGTTTAATTAGACACAAGTGTTTTACCAGACTTTGTCTATCAAAAGAAATAATTTGTACTTGTGTGTCTGTCCATCCCTCCTCTCCATCTCAGATAGGCTGGAAGAAGGATCAAGTCACTGTTGTGAAACTTTTGCAAGGTAGAGTTATCTTCTTCTAAATTCTGCTTGTTTTTTGAAATCAACTTCCTTACGTTTTCCCAGCTGAAGTGACACTCCCCAATGCATCTCTCTGTGTTATTGTTTCATGTTCTTCCTCTTGGACATTGTTGTCATAAATACAGAAATAGTTTAGTGGTAAAAAAACTGTAGTAGAAAGAGGGGGAAAAAAAACCCATGTCCTATTCTGTCCTCAAGCTATTAAACATGACTGATCTTTCCAGGTTTGTTTCTAAAAATCCTCTAAAGAGAATGCCAGGTTCACAAATGCTTAACTAGAAGCAAAGCCCTAAAACCTGTTGTAGCAGACCAGATCTAAATTCTGCAGCTGACAGTGTGTTCTGGTGGCACAGGCAGCACACTCCACCACAAGTGTACTTTTTTAATTGGAGAATTCTACAGAACTAATGAGGAAAAACACAGTGCAGTGAGCACAGTACAGTAACCTCCATACGCACTGAGATTATCTGCCTTCCTGAGCAACAAATGGTACTCTGCAAACTCAGAACAGAGGCATTACTGTCAACTCCAAAGTGACATCTGATTTTTTTTCCCCCTGCAGATTAAGAGTTAATATTCTGTGGCTACTCAGACCCCAGCCATTGGTCTCGGTTCACCTGCTGTTGAATAGGAAAGTAATAAATGGGTGATACTCCAGTCACTGCAGCTTGCCAGCTGTTTTATACCTGCCTATTTGCTCTAGTTTCCCTGTTCAGAGAGCAATACTGTAGCTATATTTGCAGTCTAAGTGAACTGTGTTTGCTTCTTCTCTTCTTGTTCTTCTGCATTTTTTTGAGTTTCGTATTTGTTGCTGGCGAATGGCTCAAGCTGAAAGTTAGCATGTAGCAAACCCACATGGGCTTTATTTTAAATGAAAGGGTTTAGATCTGTTAAACCATGTTTTACTGTTATGCAACTGACAAAAAAAAATCATCTCAGACCTGGTTTTTGGGGCTAAGCTCTAAAGATAAGGAAAAAAAGCTTTTAATTTACCCTATGACATTTGGCAGGAATTCAGTGCTGAATATAGACTAAGCAGTTGATTGATATTCTGATATTGGGAAGCAGCCCTCAGATTTATGTGGATGTAAAATAACAGGCTACTGAAATGGCTTTCACTGCTATTTCTGACCTATTTCTTTATTAATAAAATGTAACATTTGCACAACCACTAGGGCACAACAGCATCTCTTTCACAACCCTGCGTGGTGTCTTACCCGTGTGCAGGAGGCATTTCAATAACATCTTGAAATGCACCATTCTCTGGAGTGGATTGCAGCCTATAGTCAGTGCACTAGCTGGAAAACCCCATGGGCATGCACTGAAATGTACAGGGAAACAGCCTGAGATCTTCTCTGTTAAACATGAACCAGAATGTTGCCTTTAACACTCAAAAATTCTCAAAAAATTTTAACGGTCAGGGAATGGATAGAACCTCTGCACCTGTGGGGCAACAAGGTGGACAGGGCAGCAACCCCCACCAAACAAGCAGCCAAGCTTTGGGCTGCGACTTGGGGCATCATCTTTCCAGTGTCCCAGTCTTGTCCATTTCTAAAGATTGGTGACATCTGGAACTGACAGTGGTCTGGCAATTTAAGGCATTAACTGGTGGCTTACTTTTAATTGCCTCTTGAATCCGAGCCCCTCCAACTGTCCTTTCCAACCCACCACCATGGCACTGAAGTCCCTGTCCTGAGCCTTTCCTTTCAGCATGCTCAGGAATTCTCTGCAGCCATTTAGCTTTCCTCCCTGCGTAGCATGACCACTTGGGTAGGCTTCAGTTTTTGTGCCTCAGTTCTCCACCCACAAAATGGAGGTGGTGATAATTCTTTAAGGCAGGAGGTGTCAAAGGGTGTCCTGATATAAATACATTAGCAATGATGAGATGTGTGGACACTGTCACCGCATAACAATTTAAAACAGCACAAAGAAATCTGCCAGCTTTTAGATTACAAATGCATGTTCAAAAGGCTGGAGAGGCAAGAGGGCTCCTTTCATCTCAGGGAAAAAGCCCTCTACATGAGAGCAGCTTCCATGGGAACTGATCTTTCAATTACAGCTGCTCTGCAGAGAAGTCTTTCAACTGCTCATGCCAGAGTTGATAGAAGTCAACCCATTTCTTGTACAATTATCCCAGGCATCCCAAACACGGCATTTCTTGTCCATATTGGGGCAGTTTGTCCTTGAGCAACACAGTAGGATTATACTGCAGGCTACACCCAAGGCTACACACACGTAGTGTGAGTCTTCGTCCAAGCAGTGAGCAGCAAAGCCAGCAACACAGGGTCTGTGTGAAGTAGAAATTCCAACAGGGATAGTTCCCTGGGATCTAACCATGCATGCTAGGACTGATGCTGTCTGCCAGCAATCCCTCAACTAGCCAGCATGCACAGTGCCACTCTTGCTGCTTCCTCAAAAGCAGGTGTCACAGAATCACAGAATCATGAAATCAGTTAGGTTGGAAAGGACCTCTGAGGTCATCAAGTCCAGCCTATGGCCGGACACCACAGTGTCAACCAGACCATGACACAAAGTGCTATATCCAGTCTTTCCTTAAACATCTCCAAGGACAGTGACTCCACCACTCCTCCCTGGGCAGCCCATTCCAGAGTTTAATCACCCTTTCTGTGAAGAAAGTCCTCCAAATATCCAACCTAAACCTCCCGTCATACAGCTTGACACTATGTCCTCTCATCCTGACCCTGGCTGGGAAGAGTCCAGTCCCTCGGAGAAGAGTCCCAGTCCCTAGGGGAAGAGACTGACCCCCACCTGGCTACACCCTCCTTTCAGGTTGCTATCAGTGCAGTATTGCTGCTATCAGAGCAATAAGGTCCCCCCTGAGCCTCCTCTTCTCCAGGCTAAACACCCCCAGGTCCCTCATCCACTCCTCCTTAGACTTGTGCTCCAGACCCTTTTCCAGCCCCAGCTGGACTCCCAGCACCTCAATGTTCCTCCTGAATTGAGCGGCCCAGAACCAGACACAGGACTGAAGGTGTCATTTCACCAGTGCCAAGTGCAGAGGCACAGTCACTTCCCTGGTCCTGGGTCCTGGTGGACGCACTATTTCTGTCCTAGTATATCCAAGAGCTGAAGGATCCTCAGAAGCTCTGAACACCCCTGTCTTAGGCTGAAATGATCATTCTGATCAGCAGAAATACCATACTTTGAGTAATATTTGTTCTTGGCTGCATTTAGCTTAACTGTTCCCTCCTCAACACGTACCCACTGTCTGGCAGTCTGAAGGTGATATGGGACACAGGACTGAGGAGACCAGTGGGATCAGAACCCCTGTTCCTACAGTCACACTGCCCCTTTTCCCCAGCTCTGTCTCCTTCACAAATAGTTTGGATATTTGCTCTGGCACTTTACAGGAATCCTTCCAACATCCCAATGTACTCACATTGTTCATTGTTCTGCTAGCTTCACCTTCCAGATAAAATAGTGTTTCTGTCTTTCTAGTATCTAGACATAAGACAGCAACTCTGTCTTCTCTCTAACTTTGCTTTTTCAGGTTTAAAAAAGGCATTTTTTCCCCATGCAGCTAGAGATCACTATTTCTGACTGTATTATTTGTGTTTTGCACTTTTTCAGTTTGAGTTAGCACTTCTCAAGTGTAACTGGCATGGGTTATGCACAGCTGGTTACATCACGATCAGACCAGCATTGGTCTTGGTGCCACAGATCAGCTACACAGATCTGTGGAGTCCTGTGAGGTAGTCACCTTCTGATTCAATAGGAGCAGCTGACACCCTTCCTGCTGTTCTATACTCCTCTTTGACTGCACTCACATTTAAATTGAGCCATGGCTTCCCTCTTACAAAGGGAAGCAATAACTATTTTATTTTAAATAAATCAGATAGTTTCCATTCCTAAGAGGAGGCACTTGTAACCTGGCAAAGTGCAAAACCCCCTTAACCTACCTAGGCTTGTTTCCTGCCTTACAGCTCTGCCTTCAGATTTTGTTCTGTTCACATTGGCAGATATTTGAGGAGTGCAGAAGGTTATTCTTCAATAGAGAAGCCTAGGGGAGTAGCTTTTCTCTTGCTTTTGTAGTTTTTATACTTTGAAGATGAACATTTGTCAGACATAAAAGAGGAACTATTTGTCAAAGTTAAAATTGTTGGCAAATACAGCAGAAGCAATCAGCACTGAGCACTGTGAGACCACAAAGGGCTCTTCCGCCTGCTTGACTGGCATCACTATCCCAACACCACAATCAAAAGCCACCAAATCAGTCAACCTCTAGGAAAGAGTATCACAGGCATAGGAGAAATCAGGTTATTCCTCAGGAGTGCTGGGTATCTTTCACTTTGCCATGGGCAGCTGCCAGAGCTTCTCCTCTCTGGCATGATTTTTATTGTAGTGTACCTGCTACCTGAGAGCAGCAGGGACAGAAAAGGGGTTTTTACATTAAAACAAAAAATGCATCAGTAGGAATCCTGAAAAATATGGGAGGGTATTTAACTGTATTTTTGTATAACACAGTTTTTGTCAGAGATTGTTTATAGTGCTTTAGTAAAATTACTTTCTAGAGGAAAAGGCTGATATCACACAGTTCAGGGGAGCCCTCTAGAAGAGGCCAAGTGACTGACACTTCCTATGCAAACAGGCTGTTTAACCTTCCAGCTAAACTTTTCCATAGTGCTGGAGTTCAAGCAGTGTGCATGTGTACCATTCCTTCCTGCTGCCTGAAGAACAAGGGGAAAACAGGCAGGCAGTGAGGCAACCTGGCCCTCCCTCCTCCAAGCTTCTGGAGCTGCAATAGCAGAATAAAAGCCCTGTTGTGACACTTTTTGCATCCAGCCTCCTCAAGGGGGTCTGCAGAAAGCAAGCATTTTGCAGCTCTGCTCTCCCCAGTTCACCAGGAGTCTCTCTAGTTCACATTTTCACACCCTTTTTTGTCCCTGTTTCCAAAGGATTTAGAAAAATCCTTTTCAAAAGAATTTTAAATGCAAAGAGGAGAGAAGCTCATCCATTTTATTAAATGACCATGCAATATCTAGCACTGTGCTGCTGATAGCTGCAGTGTAAGACGGGCAATAATAAATAATTAAGAAACATCTTACCGTCCGTATTGTAATTTTTTCCCCATTATTCCCTCAAAGCTCCTTTTTTAAACAATAAAAAATAAAAATTAAGGACTCTTCAGATTTTATGTATCTGTGTCCACAATACAGCCTGCCTGGCAGCTGTGGGGCGTAGTTCCCTTAATAAAAGAGCGAACTGCAGGTGAAGATAAGTCACAGAAGATGTAGCATTACAGCCTGAAAGTTGTTTTATGGACCATAACTCTTTATTGCCATGTTGCTGAACTTCACCTTGTACCCCTGCTGGCAGGAGTGAGAGGGTGAGTCTTGAAAGAATAACTGCAATAGAGGATCCTCTTGAAATCTTCTCTTCAGTAACACCCTGAATAGGATGGGTATCATTTAGGGACTATTTCTCATTTTTGAATGATATAAGTTGATAAAAAGCAAATACAAAAGCAAAATTCAAAACTGTAGCTAACTATCCCAAATTTCTTCTGTTTCTTGGGCTGGATATTATCATTTTATGTTGTAATAAGAACAGACATCATCCATGAGCTCTTTGAGCCTCTTCTGAGAGATGAGGATAAAAAGAAATAAAACGTATTTAAAAAAAAAAAAAAAGGAAAATACTGTTCTTCCAACTTTCTTTTCTATCATAAAACAACAAACAAGGTCAATAAGCCTTTGCTCTATACTCATGGAAATCCAGCCCAGCTGGTTACATAAAGTTGCTTAGGAAAATCTGCAAAGGTTGGAGGGAAACAGCCTGGAACAGATAGTGTGTTTAAACATTGGCACTGTGATAAGGGGTCTGCAAGGATCCTGCCACGGTCATGGTTTGCCTTGGCAGGAAGCTGTGAAAGCTGAAGGGTGAGCAGTCCCTGGTCTCTGGATTGTACCTGTGGGGTGATGGGGCAGCCCTGAGCCTCGCTGCAACGCCTGGTGCCCACTGCAGTGCACCATGACTCCACAGCCATCCCTGGCAAACCTGGGAGACTTGTCTGAATCTGAACCCACTCAAAGGGAAGGAGCAGGGGCCACCAACACTGCCAGCCCCCATCTCCACTCTGAGCAGCACCTGCTTGATTCCAGGGCCGTAATTTCCCTCCCTGCTTCTCTTCTTCCTCATCTCTTCCCATCTGCCTGAGAAGGGCTCAGCTGAAGCTTCTCTCAGAGCCTACAGTCAGAGCATGGATGCAGGAAATGCCTTTAACTGGCAGGAGTTTGCCAAGTCTGGTCTTGTGCATGAAACTGGTGATTTTCACTGAGAAAAGAGACACACACATGAAAGCAAAACAATCCTGGAGGAAAAGCAGTAAGCAGAGTAATGCTGTTCAGATAAGGTCACGTGCAGCGGCGGAAAGTAGAGTAGTGTGGGAGGAATTGGAGACCTGCTCAGGTCTAACCTTCCATCACCTATAGGAAACAAACTTCCCCAGTCTGCTGAGATGCCATTCCCTCTCCCCATCTGTGAAGTTTCTCAAATGTGGGCGCTGAAGCCACGCTGCCTGTCGTGACGTCCATCAATACAATCTGATAGGATCATGACACAGATGCCCAGCAGAAGGTTAAGCCAGGGCCCACTATCTGAACCAAAAGCTGCCCCTGCCAATAAGTAGCTGGGGTGTCTAGGAGCTGCTGGAAGGCAGAGGTGGCTGTCTAATTTCTAGAAACATGAGGCCATGAAGAAGTAACCTGCCTGCAATGTCATTTGCTTAGCCCAGAGTGGTTTTTTGGCAGTACCAGCCATGCTTTCTGCCCCTCTACAATTTCTGCTAAGTGTACAGAGCCAAGATCCCAAGTGTGTGCACACACCAGAGACCCTAAACCCCTTTCCTTAGGGTACTGCTCTTACTCTCAAAATGCTGGCCAAATTCCAGTTGGGTAATTAGACTGTGATTAGATAACCACTTGCATATGCCATTACTCTTCCCTAGGGAACCTGTCTCTAAATTATTTGATGGTTTTAGGATTTCTAGTCATTATCAAGGCTGTTTCCATTACCAATGGGACACTAAATGCTGGCAGAGCTTGGGAAATCAGGACAGGCTGTGGAATGAACAGAGAGCAGCCCTGTCCAGAAGAACTTGGGGGTACTGGTGGGTGAGAGGCCAGGCACTCCCAGCCCAGAGAGCCAAATATGTCCTGGGCTGCATCCAGAGCCCCGTGGGCAGCAGGGGAGGGAGGGGATTCTGCCCCTCTGCTCTGCTCTGGTGAGACCCACCTGGAGCACTGCATCCAGCGCTGGGGTCCCTGCATGGGAGGGACAGGGATCTGTTGGAGCGAGTCCAGAGGAGGCCGCCAAGATGATCAGAGAGATGGAGCACCTCTCCTACAAAGAAAGGCTGAGAGAGTTGGGGTTTCTCAGCCTGGAAAAGAGAAGGCTTAAAGGTGACCTAATTGAGGCCTTCAAGTACCTTAAGGGAACCAACAAGAACAATGGAGAGTTATTTTTTACAAGGGCATGTAGTGACAGGACAAAGGTGAACGGCTTCAAGCTGAAAGAGGGTGGGTTTAGATTAGATATTAGGAGCAAATTCTTTACTGTGAGGGTGGTGAGGCCCTGGCACAGGTGGCCTAGGGAAATGGTGGATTCCCCATCCTAGGAACAGTTCAAGGCCAGGTTGGATGGGGCTCTGAGCAACCTGGTTTGGTGGACGGTGTTCCTGCCCATGGCAGTGGGGTTGTCTGGATTCTGTGATTCTACGAATGGCTTCACTTTACATGGCTTTCCTGTAGGTTGGGTATTGCTTGTGTGGCCTGGGTACTGCCTGTGGTAGTGGGAGTCATCCTGCCATCTCTCCACTGGGGAGATGCTGATCTAGGCTGTTCATAAAGCCAAGGTAAGCAGCAAGACCCCCAACCAGGAAAAGAAACACAGTGTCATTGTTATGCTTAGTGGGTAGGAAAGAAACAGATTGGCGGAGTCATTTACATGTGCTAGGGATCATTTTGTGGTTTGCAGATTGAAATTCTTAATGGCACTCATTACAAGTCGTTTGCCTCCAGATGCTGTTTGCTTTCATGTTCAGAGCTACATGCATTAACATAGAAAATTCTGCTTGGAAAAATGGTGACTTGCACTGCACAAATCTAAGAAAAATCAGCATCCAAAATGCAGGAAGTTTTAGTCAGATATCGTAATTTTTCCCTGTCTTTTTATCCTTAATTGCCAGCCATTTATGTACCATGAAATATTTGTGTGCATACAAAAATGCTGATGTCTCACAAAGATACTAGGTAAAGCAATTTTTGCTTCTGTCATAGGATTTTTATCCATCATCTGCCTCTTCCCATACCCAGCAATTCCCCTGTAGTCTGCAGCTCTCATCCAGCCAGCTATCACCTCCTGTTCCCATCTGGTGACACTGGTGCTGTATTGTGCATCCAGAAGTTACTTAAAGCCAAGCCTTGGCCGACACATCGACAGGGAAAAACCCAGTTCCTCAGGCTGATGGCAGCCAGCAGCATCTGTCAGAAGCCTGACTGCAAAAAAAAAACCCCAGATATTCTGGCACTGCAATACCCTACAGAGACAACACAGATGTAGAAGAAAAGTGTTCCTATCTAAATATACCTTCCCATAGGGCAGACAAGTTTCTCTAGAGGTCTCCCATCAAACTACTGAGCAGCCCAAATTCTGCTTTTCTGTGCAAAGATCTGCTAAGACAGCATCAAGCAGCAATAAAAGGGCATGTTTACCTGCAGGATCTAGAGGTTTGTGTGGCTGGAGGTATCCAGGGGCCTCACAGGTTGAACTTAATGTGTTTCTTGGGAGTTGCTTGTAATTTGAGGATTTACCAGAAAACTGCCCAATTGTGGTGTCATTTAGTGGAAGTTCTCAACTCACCAATTCCATGATGGCAGAGTGAGTTTTTACAGACCAAAACATATAAATGCAGGATGCTCTGAAACCAACCCTCTAGGTACTAAATTTTAGTACTAATTACACCTGAATGTGGGGATGAGGGAGCCAGCATCTGTACCATGTCTCATCTTTCTGTAAGGAAGAGCAGAGCTTTTCTAGTGCTTTAGGTGTGTGTTGGGCCATCAGCCAAACCAAGAATCCTTCCCAACAGCAGGGAAAGGGGGGCTGTGATGCACTCTGGAGCCTTGGCCAAAACCCAAGGAAGCAGCACAGCTGGCTGTGAGCTGGCAGCTCTCTCACAGAATCAAACCAAGTCAAAGGACTTTCCCTTTGCACACAAACTCATCCTTGCACCTTATTCCAAGGCCATCAGCTCTGGATGCTCTCAGCCTCATAATTTCTATGTTTTTGAGTGCTTGTACAGCCATTCAGGCAGCTTTTGCTGTTTGGGACATGTGGGATATGCCAGTGCCTTGCCCATGATGCAAAATCAGGAGAGCTGGCTTTACGCTGACACTGAGTTTGTGCAAGCCTGTGCCATTTTGGACAATGCTCTCAGGCACATGGTGTGACTCTTGGGGTGTCCTGCGCAGTGTTGGACTCAATGATCCTTGTGGGTTCTTTCCAACTCATCATATTCTGCCATTCTGTGATTTTGTGACCTGCTCTGTTCCTTGGCAAACCTCCTGAGAGAATTTTCTAGCCCTTTGTCCTGCTGCAGTCCTGATGCAGTGTTAGAAGGTGAGCAGATTTTTTTGTACTCTCTGATTTGTCACCACTGGGTCATTGGCCACACTTTTCTCCTGGAGACCCTGATTCCCTTCAGATTCAGTGTTCTGTGTCCTCATTTCTCATTCCCTCTGAGTGTACTTTGGAGCAGGAATGACCCTGGGCTTCTGTGAGATTCCCTCTGGGTCAGGATTTAGCTTTGCAAATGCAGGTGTCTGCAGTCTGCGTGTCTGTCTCTGAGCTCTTCCCACTGTGTCCCTCTTTATAATCCATGCAAACACTTCTTGGTAACAGTTCTCTTCACTCTGAAAAATATATTCAAAATATATTCAAAATAGATTGGATGCTCTGAAAAGATCTATTTTTCTCCACTGACTGTTAACAAAGCCTGGGGACCTTAGCTCAGAGGAAGGCAAATGTCACATGAGATTAATCTAATGCTTTCCCTCTGAATATGGTTACCAGCTCATACAGCTTTATGCTCACAGATTTGTCTTTTTGTCCCAGACCAAGACTCCATTGTCCAAAATGAACCTTGATCTGCCACAATTTTCTCCTCGCAGATGCATCCCATGGCCTCAAATTCAACTTGGCTAGAGCAGAGCTCTTCATATTTATGAAGTCCTTACACAGTGGAGCACAAAACTATTATCCTGCCAGTTTTTCAGGCCATAGTCAATATGTCAGCTTCAAACCACACCCTTCTCACCAAAGTCTTGCAGAGCATTCCTTCAGAGCACTACTCTTTCCCCCTTTCCTCACAGGAAGCAGTCTATTGAAAACTTCCATCAGAGCTATTCTGAACTCTGTGGCAAAGGATCTTTTCCCTGCCAAGTGCTGGACCCATCTGGCTGACACAGTCCTAAAGACAAACCACATGAACCTCCTCTGTTTTTTATCCAGCTCTCCCAGTTCTCCACTGCCTGTCTTCATCTTTGTGGTGTTCAGCATCCCTCCACATTGCTCTTGTAACACTCCCAAAATGTAACCTGACTGGTTAGCTCAGCTATCAAGCTCAGATCCATGCGGCATTGGCTGACATTTTTCCCAATGTCCCTTGGCGTTGTCTCTACCTGTTGTTACGTTTCAGACCACAACCTCTCAAAGCCGCGTTTGTGCTTTCATTGTGAGCTGGCACAACAGCTGCTGAGGCACAGCCCCTCTGTAGCAGGCTGTTGCTGCAATAGCTCAGACCATGAGGACTCTTTGTCTGATTAAATCTGAATGGGGATTAGTGGCAGAGGAGGAAAGGGCTGTAACTTTAATTCATGAACATTATCCTCTTTCCTTCCTACAACCATTCAGCATCAAAGTGGAGGCAAGGCCGCTGAGAAAGATTTTTATGAGAGCTACATGCACCCCTGTGCTCCCCTGTGTGTTTATTCCAGCTGCAGCAAGCACAGAGAAAAAAAAGAGCCAGCCCTGTTGGGGCAAGAACCCAGCTCCTGGAAACAGTTTGTCCCAGTGGAGCATGTTCAGAGAGCACAGCCTGGGGATGGGTACCCCAAAGTAGCCAAGTGCCTCCCACTGCAGTGCAGCCACTTGTACCTGGAACAACAGACCTGTGATCTCTTCTGCCCCTGGCCCTTGGGTATTCACACTGCAAAGCTTTGTTGATGAAAACTATGCTGTGTGTGCCTTTTTGCCTCCACAGCCTGAAGATGGTGAACAAGGGACACATTTAGTGGTATAAGGTGACATGAACTGTCACCTGAGTGATCATCATCCTGTGGTGACCAGTGACAGGACCCAAAGGAATGGCCTGAAGTTGTGTTAGGAGAGGTTTAGGTTGGATAATAGGAAAGTACCACATATAGGGTGGGAGCACTGGAACTGGCTCCCTAGGGAAGTGGTCATAGCACCAAACCTGCCCAAGTTCAAGAAGCCTTTGGAAAATGCTCTCAGGCACATGATGTGACTCTTGGGACTGGTCCTGTGCAGGGCCAGTAGCTGGACTTGATGATCCTTGTGGGTCCCTTCCAACTCAGCTTATTCTGTGATTCTATGTTTTACCAGCACTATATCACATATTTTATATTTTTTTCCCTCTGAATTAAAATCAAACCAGCTCTGCTATGAGAGCTTTTTTCCTTGTTTTTTTTT
>VZTX01010630.1:0-34445 GCA_013400915.1 Pardalotus punctatus | reverse complement strand
TTTTTTTTTTTTTTTTTTTTTTTCTGTGGTGGTGTGCAGCCTCCTGCTGCCCTGCCTCTGGCATCAGGTGGAGTCACAGACCCATGAAGTAACATCATCCTCGTGTCCTGCTGCTGCAGCAGGATCTGCGCCTCAGCCAGTGATGATCTGGCATCTGCATGTCCTGCCTCATTCCACGCAGCTGGGATGAGGGAAGGTGATCCTTGCTGTCCCCTCCTGCCTGGCAGGCTCTGCTTCTGCACTGAGCTGAAACAGAAGAAGGAGATCATGTCAGTTGTACAAACACAGCTGGAGCCTTTGACTCCAATGCTGCTTTTTCTGCTGCATCCAAACATCCAAAAGGAAGCTTCTTGTAGCTCACTCATGTCAGGCTCAGGCAGTGTCCTGCTATGGAAGAGATGCAAATGGATAAAATAGTATAAGTGTCTTAATTTCTTTTTCCCTTGCTTTGTCATGGGTCAGCATTCTTTTCTGTTTAGGGATGCAGACAGAGTCTGACTGTTAGACATGCTTGGGCTGGGCATTGGCAATTCATAGACTAAGCCTGACCTGGGGAACTCTTTGTTGGGGTGGCTTTTGACTCGTTTTCATAGAGAAGTGAACCCAGGGAAACAGGAGCATTCATTACCAGTCAGTTAATGGTCTGTGGTTCTCTTCATTCCAGCTGCTCTGTGGTTCTCTGTGTTCCAGCATAGTTGCTCTCTAGAGAAAACAAACACCTTTGTTTCATATCTAATTATTAATCCGAATGTTCCCTCGTTAGCATTTTCAGTCTGGCTGAGCACCTGAGGGCTGAGTGGCTCTGATGCTGGGTGGGTGTGAAACAGCTTTTGTTTGTCTTGAGCACAACTGAAAAAAAGCTGAAATCTGAGGCAGAAGTGGTGGCAGGACTGGGGTAGTGCCAAGAATCCAGTCCCCAGATTGCTAATTTAGATTAATGTGGTTGCCAGTATGAAATGGGATTTTCAGGAGGGGACCAGGTGGACAAGTGGCTCTAGAAGCAAATAGCTGGTACCAAATGGGCCTCAGTTGGCAGTTTCAACAGAGAAGCCAAGGACCTGATATTCCAAAGCACCAGCTCTTCATCCTGGAGTGAATCCTTTCACATAAGGTTTGAATCATATGTATAAAGCTGCACAGATGAGCTTCTTGCCCACATTTTAAGCATTCTGCATAAAAATAGAGGATTTTAAGTCACAACTTGATAGACGTGACACCACTTCCTGTAGGGCTGTCCTGGAAAGGTGAAGTGAGGTGATTCCACTCTGCTGGGATGCTGAGTTCTTGTGGCTCTGCTGAGACTGGGAACAATTATTTGTACACCCTGTTGTGTTGTGTCATGCAAACACATCAATCTCCAGAGCTGGGGCATGACTTGTGATCAAGCTCATTAACTTTTATGAGCCAGGGCTTCACGTGGAGGTTTTATGGATGTTGAAAATAGGGAATTTTTTCATGTGGAACAGCTCTTCCCTTTGGCAGTCACTCTCTCCTTCTGAGGCTTCACTGTCTTCATGTGAGACCTTTTCCAGCAAAATTTAGATGAGTCTGAGAGCATGAAATAATGCAATGTCATTGCAAAAAATCTTTGGAGGTATTTGGAACAGCTTTAAAATTAACACTTGGAACATGGAAATGTTGGTTACATTTTTCTGTTTGTACCACATCATTTTCCTAATTTCAGGATGTGCAGCCAACAGAGTTCATTTGGTTGTGTGTCCTTATCTGTTTGTGCTCCTCCTGCATTTATTGAGTAAATTCCCTTAATTCCAGCCAGGAACTCAGTGTTTTTCTTCTGGGCCTGCCGGACACAAAAGATGCTTTGGAGCACCAAACCACCATGGTACTGTTTGACTTGCATGAAGAGGCTTTAGATTGTTGTAAGTCCCTGCTTTTGTGATGCTTCCAGGGTGTTCAGCAGTTGGAAATGTGGTAATAAGGTTTAGGTGCCACATGTTTGGAACAGTGGTTTGGCTCTGCAGCAGTTGTGTTTTAAACTGAGCCTCCCTTGAATCTCTTGAGTTTAAGACCAGCCTGGCAGCTCAGTAAGTTTTACAGGAGATGATCCTGTAGTTATTCCTCCCTGGCTGCTGCCTTCTCCTTATCTAGGGTCCCATGAAGGTCAGCAGTGGGCACAGAGATTCACCTGTGGAATATTTACCATGCAATCCATGGAAAAATTTACTTGCTGTACAAATATCATTCAGTGAGCAGGAGAACCTGAGCAAACCTTGCAGAATGGGCGCAGCAGGAGGGCTGAGGTGCACTGGGAAAGGGAGGGTTTGGAGTAGATGTCTGACAGCTGGTTTTAGCTGCCTCTGGAAAGGTAAAAGATATATTTTAATGATGATAAAAAAATTGGTAATGCGATATGTCTTTATTTTGCTGTGCTTCCCTCTGAGATGAAAGTACAGGAATATGTGCTGTGTTTTTTCCTGCCCTTCATCCCCTGCTCTGTACTATCTGACTAAGCAATATTTTATTTCCTAAACCTCTTTCTGTTGTATTAAAAATTTGAGGAAGGCCTCTTAAATGCCAGCCCTTAGATATATAGGGACAGTTACAGTGCATTGTTTCTTCATTTAGAAGAAAGAAAAATCATCATGTCTGGTCATCTTTGCTGGAAAATTAGGTTAGAGCAGGAATCTGTTCTCCTGTAAATCCATTGCTGCATCAGGGTTAAGTAAAATACATGGAGAAGATGCATTCATAACCAAAAAGATGCTGATAGCCTCACTACTGTGCAATCAGTACAGCCAGTGAGGCCCTGCTGCTCCAGGGAGGTTCCTTCAGGAGCCTGAAATAGCTCTGTCAGTAAAGCATCGATCTCTTGACTTCAGCATGTAGGATTGGAGTTCCTGATCAGGTGCAAGCTGCAGTGTTTATTACTTGCAAGAAGAACTCAATGTGTAATAATAAATTTGAGTTCATAAATCCCAGGAGAAATGCTCAGGCATCAATCAAATCAGCTGGCACTCCAAAAGCAAGTGCTAATGCTAAATTACTTCTATTAAACATCTGATGTTCCAGCTCTTGCTTCTGCAAAACTCCCAGGGAATACAAAAATAATTTCATATGTAGAAAGTATGAGGGTTTAACCTTTAAATAGTTTAATGTTACAGCCAAATAAAAAGAGACAGCATTTTAGGCAGAGGAAACTGTGAGCTGAAATATTTTATCCTGTGCTCTCATTTGGGTACTGGAATAGCCTGTTTGTAAGTACTTGAGATTTGGCACCTGTTTGCCTTGGAAAGCAGTGATTCTTGGTGGATGTTTGGACGTCTCAACTTGGACACAACCTTTTCCTTGAATAGACATACCATGTGTGAACTTCTTGCTCCTTTTTTATAGTTGGCAATGGATATCAGATGCTTTTCTCTAGGAAATGTGTGACCTTTTATATTGTTTCTGCTGATGATTGGTGATATGTTCTCTTTCCCTTGCCAAAGATAAAGCCACCAACCCATCTAACAGGCAAGAAGACTGGGAATACATCATTGGATTCTGTGACCAGATCAACAAGGAACTTGAAGGGTGGGTGTCCCAAATTGCTCTAGAGTTAATAAATTAACATTCACAGTTTAAAGTGTGTAATTCCATCATCAAACATTTACATTTTCTTTTATATATATACTGATATCACAAGGAAGAGCTGGCTACAACAGAGAGAAGATGCTTCCTCTCCTGTGAAAGGCAGCGTGGCTAATCCAGACTGAGCCCTGGGAAACTGGGAATTCTGAATCTGCTTCTCATTTCAGCTTCTGCAGCTCCAGGGCTCTCATCTGGCCAAAATTATTCCATTTGCCAGTCTGTAAAATGGGGTTATCACTGATAATGCTGGTGGGGTTTCACATCTTTAAAATCCTTACTGGGCTTAACTGAGGAAACCTGGCTCACAGCATTCCCGAGAGCTAAGGAAGACGTGTTTTCTTCTGGAAAAAGGAAACAAATGCAAGAGAAATGAAGTGATTTCCTGTGCTGGGGCCTGTACTGGGAGTTGTTTGGCCCCTCCCAAGGAGGAATATGGAATTGCTGGCTCAGACTACCAGCCCCCTCTTCCTTTCAGATGTGCAAACAGCCAGGCTTGCAAAGTTACCCTGAACATTTCTTGTTAGCCTTTGTGATGGAAAGATAAAAGTACTCACTGGCATTTCCTTTTGATTATGTGGAAGGCGCTTTGTTTAAACACCAGAATTTGTGTGAAAGTGTGAAAATCCTCCATCCTGTTTGCCTTCTCTGTTTGTAATGGGGCTCTGCTCTGTTCCAGGCCACAGATAGCTGTCAGACTCCTGGCTCATAAGATCCAGTCGCCACAGGAATGGGAGGCAGTCCAAGCCTTGACAGTAGGTAGTCCTTACCCCTCCTCTTAAATCCAGGCATGGATCCTATGGCATCATCTGTGTGGAGTAGAGATGGCACAGGGAGTGTCCGTGGGGTCAGCTGGGGGCTGAGTGCCCTGATCCCCCTCCCTGGGAGGGAGTGGGAAGTGTGAGGGAGGGAGCACAGTTCTGTCCAGTGTCCAGAAACAACTCTGGGTTAGTTTGAGCTGCTTTCTTTTGTTATATTCAGGCAAGATTTGTTGGTCATTGCTATGAGGCCAAATACTGAGATAACACAGACCCAGATGCACTTGGCTGAGGGTGAGATACCAGCCTGTCTTGGTGTGTCATCCCTAAAGATGGGATATTGATGTCTGGATGGAGCAGGAATACCTCTCTCACTGATGAGGACCCTTCACCTCCCCTCTAAGCAGGACACACACAGTGGTTGTAGGGTTTTGGTGTTTCTTTCAGCCCCTGTTTCTGTTCCTTGAATGCAGGTGCTAGAAGCTTGCATGAAGAATTGTGGGAGAAGATTTCATAATGAAGTTGGGAAATTTCGCTTTTTAAACGAGTTAATAAAAGTTGTATCTCCAAAGGTTAGTCCCTGAGCTTTACAGGACTTTTTGTTTGACCTCTGTCAGCCACAGGTAAAATCCAGCATATTTGCAGTGTTCTGTCTGGCTCAGTGCACTTATTATTCTATATTAAAGAGCATTTGTTAGCTAAGCTTTTGTTGTTTGGGGGGTTTTTTATGCCCTGCTTACAACTTACTGAGAAATTTAGTACTTATTTACCATCAGTAGCCAGTCTCTGGGCTATTCTAATCCTTCAGGTAACTCAAGGGCTTCTAAAACTTGGCCTGTGTTGTTTTAAAAAGCAGAACTCCGTGATGGTAGAAGAGAAATGTGATGCAGAGATTAAAACAAGAGTTTTGACAGCACACCATGGAGTTCTAGTCCTCATTCTGCTGACCTGCTGTGTAAAGAGTGCCTGGCTATGTCCCTCAACATTCATGATGAGTTTAATGTGCTGAAAATCTTCCCTATGGCCTGACTGATGCAGCAATGTATTCCCAGATTCTCTTCCATAAGACAGGGGAGGGGGTGGTTCTCTGTATTACTGTATTTTTTAAATAGCAAAATCCTGGAGCCAGCAGAACAGCTGCTTTTTATTTTGCTGAAGATAATCACAAAGCTTTTCACTGTTATTTCAAAGCTATTAGAGAAGGAATTTTTCCTCCTAATAAGATGTACCTTAGATCATCTTGGAACTTGGTTCCTACACCTTTCAATGTATATCACTGAGCTTCTACAGAGATTTATTTTTAAAAAGAAATTAAGAACATGAAGAATTTAATTTTTTTTTTTCACTTTTAGTACCTGGGAGACCGAGTCTCAGAGAAGGTGAAGTCTAAAGTCATTGAATTGCTGTATAGCTGGACAGTGGCATTGCCAGAGGAATCCAAAATCAAGGATGCCTACTACATGCTGAAGAGACAAGGTAGGGAGTCAGCTGCTCACTCATGCATTCTCTCCAGCCTGGGCTTTGAGCAAGAGTGGCACAAAATATACAGCTTCTAATTAAATGGGGTCAGGGCAAGCTCTGAGGGGAGATGGAACAAGGGAGAAATTCTCTCAAAAGCTTTTCATTATGTGTAAATGCCTTGGGCAGGGTTGGGTTGGCTCTGTTAACTAAATTAGTGAAATACCTTGCAAATACTTTTGTTTTGGTTTGAAGGGCCTTTTTTAAGTTGATTTTCTTTTAGGTGGAAGTAGTTATTAAATGATTTGAACAAGTCTAATTTAAAGTGAAGTAAGAGCTTCCATGTAGCCTTTTGTGTTCTTTCAACCAAATGGCTTTGCAGCTGTACCTTTAGTTCAGCTGACACACATTTCTTGTGTAGGCACAGTGAAAAAAGCTCAGTAGCTTCACAAGAAAAATTGATTCCATGAAAGCTCTGGAAACCATCCTGTCCTATTAGGACACAGGGACTGCAAGTCATAGCTGTCCCTTGCAGCACTGTGGATGGATAAGCTAAAGGCTGAATGGAGAACAAAATGACTCCCCCCATTCAGAGGGAGCATTTTAGCTCATGTTGTGCGGTTGGGAGAACATCCAAATAAAAGCCAGCTCCGGGATTTGGATGTATTGTTCACTGGAGCAGCGTGGCAGTGTCAGGGGGCAGATGTGTGTTGGCTTTGACAGCAGCTTGGGAGTACCTGGATGCCCTGGCTGGTGTGAGTGTGTGCTGACCCACAGGGGTTCCCTCTGTGCTTTCAGGGATTGTCATGTTTGATCCCGTGATTCCTGCAGACAGAACACTGATTCCTTCTCCACCACCTCGTCCCAAAAACCCCGTGTTTGATGATGAGGAGAAATCTAAGGTACAGTGAAGACTTGTATTGTAAGCACTAAGGAAAAGATTACTCAGTGCACATTTAGAATAAGGAAGCAAAGTATAATCATGTGACTTTTATTTTTGGAGGGGGCAGTCTGTACTTTTGCGGAACTCACTGCTTTGTCCATCTCTTTAACCCAAAGTTCCAGTCAAGACCTTGTCTGTGTTACCGTTATGAGGTTACTCTTGTTCAAGTGCCATCCTGCTGAGGTGCTGGAAGGCAGAGAATGTTTCATACACAGGAGAAGAAATAATGTATGGGAGGAATCACTGTTTAGTGCCAGAAGTCTGAGATTTCACAGAATATGTCCTTTGTAAAAGCAGGAATGCTGCAACTCACATAGATAATAAACTCTAAATGGCTCCTGCTGAAGTCCCTGTAACTGAAAGCTGTGTAAGCTTTGTAATCCTGGGCTGTATCCCTATTGCCCTGAATTGTTCATTTAGATTCCTTTCCCTTTGCCCAAAGGGTCTTCATTTGTTTCCTGAATATCATCTTCTTGTCTTTCAGCTTCTAGCCAAGCTACTGAAAAGCAAAAACCCAGATGATTTACAGGAGGCCAACAAGCTTATAAAATCCATGGTAAAGGAGGTAAGCAATTCCTGTAGGATTGGTCCAGGTCAGCTTTCCAGGTTTTAAGCAATTTGACTTCAAAATGATAGAGAGCTTAGGATTTGGTCTCTAGCTTGTACCTGGGAGATGCTGGCGTCACAGAAATGTCTACACTTGCTGTCTCTGGTGGAGGATAGGGCAAGAATTGAATGTCCCTTGTTGTAATTAACCACATTCCCATCACTTAAGGTGGGATTTCATGTCAAGGTTTGGTGGGAGCATCATGGTACCACCCCTGGATTTGAGGACTGAGTCACTGGACTGGGTCTTCTCACAAACAAGTTCATGGAAACACCTTCCTGTTTGTAGAGCTGTGCCACATCCACCCACGGCAGTCATTCCAAACTCTGGAGTCCAGGAAATGACTCACTGGGATTCTGGCAAATAAAAGGATACCTTCTGGATAGGAGTGGATGTATAGGTTACTGAAATATTTCCATTCCAGCTCCTCTTGTCCCCAGGGCAAACTCTCCTACATCTTTAGCTGGAATCTCCAATCAGAGATGGGTGGACATTTTCCACCAGAGTGTGTTTGTTGTTCCTGGTGAATGTTGTGCTTCAAACACCATCTTTTTTGTTGAATGGCATTAAGTGAACAAAAAAAAAAATCTTCTGAAAAGGTCAGAAAGGATATTTTGGGAACTTTCCTGTTTTCTGTGGTAGAATTATACATTCAAGTCTATTTAATGAGACTTTTTGAAAATATGGGGTTGCCTGAAATTTCAGAATGGTGGTGAAAAGACAATAAAGTAAGCAAAGCTTCACATGAATTAAGAAGGGGTTTGTTTGCTTTTTTCCTAGGTTAACGTTAAATAGCCATTACTTGACATGTTTACAGATAATATCTGTGGTTGTCTTACTGTGAACTTTTAGAGGGAAACTCACTTTTTCTGTCTGTGCTTTCCCCCCTGAAGGATGAGGCTCGGATCCAGAAGGTGACAAAGCGCATGCACACGCTGGAGGAGGTGAACAACAACGTGAAGCTGCTGAATGAGATGTTGGTTCATTACAGCAAAGAGGACTCATCAGAGGCTGACAGGGAGCTCATGAAGGTGGGTCTGAGCTGCTCCTTCTTCCCAGTGATCCTGGAGTTAGTCCTTCTTAGAGATGTGAGTTTTGCAGCAAAACAGTGAGCAGTGGTGAGAAACAAGAGCAATTGCTACAAACAGCAGGCAAGAAAATATCCTTGTTTTTAGTGCCTTTCACCAAAAGACGAGGTGGGGGGCAGCTCAGTTTTGCATGTGCTTGAAGTGAGGTGCAGCTGTTCTCCAGAGGTGCAGTGTGGCAGAACCAAGAAGCTGCAGTTTGTAATTCTGAATCCTATAAGGACCCATAGAATGTGGGTCATCACTGTCCCTTGCAGCACTGTGCATGGATCAGCTAAAGGCTGAAGGGGGCAGAAAATAATTCCTCCCCTTCAGAGGGACAGATTTAGCTTGTGCTGTAGGGTTGGGAGAACATCACAAAAGTAAAAATGAAAATAGCCACCAGGGATGGCTTGGTAGGCCCAGAGCCTTTAAGAGTTGCACATTATCTAATTAAAAAAATTAAACCCACTTATTTTTAACAACAAGGTCCTTAAACAGTGATAAGAAGCTTAAGAAACTGTTTTTTTTTCTGTGAACCATTTTGTTATTGCCACCCTTCTTCTGTGTGGTTGCAGCACAATTGAAGCCTAATTGCTGAAGCAGGATTCTGCTCTTCCTCAGGTTTTTAGGGACTGCTACACAAGGAAGGAACATCTCTTTTGGCCTAGAACTTGGCCCTAGGTGCTGATGTGAGGGAGGACTGAGGGATGTGTTGGGAATGCAGGTTGTGTTTAGACCCCAGGCTCATGGAGCACACTGCTCATCTCTGTGAGCAGGGCAGGGAGGGCCATCCTGGCTGTCCTGCCACACTGGCACAGTCAGCACAGTGGGACTGGTCTGTTCTGGGGTTCATTCTGTGCTGATTGGTGCTGCTGGCAGTGCCTTCTGGCTGCTGAAACCCTTTGTCCTAATCTGTCTTCCAGGAGCTCTATGAAAGGTGTGAAACCAAAAGACGGACTCTGTTCAAGCTGGCCAGTGAGACAGAGGATAATGACAGCAGTTTGGGTAAGCTAAGCTACACTTGTCCTTTTTTATTCCTTTTGTGCTCTGTGCCCGTGCAGGAGTTCAGCTGTAAAGTCACCACCTCACTGTGGGTTCCTGTTGCTTTGATAAAGGACAACCTTGCCTCTTTGTGCTTATCACTTCAGTTCAGGCAAGGACTGGACAGCAAAGTTGGTGGTTCAGGAAGATGGGAGCAATAATGGGGGACAGCTGCTGCTTTGGGAGGGGGAGTTGCTATGGGGAACAGCCTTGGGCTCATTTTTTCCTTGTTACAGCAGTTTGTGTGGAGTTAGACAGGGTATTGTTTAGAGAATCGTGGCACAGGCAGAGTGATGGAGCTCATAGCCAGATATTCATGTGGTTTCTTGCTGATTATTTGGCTGATAACTGAACATTCTCAGCGTTAGTGGGAACAAAGTGTCTAAAGCCTTGAAGGTAATTTTTGTCTCTCTTGTATGTAGGGGATATTCTGCAGGCCAGTGACAATTTATCCCGTGTGATAAATTCCTATAAAAAAATAATAGAGGGGCAAGTGATCAATGGTGAAGTGGATCTCCCTGGGATGTCTGTAGTGGAAGGTGAGTTCCCAGGAAGCCAGTTGTTTAATTTTTGAATACTGCAATTCTAAGGCTTTTGAACAATGTTTCCTGTTTTGTTAAAGTAGCTTTTGATGGTTCTTGTGGCCAGCAGTTTGTGAATCAGAGGGGGACAAGAAGGCTCCTGAGTAGTGGATAAACAATTCTGGGCATGAGCAGCAGTGCTGCAGCTTTGCATTCTCCACTGTTCAGTCCATATTATTGAAACCTTTGAAGCCATCAGTAGCAAACCTGCATCTGAGCAGTTTGTGGGGCTGGAAGTTCTCATACATTTTCTTCCCGACGTTTATCCTGTTTCTTAATGGTGATATCTAAGAAGAAGATAGTTTTATTTAAAAAAAAACAAGAGCTGGGGAGCTGGGCCAGGGGTCCTTTTCCTGATTTTGACAGTAATTCCTGGTGTGAATTCAGGCCAGTTGCTCACTTTACACTCCAGCTTCACTATTGAAAGCTCTGAACACGTGTGTGACAGAATTATCTTTTGGGACTCAAACGTTTGTGATGCTGCCTGGCAGCACCTTACTAGAACAAGACTGTTCTAAATATAAATATTGAGATGGTACAAATTTTCCTCAGCTCTCCAGCTCTCTGGTAGCCTTTGTTTATTATAATGCTGTAGGATCTCCCAAAGCCTCATCTGAGTTTAAAAGATTTTGAAAAGATGATGAATTGTGAAGCACTGGGGAAGGACCAGTGGTTGCCAGGTTTTCATGTGGAAATTCTTTAAGTATCTGTGTTGATTTACATAGTCTGTGGACAGCAAATATCCTTTCTCTATTACAAAGAGCTATAAACCATTCTCAGATGAGGATCTAAAACCATCTCTCTGCTAATTTCTTCTGTACATTGGGTTTGCTCTGAGCCTTTTGCCTTCTTTCCTAGTAGTGCTCTTCTCCTGTCCGCTGCAGGGAGTAATTCCACCAATAATCTCAACACCCTCATTGACCTTGCTGGACTGGATGTCACCAGCACCCCGCCACCTCCAATGCCACCCAGCAGCCTGACACCAGCCCCCAGCACAGCCCCAGGCCCAGCTGAAATCCCCATCCTCCCTCCTCCTCCACAGACGTTCGCGCCGCTGCGCAGCAGCTCCTCCGGCCAGGTGGAAACAGCCCCCGCTCAGCAGGGCAGCACAACCAACTCCCTGTCCCTGCTGGATGAGGAGCTCCTGTGTTTGGGTAAGACACTGAGGGGCCTGCAAAAGGGCTTCTCAGTCCATCCTAACAAAGGCTGCTTCTGCATTCTCCATATTGCTGGATTCCAGGGAACACTCCCTTGCATTGTTCTGAGTATTAGACCTAGTCAGTGAGTTGGTATTAAAGTCTGGAGAAACCCAGAAAACCCAGAGCTGGCTGCAAGAAAGTAACTGTTGAGTGCAATTGCAGTCTGATCTCTCAGGGTGCTGGGACATGCTGGGTGTACAGGTTGCAGTTTGGGAGAGATTCAGCCTTGATTTTGGGGCTGTGCTAAAGAGAAGGTGCCTCAGAGGGAGGGGCCGTGCATAGGAGCCTGCAGATGCCTGTGTATGGAGCCCAGATGTGAACAGCAGAAGGCAGTGCAAATCAGGATGGGTTGGAAGAGCTGTGTGCAGGGGGTGACTGTCAGCTGCTGGTGTTGTCAGCATCACAGACTTGAAGCCCATCTAGTGTTTCATCAGGTTCTCGGGCTCTGGCAGAGCTGAATCAAGTAGTTCAATGGTACTGAAACAGCTGCCAAGGGATGACACCAAACTCATTTTCTCCTCCAGTCACCTGTTTGTTACTTTTCTGTCCAGGTCTGAATGACCCAGCTCCTGCGGCAGGGAAGGAGACCTCGGAAAACAACCAGTGGAGCATGTTTGAGGTACAAAAATGGGGTCTCAAGAGAAGGGGAGGGAGAGGTTGTCATTGTGGGAGGTCTCAGGACACACTGTCACCTTGGAGAAGTGTTTGATCACATACACAGGCAGAGGCGCAGTCTGGCTTAGCCCTAAAATCTGGAATCGCTGTGTTTAAACAGAGGAGATATCCCTGAGCCTGGCTTTTTCAGTTTCCAGTCTGTCCCTGTGATGTTAGCCCTTCCTTTGCTTAAATTACAGATCAGATGTAGTCCTAACTTAGGCCACAGACTTTGCTGCTTGTCACCCAGCTCCTGTTTTTGTGGTAAACCTCTGTCCCTCTGTACCAGCAGTGCCATCTCTGCATCAGGGGCAGCAGTGAGTTAGAGCATCTACCTGTCCTCTCTTTCAGAATGAGCAGTTGGACCTGGATTTCTTTAATCCGAAGATGGTGACTGTTACTTGCAACCCTGCAGGGAACCCTCTTCTCCATCACACACCACAGACCACGTGTGGGACATCAGCCACGCTGCCTTCTGCTTTCCCAGCCTCCCAGACTGCTCCCAGCATCCCAGCACCAAACTCTGCACCGTTTGTATTCCCTGCTGCACCAGCTGCCCCTGCGGGGCCTCCTAACACTATCCCAGCTGCTCCTGGCTACTTCAGCGCATCTGTGGGCAGCAATATGTCACATAAGATGGATGCATTGGGCCAACTCCTTGAAGAAGCCAAAGGGTAACCAAAAGTCCTGACTTTGCTTTGGTTCTGCAGTTAGAAAACCAAGCTCACTGCAGTGCCAGGTTCTGAGGGTGACTTTCAACTCTCTGGTTTGGTAGAAATGTGGGATTTTTCTTCTCAGAGGTTTCAGTTTACAAACAAATACGAGCTTCCCACCTCTGGAAGGGAAAGGCAGGCAGAGCACGCAGCTGTACTGTTGCCTGATTCAAAGGTGTGGTGTGAAGGGGAACAGGTTTTTAAGGTGCAGAGGCTTTTGCCCATCTCAGCCTTGCCCACCCTGGCCAAGGTGGGACTTTGCTTTTCCTTCCTGACTCAGAGAAGTGACCCCAACCCTACCACCGCCCCTGTCCTTGTAGCTCTCCTCATGCGAGATCAGAGTCACAGGCTCCAGCCTGGCTCTGGGCTGCTGCATTGTCCTCATGATGTGCTGTTACCTTGGGGTGTTGGTGAAATTCTTGCTTCACTTCCAGCTCCATTCCCCATGTTTTTTCTGATTCTCTTGTAGGACTGCCACCCAAGGCATGGCGACACCTTCAGTGTTCCCTGGGGTTACTTTGCCAACCACTGTCACCCCTGCCCCATTAGCAGCACCTGCAGGGCTGCCAGCCACTGCCCCCGGAGCCCCTCCAGCTCCCTTCCCAAGCAGCTGCACTGCTGGATCAGGAAGTCCTCTCTTCCAGCCAGCATCGTTCCAGCAGCAAGGCAGTCCCATGAAAGCACCTGAAATTTCTTTGGCCAATGTCCACGTTCCTTTGGAATCCATTAAACCCAGTAAGTACCTCAGGTTTTCCACCCTGTTCTGAACATTTTTTAAAGGCAAAGTTTCTTGGCAAAGCTCATGAAGCAGAGAGAAGGGATGAGCAGCTCCAGCCAAACATCCCAATCACCTGGTGCTGCCTCAGATCATCTGCTGCAACACGAACCTGGATCCTCTCCCTTCTCTCCCCGTGCAGGCAGTGCCCTCCCAGTGACAGCCTACGACAAGAACGGGTTCCGGATCCTGCTGCACTTTGCCAGGGAGTGCCCGCCGGGACGCTCGGACGTGCTGGTCGTGGTGGTCTCCATGCTGAACACGGCGCCACTGCCCGTGAGGAACATTGTGCTGCAGGCGGCTGTGCCCAAGGTAGGGACACGTGGAACAGACCCCACAGTGTGAGGCTGCACCTGGGAAAGCCTGGCCATGGACTCAGGAGCTTGGGATAGCCTGGTTCATCCTTTCCATAGGCTGTGCTCTGCCCCTTTCCAAAGGTCCCTGTCAGAGGCAGAAAACACTGAACAGGAGAAGTCAAGAGCTGCCTGTTCCTATTGTGTTTTGCAAGCTGGGCTGGCTCTTGTTCCCTCATCCTCACTTGTGGGTTGATACTCTTCTGTTTGGATATGTGCTGTTGTCCCCCCAGCCTGTGCCTGCATCTTTCATTATCCCCAAGGTAGGGTATCATCCCTGAGGTTCTGCGCTCTTTTTTGTTTGCAGTCCATGAAAGTGAAGCTACAGCCACCCTCTGGCACTGATCTGTCTCCATTCAATCCCATCCAGCCACCTGCTGCCATCACCCAGGTCATGCTTCTGGCAAATCCTGCAAAGGTGAGTGGGATTTATCCTGCCCTCATCAGACACATTTGATGTCAGCTGAACTCTGTGGAAGGGTGGGACCAAACATTTGAGCAGCTACAGCTGTTTGTTCCTAAAAGTTTAGGCTTGATGATCTTGGAGGTCTTTTCCAAGCTTTATTATCTGTGATTCTGAAGTGCCCTCCAGAGGTGATTACTGTGGAATGTTGGTGTTTCAGTTCAGGGCTGGAGGAAGCTCTTCCCAACAGACTTTGGCAGGAAGGAGAGGTATGAGAAGGAGCAGTACACTTTTCCCAGCAAAAGGGCAAGGATCGTGGCAGGCTCAGCATTAAAGGATAGCAAAATTTCATCAGGAGTTTGACTCCCCTGTGCACTGGTCGTGCCTGGCTTTGCTGATAAGTAGATCAGTGCTAAATTAGCTGATGCTGTAGCAGTACTTTTGAACCAACAGACAGATGCCAGATCATGTCTGTTCCATCATTCTCTGAGGAGGTACCTATGACCTGGGACACGACGGGGTTAACGCTTTCCTTTCTGCTGATGATGCTGGGAGCATCTGAATAGTTGTTTTTCCTTGCTGTACTCATTTTTCCTTGCTTCACTCATTTAATCAGCCAGTTCCAAAAGCCCAAAGCCGAAGGATTTTCTGATTGTTTGTCAAATTTATGTTTCTACTTGAGAATTACAACAAAAGTATCCTTCAAGTATCAGCTGAAAGCTCTGAGATCAAAGGATGAATGTCAGAGGGGTTTAGTGGATTTTTAGAAGACTTTGTGAGGTACATGGAGGTGCCCTCGATGAATGAGATGGCTGTTTCCATCTCCTGTTTCTTGTATTGCAAGGAGTTTTTCACAGCAGGAACTGTTTTGTCTTCCTCCACACGATGAAGATTTAATTTTGAAAATGCTGAACTTTTCCAGCAGCAGTCTTTAGGCTCTCTGGAGAGCAGCTGAGCAGCTGTCCACGTCTGTGCAGTCTATGCTCACAGGTCATTTTTGCTTTTCTCCTTCTGCTCTGTGCTAAGCAGTAAAGGTTTTTTGGTATAAAAAGTGTAAAGTGAATTACTCAGGTTTGTAAATAGCTGAACTCCTTCATGAACTTAATCTGAGCCCTCCTGCCCCTGCTCTGTACAACAGAAGTCTTGTGCTCTCTGTAGAGCTGTAACAGTAAAGTGTTTTGTTCGGGGCCGTTGAGCCGGGGCTCTTCTCATGTTGCTTTTGGGTTTTGTCTTTCCTGCAGGAGAAGGTGAGGCTGAGGTACAGACTGACCTTCACCTTGGGAGATCAGCCCAGCACAGAAGTGGGTGAAGTGGATCAGTTTCCCCCCGTAGAGCAGTGGGGGAATCTATGACCTTAGGACACTGCCAGAGACTCTGACAGGACCAGGGCAGGATCCCACAGGACTGGAACGGATGTGCCGTGGGGAGGGACACACATGCTATCCACTGGTGATGTTCAGCTTTGTTTACATGTCCTGACCACTCTGCTTGTAGCTTTAGTCCAGAATGTTGTGCCCCACATCGCAGGGGCCCTGGAACACTTATGCCAAGCATGAACTGAGTGGCAGCCAGTGACTGGCAGTGCTGGCTGCTTTTACCTTGACCTCTGGGTGAATCTGGTTCTATCTTCCACTCTATTAAACTTGAAGTTATTGTATTTTGAGGGGAGACCTGTCAGCAGAAGGGGATTTAGTTGGCTTTTCCTGCACTGCTGTCCAGAGATCCCGACAGGCTGTGGGGTGATGATGCCGCGAGCTCAGCGCAGAGCCCTGACAGAGCCCTCCCTGGGACTGTGACCTCCTCATGCCACACGGGCCCATGAGCATGCTGAGCAATAATGCTGCTCCATGAGGGAATGCTTCCTTTTTTACACTGAAATGGCACTTAGCTCCCTTCCCTTCTGCTTCATTCCCAAGGGCCCGTGTAAGCAGCCCCTCACTCCGTGTGTGCCACACTGCTGTATCTTTACTTGTTATATTTATTTTATACTGCTGGCTGCCACCCTGGGGCATCCATTTGGGGCAGCTGGGGCTGAATTTTGTCTGCAAATGGTTACACTGGTTATTTTTGCCTTCATTGCATTCCATAGTGCGGGGAAAAGAGGAAATGCGTAGTGAGAAGGAAAGAGGGCTGAAAGGTATTGGTCAGTATTGGAGGAGGACAGCACCTGGAGCACAGAACTGTCTTTACAATCACCAGTCAGGGGCAGTGGCTGAATCCAGGGATAAGGAGAAATGCTTCTCATGTCCCCTCATGCAGGCAGTATTATTAGTATAGTCAAATACTGTGTTTTATTGAGCTGAGTACAATGACCTATAAGATGTAAATAATAGAGCTGTAGGGTATCAAAACAGAACAAGAAGGCAGAGGAAGGAAGAGGCTTCCCCAGGCTGTGACTGGGCATGTGCTGGGCTAATGCCCCTTTTCTTTGTTCCATGTATTAAGTGGCAAAGTGCAATTGTCCCCACAAAGGGGAAAGCAGTTTTGCTGGACATCAGTGTTCTGTGCTAAGAGGACAGAAGCGCTGATCCCTTAGCTACAATCTTCTAGAAATAAGGTTTAAAACACCAAAACTTGGTTCCAGCAGCCCCTTCCTTCTTCTCAGTTTCAGTCTCAAGCAGTGCCTCAATGAGCTTAAGACAGACTGTTGTAAATTAATGGGTGTTTCTAACACCCATTGACACAAGCACAGACAGGTGCTTGGGCAGTCCTTGGACACTCGGTTCGGCATTTCCAGCAGGGCTGTCAAACAACAGCTCTTCTCCAGCTGGGAGTGAGAACAGTACAGAGAAAAGCAGTACACAGGAAGACACTCCTGCCTCTTGTAGGAAAACCCCACAGGAGAACATGATGTTGGAATGGATGGTGGCTGTAAAACCATTGCTGCAAACACAGCTTGGAGTTAGGTGTAGTTGAATTTTCTTTACTGTGCTGCAGAGTAAAAATCCCTAGAGATGGAAAACACAGGGCATTCACAAGCCTGAGACCCTCATCAGAGGAACCAGGCAGATGTAGGAGCCCCTGAAAGTGGAATCCAAGCTTGTCTTGGTCTGAAGCTCATGGAGACCTCAGCCTTGTCAGCTCCCTGATGTAGAAGGCAGGTGAGAGGGATGGGTTTGTTGTTTAGATCCTAAAGAAAGCTGTTTTAAATCGATGGACTGGGATAAGGGACAAGGAGAGAATTCTTTCTGCCTCAGACATGTTCTTGCCAGCACTTTAGACACAGCAGGCATGGGGGCAGTGCCTGGGTGATGTCCTGAGGAGCAGGGTCACTGCTTCCCATGCCTGCACATGGATCTCACTGTGACTTGGAGGAAGGCAGGAGAGCACAGGTGCTTTCTGTGAACAGCAGCAGCCACCTGGACACGCACCATGGTCCTGCTGCTTTGGAAATTAAATTATGAATGTTCCTTGTCTGTAGGGTGAGGTTCCTGCTTCATCCCCAGCAGTCCTACCTGTACATACATCTCCAATGCATTTGTGCTGCTGCATGTTGAATAAATCATTTTCCCTACCTGGCTCTGTGCTGGCCCTTTCTCATGACGGCTTCTGCAGTGCAGTGCTAGTTCTGGAAAGCCTCAAACTCAACTCATCAACATCGAAATTGAGAAGCTGCTGTTTCTAAAACCCCACTGGTGTAAGAGGTGGCCTTCATTTCAGTTCTGGGTGTTGGAGGCAAAGAAAATATAAAATCCAAGGAAAAGCTGTAGTGAGGCCCACTCCACCAGGGTAGCCCTGCCAGGCCAAGCTGGAACAAGCAGCCATTAACATTTTGATGCAGCTCCTTCATAAAAGTTTTAAAACGTCTTATGTAAAGTTGTTTATGGAAGACAAGAACAAATGACCAAGCAATCTGCAAAACAAAACATTTATTCTTAGAAAAAGTCAGTTTATGTACAGCGAGCCCCAGAGGAAGAGGAACACCCTGCAGTCTTCAAGACCCTTCCACGGTGCCTTCTTTGACAATGACTCGTGCGAGGTTCCGTGCAAGGGCAAGTCTCAGCATTTCCACTTTGGTTGTTTCAACATCGTCATCCTGGAAGGGAGCAGAGCCTGGGTTAGGGGACTGCACACAGCAATGAGCTGCTGACAGGGTCTCTCCCTGGGTTTGGAAAGCAGAGATGCAAGTCAGTGAGAGCTATTTTACCTGTGAGGGACCTCCTGAGAAGAACAAAAGCTACATTTCCTACTTAATAGCTGAACCCAAGAGAGCACTGCCAAGCCTTTTCATTCCCTGGATGCTGCAGGGCTTTGCATGTGCAGCAAATGGTTCCCTGTTTTGTGCCTGAAATGCTCAGAGATGCAGTTGATGGATGGCAGCACCTCAGTTCTTCCCTGCCCTTGTAATGTGCAATTTTTTATCTTGGAAAAAATCACAGTCCAGTCCAAAGCAGCAGAACATGAGTGGGAGCACTCCTGCACTGGCTTTGTGAATACTTTAATCTCTTCTTGATGCCTCATTTGGCTGCCCTGAACCCCCTGTGCCAGTCTCTGAGACTTGGGCTGTCCCTCTCGTCTGCCCACACTGGGAACACAAATGCAGCGCTTCCCTCCCTGACTGTCCCCACAGCCCCCCTCCATTCATGATCCAGTTGTCCTCAGAACTGGGGCTACCTGGAATTTCTGCTTATCCGGATTCCCTGCTGTCAGGTCTTCCAGGCATCGCATCAACTCGTAAGTCTGCTCTGCTGAAAATATGACCTGTGGAAATGGAAGTATTTACTGAAGAAGATCAAGTTTAAGGACATCACACAGGCTGAGAAGATAATGCAATTGAAAGGAAGAGAATGTTTTTACACTCCCACAGATCCATTCTGACCCTTCAAATCACAGGATCCAAGGATAATTCAGGCTGGATGTGACTTTGGGAGGTCTCTAGTGCCACCTCCTGCACCAAGCAGGGTCAGCTATGAGGTCAGAGCAGCTGCTCTGGGTCTGTAATTGCTAAATTGTCCTTTTCTTGATGGATCTTAAAGGAAAAACTGTGCTTAGAAGAAGGAAGCACTGGAACAACCTTCAAGCCAAGTACCCAAAGGAGCTGGCTGCAGTGTGTGCTTGAATTACAAGTGCAGATGAATTCCACTGCTGTTGTAAAAGCAGGGAACTGAGGTAAGAGTTGATTCTCCCTTTCTGGGGCCCTGTGCTCCCACTGCTGGGACACCTGGAACTGCAATGGACGGGTGCTGGCAGGAGCAGGAAGGGGGGGTCACCACTTTGAGCTCCCTTGTCAGGCAAACAGAAGGGGCGTGGGGGCTGTGTCGGTGTGAGCAGGACCTCACCTCCTTCTGCTCCAGCAGCGGGAGTGCATCTGTGAGCAGCGTCATCCAGAAGGAGCAGGGGGCGATGTGAGCCGTCATCAGCGTCAGCAGCAGCCGCGCCGCCTCCGAGAACCGCTTCTCCCCGTACAGCCGGTGGAACTCGCGGTACTTCCCTGCCATGGGGCGGAGGGAATGAGGCATCAGGGGCTGCTGGGCCTTGGGGGATCCCTCTGCTCCCACAAAGCCCGTGGCAGAACCACCACCAACCAAAATGAGCCCAAAGCTGCTGGGTCTGGGGGATTGGGAATCTGGTGCATGAAGGAAGGGGACAGCAGAGCCTCCTGAAAGGGCAGCCAAACCTGCTGCTGTTCTGGGTGAGCTTCAGGGTTTGCATCAGCCTGGTCAGTGGCTGCTGCTGCCTCGTACTGTGTGCAGGGGAGCAATGCCCCAGTGGCTTAGAGAGCAGAGAGAATGTCCTTTTTGAGGTCACAGAATATCAGGAGGTCTGAAAGGCTGCACTGTCTTCCTCGTTGTTTAAATGCAAACTTGAATCTTTGTTAATAGGGAAAGTTCTGCTTTTGCAAAGAATTAGTGAGATCAATATTCAGCGAGAGAGAAGTGGCTGAGGGTGGAAGTGGGGTTCATTCTGTATCCACTAAATTGTCCAAGTACTGGAAGTTAATGATTCCCATTCAGATTCACCTTGACTAATGCCTGAGCTCAAGGCAGATACATGGGAAAGTTGTCCAGCAAAGGTACACTTGATGTTCTAAAAACTCCAAATCAAAATCAGGCAGAAATATTTTCAGGCCCTTTGGGATTGTTTATAAAGAGCAGAAAGGGAAATGGCTTCTCTGGGGCTGACAAGGTCACCAGGTGATGCTGGGCATGCAGAGATGAGGGATTACCACTTTGCCAAATCATGTTTAGCTGTTAGACCTAACTTAGGATAAGCTTTAATGAAGTAAGCTCAGTTCCAGATTTGCAAGCCAGGACCAAGTGGGAACAGATCAAACTCATGCTCACCCTCCCTCTAATGGTGTCATCAGGCAGAGGGGAGTCAATCCAATGCTGACAGATATTCCAAATTCCTATCAGATTCTGGCCCCTGTAATTGAGCTTCCTAACTGTCACAGCACCAGAGAAAGGGACATTTTATCTCAATTTCCGTTTTGGTCCATGAATCAAAGGCCACAGAGCAGCTGCAGGCAGAGGGGCAGGTTGCCACAGCCTGTCTTGTGCCCGGCAGGAGAAGGAAGCTGTGGTGCCCCACCAAGGAAACAAGCTGGAGGCCCTCGCTGTCTCTTGGCAAGTGCTCACCGAGAGGGCTGGGAGGGCTCTTGCTCCAGTGAGCTTGAGACTGGCACACTGAACGGTTCAGTGTGCCAGTCTTGAGACTTCAGAGAGCTTAGTAAAATGGTAACAAGGTCAACATAACTTAAACCAGTGGATTACTCTTCCAGTGAACCCCCTAAAGTATTCGAGGTAGCATTTGTTAGCATTTCAGAGCCTCTCGAGGTAGTGATACAGACTGGAAAATGAGTATGGAAGGGGAAGTCCAGTGTCAGGATTTGGGCCTGTCCTGCTCAGAGCAGAGCAGGTGCCTGGTGTGAGGGCAGTGCTAAGTGCCACCCCTGGTACAAGCTGCATCCCAAACCACATTCACCATTTGCTTTCCCCTCATCAGTAAACCAGGAGGTAGCCAGATGGAAAAAAGCATAAATCCAAGTAATTCCATGGAGTTCTCCGTAAGCATGGACAGTGCAGGCAGCTCTCACCAAGGAACGTGAGCCGGTCACTAAGCAGCATGGATGGGCCCAGATTGTCAATGAGGTCCAGGTCAGAGAAACACCCCCTTTCACAATAGTCTTTAAGGAATCTGGGGAAAAAGTGGAACACAATGAAAGCTTAGAGGGGAGGACATCATCCACATTCATTGTGTATCTCCTAATCCCTTCCCAGAAAACCTGACTGTACAGCTCAGTTCCACCTTAATCAACCTCCCTGAGGGTTTCAGAAGTCATCAAACATTCCCTGGAAGTGGCTAAGGAACTGGTGTAATGTACATTTAACAGACACTTCATTGATTCTTCTGCATTTTGTGGCGGTTGAGATCTGTTCTTTAAAAGGAGTCAGTGAAGGAAGGCAGGCAGGAAGCTGAGGCTGGTGGATGTTTAACACTCCCAAGTCATAACAAAAGCTCTATTTTTCTGCTGTGTAAAAAAGTTGATAAGCAGCAGGAACAAAAACAATGCTAAAAGCTTTTCATCTGTTTTGTCACAGCCTCCATTATGCTGCTTTTTGCAGAGCTGCTTCCTGTGATGTTTTTATTTTTTCATCCTTCTGTTGAAGGAAATACAACAATTCCCACTCTCTCAAATAACAAATGAAAAAAAGCCCCAAACCAAACCTCAGACCAGCAATCTCTTAGCACTCCTTTTTCCACTGCTGAAGACAGTGTTGCCTGGCCACCTACCCCCAGACTGTAATTTCAAAATTATACTCTTAACTATGCAGATATTTGTACCTGCCTATTTCAAATTAGCAAAACCCACACAACACGGATTGTTAGAGATTAAAAAACATAGAGTTGCCAGGGCTTTTGTCAAGGCCTGGGCCAAATGTCAGCATCCTCCTCATTTTTATAACAACCCTGCCACCCCTCAAAAGGTCAGGAATTGTGAGAGGCTCATGCAAAGCCAGGGACACATAAAACCGCTCCTTGGTGCAAATGTTGTAATTGTGGGGTGAGATTTTTAGCAGAAACGGTGGCTTAAGTGACTCCCATTGACTTGTTTGGAGGTTGCAAGGTGAACTCGGCTGCTTACAAATAATCTGCTGAATAAAAGCATGGGTGGGGATTATCCTCCACCCAAATCAGTCCCGAGTCACTGTCCCATTGAACAGCCTTGCCAGAGCAAGTGAAGGGCAGTGCAGAAGACAGAAATTGCTAAAAGAAATGTTTCTCCAAGCAAGGTCTAAGGGGGTTGGACTCTCAGATAAAGCCAATCTGTTTTGTCTCTGGCTGGCAGGAAGGGAAACAACGTAGAGAAGGCACAGCTGGAGGTACTGCAGAGGGAGAGCTCCTGAGGGTGTTGTTTTCCGGTCTGGAAGAAGGTGCCTGGCCCTGCCTGCAGCAGTGGAAGCTTTCCTGGCCCTTGGCACAGCAGCCAGCCTCCCCATGCCCCCCCAGCCTGGGAGATCTGGCCCAGCCTCACCGGTCCGAGATGAGGGTGGCAAACGCCGCGTCCTTGGCTCGGATGCTCCAGGACAGGGCAGAGCCCAGGCGGTTGTTCCGCAGAGCCTTCATGGCCATGATCTTACAGATGCTGCGCACTTGGGGGGAACACGGGAGAGGAGGGGAGAATTAGTGACAGTGGCTTCACCTGGATGACTGCAAAACAGTGAGACTGAAAATGAACCACCTTGTTCGTTCATCTGCCTCTGCTCACAGATCCTCAGCACCTTGAGGGCCTTCTGCTCCGTGCTGAGCGGGATGCGCTCGATGTGCAGCTCCAGGTACACTCGGCCGTACTCTGGGCAGTGGTCGAAGTAATCCACCCCCAACTGCCACAGGCTGAGAGAGGGGAGAAATCACCACCATTCCAACCCTAGAAAGCTTCAATGAGCACAACAGTAAAGCCCCAAGGAGAATCTGAGTCTGCATTAATAACTTAGCTCTGGTTAACTTTGTATTCAGCCCTGGAATTATTTTTCCTTTCTAACCAATGCCAGTGCCCTGTAATGTAACTTTGGAATGCCACAACTTCGGAATACTTGCAGCTCATACGTGCTTCAGTGCAAGGCACTCTGCACAGTGTCAGGAATGGCTGCACCCAGGTCACGACATGTGATGGGCTCTAACAGACAGCTTTTGTCTCTGTTCAGGAAGGGAAATGTGCCAATCTTGTACAATCCCTTAGGGATACCTCTGCTGAAATTCTAACAGAAGCTACTCTAAGTTTTGCCCTTTTACTTCACGAACATGCAGTTATTTGTTTTGGCTGCCTCTGTGTTTGTCTGTCCTATGAGTAATAAAACAAAAGTTGGTACCTGTGATGGGAGAAGAGTCCCGAGGCGTACTCCAGCAGGAGGAACTCACGCATATTTGAACCAAAACTGGGGGCAAAGAGAGTGAATAAACAGGTATTATTCTTTGCATCTCATTGGAAAAACTTGCTGACTTTACTTCCCAAGTACTTTCAGTTTCTCCAGCACGTTTTCTTTTTGTTTTGTTTTGGTTTTTTTTCTCTCAGGGCTATCTTAATCAGCTTTATTCAAATAATGCAAATAAATACTTACTAGAGATTGTGAGACTGCAGGAGTTTGCAGTGATCTAACAAGTCGGTCAGATGAGCCACAAACCACCAGTTGCTCAGGACAATGCTGTGTTTGAAGCAAAAGAAAAAAACTAAGCCTACCCCTGCCAGGAACTGTGTCAGGTTTTCCACAGGCATTTCTTACCAATAAGCAGCTCTGTTACAGTGCAAGGTCTGGCTGCAATGTCCCAGACCTAATGGAATACTTTTACTTGCTGCCAGCTTCATGTATTTTTGCTAAATTATTTGCAAGGATTATCAGGATTCTGTACCCATACCCCCCACCCCAAATACACAGAAGTAATACTGTAGAACTAGAGAATCAAAAAACCTCAAAACTTAACCTGCATTCCTTGATCACTTGATGCATCTCAAATTCAAAGGCTGCCATTAAAATCATGTCTAGAGGCTCAGGGGTGCTCTCTCCACCCAAGAACAGGTCCATGCTAGACTGCAGAACGAGATGACAAGACATGATGAATGCAGAAGCAAGACATTTTTTTGGATGTACCAGGTTATTTCATGGGAAATAATACGTCACAGAGGCTGAACACATGAACAAAATGGAATTTTCCTTATTTTACCATAAGGGAACTGGGAAAACAATTTGCAGGAACAAGACTGGCAACACTAAAACACTGAAGAGTGGATCTTCAACAATTATTTGTCAACTTTATCAGTCTGCCAGTCCTCTTAGAAACTCCAGACAACATCTTACAAGGGTGTAGTTGCTGTAAGATTTTTCCCCAAGTTTTTCTTTCAGTGCAGTAACCGTTGTGTGCTTGAAACAATGGAGAGTGTAAAAATAATTGCCATTCCTACCTGTGCATAGAAACGCAGCTCCATCGGCTTCACCGTTGGGTGGGAATACAGGAGCCGGGTGACCAGGAAGTGGTACCACGTGGTCATGAGCTCCTTCTTCTCCAGAATGGCATCCTCATCTCCCAGCAGGATCTAATGGGACAAAAACACAGGAGGAATGCTGCAGATTCAGCCATAGGCACAGCTGCACTCCAGCTCTCCAGGGCATCACTCCTGTTCTACAAAGGTGAGGATTTAATCAAAATTAAGCAACAAAGATCCTTCTCAGAGAGCCCAGTTTCCTAATCAGCCTTAGGGCCTTGGACAGGGAAAGAAACCCATCTGCCCAGGCTGGCAAACCATGAACAGAGGACAGGAGACATATTGAAGTTACTTATGACTACACTGGGCTCCTGAAATCCACAAGGATACTTTACTTTACTCCAAAGTTTCCTTCGTTCCCAGCAAACACAAACCTTGCAGATGGACTCCATGTGGGGATTGGAAGCAAAAGTTCCATCTTGTAGATACCGCTGACATTCCTCATGCCAGTGCTGCCACTTCAGCTCCAGCTCTGTCAGTGTCTGGGTGTTGCCAAGCTGAGCAGAGGAAATAAAGGAATACATGGAATAAAGGGAACACCAAGTCAAATCACAACAGGCACTTGGGCTGAACTCACAGTTACTCCTGAGAAAAAGCTAAACACAGGGCTACCTATCATCTTTCTATGTTGGTTTGTCACCTAACAGGCTTTTATCTGAACTGTTGGGTCTTTGGGCAATTCAAGAACACAAATATAATTACTGTAAATGAGTAAGACTGAGGTGTTCTAAAGGGGAACAAACTTACAGGGGACACATCAGAGGTGGCTCTTTTCCCAATGAACTGCATGAAAAACCCACTTTGTACATACACTGGGCATGGGCATCTTCTTCATCAAGTCATCCAAGATTTTGTGCATGTTCATGGATGTGGGATTGGCACTGGCTTCCTTGGAGAGCAGGTGCCGTGCTTCATCCATGCGGCCTTGGAGCACGAAGACATCCACCTGCAAAAATCCCCTGTCCGTGAGCTCCCCACTGGGCAAGGCTATGGAACACCCAGAAAGGGATCAGAGGGGAATTTTAACCTGTGAATCAGGCAAGGGAATTGGAGTTAAAATGTTTAAACTGTAGGCACTGCTAGTTCAAATAACTGTGTACATCTTGACTTCTATGGGTCATGAAGGATCAGGGTGGGAATGAGAATGGCTTTGCCCTAAAGCCTACACAGGCAGACAGTGATGAGGTGTAGTGTCCAGCAGGGAAGAGGAAGGGAAGCACAGACATGAATTCCCTCTGTTTAAGAATCTTCCAGGTGATGATACTCACCACGTTCCAGAACAGTTTGTGTTTGGATGGGTTCTCACTGCTCAGAACTTCCCGGACCATGCTGTCCACATCACACACGTGGAGCCGCACCCAGTCCAGGAGGCGCAGCAGGAGGGGCCCAGCTGTGTGCAGAGATTTCCCTCTGTCAGTTCCCAAAATGCTTTCACACACTTCATAACAGTTTGACATCACTAGATGAGATTTACTGACTGGATTTCTACCTGCCACCCCCAAATTACAGCGTTCCTTTTGCAGCCAGGCTGTGGAAGCACCTGGCTGTTGACACATCTTCCTGTGGCAACAAGGTTCAGCAGAAAACCCAAACTTGAAGAAATAAAAAGTGAGTGACTCAGATCATAAATCTTGCAATGCCAAAAGACAAATAGAATGTTTATTTTAGCATCAATTCATTATTATTAACTGAATATGAAGAAGAAATTTGGCACGAGGTGATTTTTTTTAGATTAAGTAATCTGTAATTTGTGAATCTCTCCTGTGCAAGTAGCACATCTGTTTGCATAATCTGATTCCCTTCAAAATTATTTACAACTTTAAAATGCCAATGTAAACAAACTAACTTCAAAAATGGCAACCTAAAGTTAAGAGTTTTATCAGAGCTGTGTAAATCTCTGCTGGCATCAACATATTTGATGCTTGAAGACATGTTTATGCCCAAAGTCAAACACACTTGCAAAAACTTTTCATATCCCTCCTCTTTATAACCTTTCTGACAAAGAAATAATTTAAATCATCATGTACTACACAGGAGGGAGCAAACTGAATAGCTTGACATAACTCGATATAGAGAAGGCAATTAACTGAGGCAGAAGGGGTATTAAAAGGCTTATTGACACTTGGCATATCTCTAAAACATATTAAACTGTGACACAGTGAACATGATATACATTTTAAACAAATATTCAAACAAAAAGCCCTTCATTCTTTACACAGGATAGTTCACTGCTCACCTGCAGCTGCTTCAACAAACAGAATCTCACAGAGGTTCCAGATCAGCTCCATCGCAGAGAGAATGGAAACCTGGAGAAAAGCAGAGCCAAGTTTCAGAGTTAGTCATTATTCCATCCAGTTGGGTTTTTTAACCACACAAAGGCATCTGCTGTCCACAGCAATCAGTTCTTACAGAGAAACATCATACTGACATTTCAGAGATAAAACTTAAAAGACAGTGGCCACAATCTCACACTTTTTTTGGTCAGAAAACACTGACACTGTTTGTGTACTGAAATGCAGCAATAATCTGTCACCAGTGAGCAATCAACTGGTGTTATTTTCAACCTTTCTGCACTTTTAATACAAACATCAAAGGAAGAAAGAAAGGCCAATGAAGCAACATCACTGCAGCTGATAGGACAAAACTGGTGTGAGCACTCTGCTCTTCCCAGAACACTCCCCTGGTATCTGACAGCTTGTGGTGAACACCCAGAGGCTCAGATACAACTGATTGGAATCTGAATGTTTGAGAGGTGAAATTTCAGACAGGTAAGTCTGAAACTTTTCTTGTCAGTCAGCTTTGAGGTGACAAGAGAACATCACACCTACAACAGCAAATATGTCTAAGGCATGACAGTGAACTGAGGTGTTGGGCATCTTTGTTGTTTTAGAAGTACTGGAGCTAACTATTTATTCTTGGTCATGAACTGCATCTCCTATATAAGGCAGAGTTAAATTAAAGTGCCTCATGTCACAGTGGTGGCCTGGTGAATTCAACCTGACGCGACTGCAGATTACCTGAGTGCTGTACTGGCCTTGCAAGACAGGATCACGGGTCGAAACTGAGGGAAAAACAAGGCAAGTCAAAGAGCAACATATTTACCTCTGACAGTCCCTTCTGAGCTTTGACAACTTCCCATAAAGCTGCCACATGAGATATGAAAACGCAGCAAGTCCCCAGAAAATCAGTTACAATATGGGGGGAAAAAAAGTGTCTCTGACCAGATTTACAAACCAACCTGGAAATCTCCAGCGTGGAAATGGAGTTTTGATAATTACTGAAACATATACATGCTATTGTACAGCAGTTGCAATAAGTTACCATTGAAGTGCTAGTTCCATAATCACAACTGATGTTTCTTTTCTGGCAATAAGAGAACAAACAAATAAACTTACCAGCTGCCTGATGCATGTCCTCCATGCAGGCTCTCATCACTGACCGGTAGTTTTTACTCACTTGGACCAATCTGCCAAACACAAAAAGGCTTTGGTTGAAGGGAGCTGTTGGAGTTTTAGTGTTATGCCCTGTAAATCCTTGCAAGTCTCTCTGCAGCAGCAAGGCCCAGTACGTGAATGGATCCAGCTGGAATCGGTGAGACGTGCCACACTCTACCAGCATGGTTATTGGAAGGATCCAAGCCTTGCTTTGTAAAATCCCCCCGAAAAAGTCGTTCTATCTGCCCTGGTGCTGATGACAGAGCAGCCTGGCCAGCAGCACTTGCCTCACCGGGTGTTCACCAGCCCCCGGCGTTGCCCGGTTGGAGAAGGGGCAGCGAGTGCCCCCCACGCTCCCCATCCACTCACTGCGCCTTCCGCGACTTCCCCGTCAGCTCCTCCTCGCTCCGCTGCAGCCCCATGAAGATCCCGTGCGACTCGTTGAAGAGTTTCCGCAGAGTCTGGATGTAAATGTCCTGATCCCTGCGGACCACGAAGACGCGGGAAGAGCTCGGCGCTCCCTCCCCGGTACCTGCAACAGAGCCCGTGAGAACCCGGGCAGCAGCGCCGGCCCGCCCTCACCCCGGGAGCGGGAGCGGGAGCGGGAGCGGGACCCACCTGCGCGGCCGAAGAGGGTCTCGCACACCAGCACCTCCGCGGGGCCCCAGGCGAAGCAGAGCTGCCGGGCCGACGGGTCCGCGCCCGGCACCACCTGTGGGGGGACGGTGTCCGTCAGCAGCGCCCCGGCCCCGCACCGTCCGCGGCCCCGCATCGCCCGTCCCGAACTCCCCGGCCGTGCCCCGCCCGCCCGTCCCGCACCACGAGNCCGGGGCGGGACGGGCCCCGCTCCGCCCCTGACCGAGCCGCCGTCCCCGAGAGCCGCGCCGGGCCCGGGCTGCTCCGAATGGGCAGTGGGGGCGGAGTGGATGGACGGGCGGACGGACTGGATGGATGGATGGATGGATGGATGGATGGATGGATGGGTGGATGGATGGATGGAGGGAGGGACGGGCGGACGGATNGGATGGATGGATGGATGGACGGACGGACGGACGGACGGACGGGTCGGATGGATGGATGGAAGGGTGGATGGATGGATGGATGGATGGATGGATGGAAGGAAGGACAGAAGGGATGGACAGATGGGATGGACGGATGGATGCCACCCCATTCCAATCTGCCTCATTTTCTTGTCAGGATGGATTCAGTGCTGGCTGGGAGCGTTGCTCGCCCCAGCTGTGCAGCGCAGTGATGCAGTTGGTCAGTCAGCGTTCACAGACTCACAGAATGGGTCAGGTTGGAAGGAGCACAATGGGTCATTAGGTCCAACCTCCCTGCTCCAGCAGGGTCATCCCAGAGCACATGGCACAGGATTCTGTCCAGACAGTTCTGGAATACCTCCAGTGAGGGAGACTCCACACCCTGTCTGATCTCTGTTCAAGTCACTCACACAGCGTTGTTTTCATGCTCACTTCATTGACTGATTGCTATGTAACAAGCAGCTTCTATTTATGCACATCAAACACGTGCAGGTAGAGGAGCCCCTGGAATGTTGAAGGCGATGCTCTCTGGAGCTCTTGGGCAAGCTCACTGATAAAGCTGACGAATCAAATTATGTGCTCTGTGATTTCAGTGAGTTGCCTACAGGTTGGGGAAGGACTCATAATGAAGCAGGATCACAGCAGGAAGAAATCCCACTGTGCCTCAGTCACTCCCTCAGGGTCCAGGTGAAGGTTGATATCCCCTGGACACTGTGCAGAGGTGCCTGCTGAAGGTTCACCACCTTTCTGCTAATGCTGGGAGCTCACCTGCCATGGCATTTAACTCAATAACCTGGTGTGATAAAACACTAAGGACACGCTGCTCCTCTCCTCCCATTCTGCTCTCCTTCCCACCTCTGTGTACTCCTCACTTTTTGCCTGTGCCTCCCAATAACCAAGTTGTTCAGCAATACACTTTTAGAGACAAGTATTAGCAGTGCTGCCTTGTTGGTCTCACAGCTGGAATTAGCCCCTCTCAGGCTGGTGCTTTCCCGAGATGCTCACTAAAAATTAAATTTCAAGATAACGTAAATCATTTGCTGCCCTCGTATGACAAATGGTGCAACACTCCATGGCTAAATTGCCCTTTTTTACTTACCAGCTGCTGCATCCATCATTTCCAATAAAAATAAAGCCAGCAGTTATCTCTGGCAAGAGCATGTCATGTCACCAGTCATGCTGAGAAAAGGAAGTGGTCTGTTCAGGCCAGGAGGAATGAATTTTTGCAGGATAGACCAATTTAAGTGCTCAGAAAGCTGCTCAAGAAACTAAAGACTCATCAGTTTTAAACTCCTCATCTTTTATTGTGGGTAGGGGTCCTGTGTTTTGTTTATTTGAGGATGTGCCTGTATTCGAATCTCTGCTGTACAAAGTCAAATTCAGCTATTGTCTTACACAATGCTGCTGCTCTGTACAGACTTCTGAGGATGTTAGTGGGCATTCCTAGATCCAAAACACCATTCCACACGTCACTATAAAATGGCTCTAGATGCAAATCAAAACTGGATGTCTGAAAGGGTAAGGTGCTGCCTTTATAACTGCAGCAGTTTGTTGTAAGTGGTAGAATATATTTAGAATATCCACGTAACACCGTGTAGGGAACTACCGTGTAGGAGTTGGATCTAGGATGGGTCAGTGTCCTCTGCTGCTCCCGGATCCATCTGTGTAAAGAGACACTGAAAGCTGGAACTCTTTGATCCTCTCCTGCTGTCTCTTGGCACACGCAGTCCACTTTGCTCACTCCCTAAAAGTGTCAGTGGCTTTTCATATCCGCAGCATCTGGTGTTCTTAAATTGATGATTCCTGGGGAAATCATCTTGGGAAAGGTGAGTTTTAGTATGAAATCTTGACATTTTTTTAGTCCTCTTGAGCACTGGCTGGAGCTCTGCACATATCTAGAAGGGAAACCTTCCTGCTCACCTCTCAAGGAGGCTTCTGTGCCTGTCCAGTCCGTGTAATTAAGCAGAATTTTAAGTGTCCATGTCAGCAGGAAATCTCATCTTGCTCAGAAAGGCTTTGGAGTACAGGCCGAGGGTCCAGCAAGGAAAGGAAAGATAAATTGTGTAAGTGTTTTACAGTCAGGAGAAGAAGAAAAAAAAAAGGTCTGATGAGGATAGGAGATACTAACTTGTGAAATAGGAGGTTTGGAAGCTATTTGGGGAACAGAAGGAATTATCAGCATCATGAACAGGGAAGGCACAGCACAGGCAGGGCTGTAGGCGAAAGGTATTTTCTATTCCCAGGGCTAAGCCAGAATTAATGAAGAGCAAAGCCTGAGTAAAGCACTCAGACCTGCAGAGTCTGAGCCAGGAACTCAACGCACTTGTTTACACCTCCAAATTACTGTTTGCTTTTTGTTCTTGCCTTGGACTCAGTGCAAGATAACACCGAGTTCTAAAGGGGCTGGAGTTGGTTTTGTAGGCTAATGCTTGCTGATGTGCAGGAGAACACGCCTTCTGCCCGTAGCTGCCTTGGTATTTTAAAAATCTTAATGTTTTAAAATCCCACTGTGAAGGGAATATATATGGAATGCCTGTGTTTTCTGCCCTCTTCATCGAAGGGTGGAGAATGAAGGCAAAGAGCTCTTCAAGATCTAGATTTTTTCCTTCTAAAACTGCAGTACAAGAATGAAACAAAGTGTGGAAATATTTTAAGAAACAACACGTGGAATTTTTTTTCCCAGAGATGGAATTTCTCAGGAATTCTCACTGTGACGCTTCCCCATTGACTTCCCTTCAGCTCAGTGCATTGAAGAGGAGGAGCTCAGAGGGACAAAAAGCTTCGCTTTTCTCCCCTCTGCTGCAGCCTGGACCCTGCAGGAGTGGGGCCTTTGTAGTTCCCAGTGTGGCTTCTCCCCCCGCCGCTCACTCCCAGTGCTGCCGTCTGGCCGGTTCCTTTGCAGGTTTAAGCACTGATTATTGTCAGCTCCAGTTTCTCAGAGTTTCCTCTGTTGCTATGTAAAAAGAAAAACCACATAGAGATGAGGTTTGTAGAAACCTGCTCTGTGATTTGGGATCTGTGTGATTGGTGGGGAGACCAGTGCTGGTGCAGCTGAAGCAGTTTTCAGCCTTTCTGAGCACGTCTAACTCCCATATGTTCTCATAAAATCTAGAGTATTTTCCTGTCTTTTTTAGCACATTTGTTCTATTTGCGATGCTGCCTTAACGTGTGTCTCACTTGACGCCATTCCTGCCTTCAGTTCCTTCATGCCACGCTCAGGTCTTGAACAGTTCCATCTCGCCTCCCCAAAAAATCCTCCTCCTGGGCCGGCAGCACAGGGATCTTCAAGGAGGGAGGGAGAAGAAGTGACAAGAACAAAATAAAACAGGACCATCATGCCACATCAGCCCCATGATGCCCTTCCTCACACTTCTCTGTGATGTTGCATCATCTCTAAAAACAGAACTTAAGGTCCATTGGGAATCCCCACTTGTCTTTTGTGCTTTTAAGTACCCCGTGGGTTTGGAGTCTTGCTTAAAAAAGCTATGGATGAGGTAGAAGAGTGGAGATTCACGTGCTTTGTCTCCTTGTTCTCACAAGTAGCTCTTCTTAGCAGTGATGATGGACTTGAGAAGGTCCAAACCATGTGTCCCATTGCTCTTCAGAGCTCATATAAAACAAGGGAGATCATAGGAGCCTGAGGCACCCAGACATACAGAGCAATTTGGGTAAAAGCATACTATCTTCTCTAGCCATGGGTGCTTCTCACCTCTCAGTACCTTAAATAAATAGAAAAATAACAGCACCAGTAATTAAACTCAGAGAAAACAGGCAGGATCAACTGATTGATCTTTTGATGATAAATCAAGTAAAATGACACAGGTAGGAGTGGAAAGCAGAGCTCAAAGGAGGATCTGTTTGAGTGGCAGTCACAATTTGAAACAGCATCTGTTGCCTTCTTGGGTCAAACAGAACACTTCAGTGCCTGGGATTTTTTCAGAACTGACTCATAAAGACTCTTCAGAAGGAGTAAAATACTAAAACTAAAAGATTCTATGAAATTTCAGGCTAAATTTTGGACTACAAGGGATGGTAAAAGACTTCACTGCCCACATTTTGTAGAAGTTCAGGTGGCTGCCTGGGCTGTTCTCCTGCCTCAGGTAGAGCTGTGGTTGTGCCATTTTCTCAACTGTGAACTTGGATAAATGTTTGGCTTCAGCTTCCTCTGCTGTTACTCTTCTGCAATTTCCAGAAAATTGCAGGAAAAATCCAATCCCTCTGTCTGTGCTCAGAAGGAAGAAGCTGGAATGTGAAGTAACGTGACAAAGGCAGAGGAGAGGGACAAGAACTGACAGTGAAAAGCAAGTCTGCAGTTCTGTCCATTATTGAAGTTTCTCTTCAGTCGCTATTTCACTACTTGAGCAGCTCATTCTGGACAAGGAGCATCTCTGAAATGGTGCAGGAAATTTTGTAACACCGGGAGCAGGGGGTGTGTGACCACACGGCCACCTTGGTGTCACAACCCAGAGTGTTCCCACACAGAATGGTGCCAGTGTGGAGTGATGCCCACCTGGAAAATCCATATCTGAGGGACTGACAGGAATCATTTTTGTGGTGTTTCTTTTCCATCTACATGATGTAGAGAAGCATTTGACAAATGATGGTGGCGGGTGTAACACTGACGAAAAAAGGCACAGGACCCATTTTGTGTGAACCCGTGAAATCTTTGGAATTATTGAGAATTTCCTCCTCCCTTCCACTGGAAAGAACTTTAAGAAATCACATCATTGGTGGTACAGCCTCTGATTTCTGCAGTGTAATTGTTGGGGTGGGCTCAGTTCCCTCACAGCCACGGCACCTCTCCCAGGACAAACCCCCTCACAGGGACAGCCCAAGCGCTCATGGGGCTGCCAGACCATCAGTGTCCTCCAGAACACAGCGAGGGACACGAGGGAAAGATTTGATGAGGCTGTGACAAGGGGGATCACAGAACCAAAAGATCAATGAGGTTGCAAAAGGCCTCAGAGATCAGCAAATCCAACCTGTGCCCCAACTCACCCTTTTCATGCAGACCATGACACTCAGTGCCATACCCACTCTTCCCCTAAACACCTCCCTGGACGGGGACTCCATCAGCTCGCTGGGCAGCGGGCTGGCGATGGCCAGGGGAAGGTGTGTGGGGAGAACACCGTGTGAGGCACTGAGGGGGCACTGAGGGGGCTCTGGCAGGCGGCCCGGCGGCTTTGAGCAGATTTGAGGAGATTTAAGGTTTGAGGGGGCCAAGGATGCGAGGGATGGCCAGGGCAAGGTGTGTTGGAGAAGGGCGCGGCGCGAGGCGCGGCGCGGGGCGCTGAGGGCGGCCCGGCGGCCATTTTGCGAAGGACAATGCCCGCCGCGCGGGGCGGGGCGGG
>VZTX01010597.1:0-13565 GCA_013400915.1 Pardalotus punctatus | reverse complement strand
GGGAAGGGCCGAGCGCGGCACCAGGCGCGCTGCTCCTCCCGCTTTGTCCCCGAGGGGGCGCCCCGGGCCACCCCCTGCCCTGTGACACCCTCTGTCCGCTGTCCCCCCCTTCCGCGGCCACCCCCTTGTTCGGTGTCACCTCCTGTCCGGTGTCGCCCTGTCCCCTGTCATCGCCTGTGCGGTGTCATCTACTGCCTGGCCCGTGCCACCCCGCGGTTCCGTGCCGCCCCCTGCCTTTCCCCACCGCCCCCTGTGCGGTGCCACTCCCTGCCAGCCCCTGTCACCCACTCTCCAGTGCCACCCACTGCCTCCTCTGTGCCATCGCCTGCCGGTGCCACCCCCTGCTTGTCCCATGCCACCTCCTGCCCGCTTGGTGCCACCCGCTGCCACCTCCCGCCCGCCCTGTTCTATCCTGTGCCACCCCTTGCCCTACTCATGCCACCATTCGCTTCCTCCCCGGTGCCACCCCCTGCCTGTCCCGTGCCACCTCCTGCCCGGTGCCAGCCAGTCCCTGCTCTCCTGCTCCAGCGGCTGCTGCTGCAGCCCTAGCATGCCCCACCCCCTGTCCAGGTGTCCAGCGGGACAGCCACCCTGCGCCCCAGCACATGGCACTGCCAGCACGCCGACAAGCGCCGGGCTTCCTGCCTTCCGTGGGGCCAGCGCTGCCGTCCCCTCCCGGGCATGTCCCCGGGCCGCGGGGCGCTGTGGGCTCCCCGCAATCGGCAGCAGCAGCCCCGCACGGCGGCCTCCCGGCTGCCTTCTCCTGCGCAGGACAGTGTGTTATTAATTAGCGCACACATCAGCCTGGCCGCCACATAATTAGCCCATTGAGACAGCAGCACGTCCTCCCCCCCTCACCACCCCTCGCCAATGCTCCTACCGGTCCGTGCCCGGCTCACCCCTCGTTTCTCCTTGCCCACGCGGTCCCGCGCTCCAGAGCCGAATCCCAGGTTGGCTGCAGCTCCTGCCTTGCGTCCGGCCTGACCCCGGCACCGCGGGCTGTGGGACAGCGGCTCCTGACAAAGGCACTGCGTTACCTCTGCCTCGCGGGGGCTCGACTTCAGCTGCCGAACAGACCCCATCTGGAAGCGCTTGCCTCGGCAGCGGTTTCGGAGCCTGCCGTCTGCAGCGGGCTCTCCCCTCCCTCCTGGCAAGAGGTGGGGAAAGGGGACCTGGCTCCTGCGGTTTTGTGCTCGTCCCTGCAGGCCCCCCGTTCTCGGAGCCCGGCAGGGCTGGCACAGGCTCGGCTTGGCTCTCTCCTGTGTCTAAACAGGCTCCTGGCTCTTCTCCTCGCAGAAGAAAACCTCTTACAACCTTTTAGAGCCCCGGAGAAGCAGGACGCGCGTTGGAAAACGGGCGATCCTGGGATTTATTTTTTTTTTACAATCTCATCGTTTTGGGCCTGACTCACGGCTTTTGAATGTTTGGGATGGGCAGCCAAGGGGGAAAGTAAGTTTGCTCAGCACAAGCAGAGCGGCCAGGCAGCAGGGACAGACATCTGTGCAGTGACAAGGCGACAGAGGGGGCCGTCGTCCTGCTCCCAGCTCCTCTCCATCCTCGCCAGGGCTCGCGGCTGCTCCCGGACCCAGCACGGCAGGTGGGCTGCCCGCCCCAGCCCCCCGGCTCCCCAGCATGGCGCAGGGGGCAGCCCCCGTCCTGCTGGTTGTCCTTGCCAGGCTGGTGTCATCCACGTGGCATGAAGGTGAGTGCCGGGGTGCGCGGGCACAGGCGGCTCCTGGCGCTGGCAGCCTGGGCAGCTCTGCTCCTGTTGAGGGCTTGTGGTGGGAAGGGATGGAGGGTGCCTGGGTGCAGCGACACCGGGAGAACATCAGTGCCTGAGGGTGGGTATGGGGTGCCTGTGGGGGTGAGCTGTGGGGCACAGGGAGGAATGGAGGGGATGCTGGCAGGCATCCAGGCAGGAGCAGAAAACCAGCCTCTTCCTCACACCCCCGCCTGCGGGAGCGCGGTTTGCCGCTGACTCCCTGCTCCCACGGGGGCAGATGTTTGCCTGGACGGAGCACACAGTCCCAACCCCGCCATGGCTGGACGACCAGGTCACAGGCCTTTTTTGGGGTGGTTTCCCCCTTCCCTGCTTCCATCCCCTCCTCTGGCCATGCTGCCAGCACGCCTGGCTGGAGCTGCTCCTGCCCAATGCAGCCGGGACTGAGCTGTCCCCAGGTGAGAAGGAAAAGACAGCACTTACAAAAAGAGGAAACATCACCATTAAATGGCACATCTGCCTGCGGGGACACAGTGCACTCTGTCCCCAGGGCCACGGCGGGAGTCTTGGCAGCCCCCCCGGGAGACAGCTCTGTTCACCAGGTCACCGATGCATCCCCACTGCCGCCCCCATGGGTACCGTCCCTGCTCCTCTGCTCCCCGAGGCATCCATGGCAGCGTGAAAAGGGCATCAGGATAAACGCATTGTGAAAACGAGCGGGCAACTTGCGGGAAGCGGTGGAAAGCCGCTCCATAGTAAAGTTCATGTTGGAAAGATTGGTAATGGAGTTTCCTCGCCGTGACGGCGGGGCTGCTGCTCGGACTGGCCCCGGCGGATATCCCCTTCCCAAAACCCAGAGCAGAGACAAGGGGAGCTTGGGTGCAGCCGCGGCGGGGCTGTCGCTTTGCCGGGGGTCCCTTCCGAGGCTGAGCATCCCCGCAGTGCCGCAGGGGAGCGCGGTGGGGTGGGCTGGCGGCGACGAGGGGGCAGCGCCGGCGGGGCCAGCGGAAACGGGGCGGAAACGTGAGCTCAGTGCTGGGGAATGCCGCGGCCGGCCGAGGCGCCGAGGGGCCGTGGGGGAGGACGTCAGCCCTCAGTCCTTCCCCACCGGAGAGGACCTTGCCCATGAAGGCACGGAGCGGGCCAGAGGGTGGCCCACAAGGATGGCGCAAGGCTGTCCTCACCCCATCCGTGGGGCCCCGCTGCACAACATGGGTGGCATGGGGCCAGCATCCCTGCCCAAGCCCCTTCAGCAGCTTCATCCTTCCCTGGTGCACAGGCAAGGGGCTGCATCCCCACCACCCACGACCAGGCAGCGTGCTTCTCATCCCTTGCCTTGGTGAGGGAGTGGGCAGGAAAGGGCAGCTTTCTTCCTTCCCTTAGGATGCCCCGTGGCAGAGACGGTGCCATGGGAGCGGGTGGAAGGACTTCCCGGCAGCACGAAGCTGGGGGTCGGTGCCAGCCCACTCTGTGCCAGCACCCATTTCCTGCCACAACCACGGCTGCTCCTGCCACTGTTTAGTCTGCGGCTGGTGCCAGCACACACCATGTCACTGGGGACTGGGCTCGTGGTCTGCTCAGCTTAACCCTTGACAGCAGCCCCAAGGACTCGGGACAGGGTCTGTCCAGGGATCAGATTGCTCGGCGGGAGTTTTGCAGCCACGAGCTACCCCTCAGCCCGCTTGTCTCTTCCTGCCCAGGGTCTGGCTACTACCTGGAGAGTCACACCAACGAGGTGTATGCAGAAGAACCCCCTCCTGAGCCTGCCCTGGATTACCGTCGAGGTAACAGCACCCAACCCATCCTTTGAGGGGGAAACAGAGGCACAGCAGGCACCTCCCTCACCTCCCTGCTCTCCCGCAGTGCCCCAGTGGTGTGCCACGCTCAACATCCACCGCGGAGAGGCCACGTGCTACTCACCCCGTGGCAGCTCCTACCGCAGCAGCCTGGGGACACGCTGCGAGCTGAGCTGCACCCGTGGGTACCGGCTGGTGGGTCCCAGCGCTGTCCAGTGCCTGCCCAACCGCCACTGGTCCGGGATGGCATACTGCCGACGTGAGTGTCCCCAGCCCTTGTCTTGCCAGCATCCCACAGGCACCCACAGCAGCCAGTCCTGGCTGCTCTGCCCACTCACATGGCCGGCAACCGCTTCCCTCCCCTCTTTGCTTTCTCCATCCCAGAAATCCGGTGCCACGTGCTGCCAGCGGTGCTGCGGGGCTCCTACGTGTGCTCGGCAGGTGTGCAGATGGATTCACGCTGTGACTACACCTGTCTGCCTGGCTACCAGCTGGAGGGTGACCGGAGCCGCATCTGCATGGAGGATGGGCACTGGAGCGGGAGCGAGCCAATCTGTGTAGGTAAATTCTCACCCCGTGCTGCTGGGTCACGCAGGGGCTGATCACCCTCCATGCCTGCGGTGTCTGCAGGTGTCACCTCACACCCAACCCAGACATTTCCAGGTGCCAGCTCCTGCACCTCCCTCCCTTGGGACCCCTGTCCCTGCTGCTCGCTGCAGCACTGTCAGCCCTGAAGCACAGGCACCAGCCTGGCATGGGGGCACCCAGTGCTGGCTTTACTGGATTGTCTGGGTGGCTCCAAGGTCCCTGGGGTGGTTCAGCACCTGGGCTGGTGCTTCACTCTCATAGCTCAGGCAAGGCATCCACAGGTTCCATGAATCCTTCTCCTCCCTCTGGGCAGATATGGAGCCTCCCAAGATCCGCTGCCCAGACTCCCGGGAGCGCATAGCAGAGCCAGGCAAGCTGACTGCCACCGTCTACTGGGACCCTCCCCGCGTGAGGGACTCTGCTGATGGTGTCATCAAGAGGTGAGGGCAGAGGCGCTGCAGGTACTGCCAGCGAGGGCTGGAGGCTGAGCCGGGTGCCCCTGCCTGGGGTGCTGATGGAGAAACCCGTCTGTTGGGTGCAGGGTGATGCTGCGGGGCCCAGAGCCCGGCTCCGAATTCTCTGAAGGAGAGCATGTGATCCGCTACACCGCCCACGACCAGGCTTACAACCGAGCCAGCTGCAAGTTCAGCATCCGCGTCCAAGGTGAGAGGGCTCCTGTGGGGCCGCATGCTGCTCCTGCCAGCTGCAGGCTCCACAGCTGGGGCTGTGCTCCATGGCCGCCAGCGCTCACCCAGCTCCCCTCCGTGCAGTGAGGCGCTGCCCTGTCCTGAAGGCTCCGCAGAACGGGTACATCTCCTGCACCTCTGACGGCAACAACTACGGTGCCACCTGCGAGTACCTGTGCGACGGGGGCTACGAGCGCCAGGGCACCTCCCTGCGGGTCTGCCAGTCCACCCAGCAGTGGACAGGCTCCCAGCCCCTTTGCACACGTAAGTGGTGCGGGCAGGGCAGGACCTACCCGTGGTGATGCCCAGTGCTTCGGGGGATGCTGCCTGGTGGGTCAAAAGGGTGATGGGGAGCACGACAGCACCTCCCCACACACTTGTCTCTTGCCCCAGCCATGCAGATCAACACAGATGTGAACTCAGCTGCCAGCCTGCTGGATCAGTTCCACGAGAAACGCCGTCTCTTGGTCATCTCAGCCCCCGACCCCTCTAACCGCTACTACAAGATGCAGATCTCCATGCTGCAGGTGAGGAGACCTTCCTGCTGCCCCCCTCCCCACCTCCACATCCAGCACCCCCTCATTGTCCCCCTGCTCCACAGCAAGCTGCCTGCGGGCTGGACCTGCGCCACGTCACCACCGTCGAGCTGGTAGGGCAGCCCCCACATGAGGTGGGACGCATCCGGGAGCACCGGCTGTCCCTTGGCATCATTGAGGAGCTCAGGTAAGGGAGACAGAGGGCTGTCCTGCAGAGCAAAGTGCCTGTTCGAGGGGACAGGGAATGGGAGTCTCCAGGAATGGCAAAGCATGAGGTTGCAGTTGGGTTCATGAACAGCCCCATTTTCTGCACCAGAGGGGCTTGTGCAGTGGGGGAACCTCCCTGCAATTCTGAATGCAGCATCACCAGAGCTTCCCAGAGCTCACAGCCCTGAGGAACTGGAGCCCCCACTCCAGGAGGACCCAAGCATGGTTGCAAGAAGTGAGCAGGCTCAGCCCTCAGTGCGAGCCCCAGCCCTGAGCAGCCACCCCCTTTGCATCTGCAGGCGATTCCTGCACCTCACGCGCTCCCACTTCAACGCGGTGCTGCTGGACAAGGCGGGCACCGACCGCGAGCGCTACATCTCCCCGGTCAGCCCGGACGAGCTCTTCGTCTTCATCGACACGTACCTGCTGAGCGAGCGCGAGGCGGCGAGGCGGGCACAGAGCGGGGACCCCTGCGAGTGAGCCAGCACCGGGAAGACCCCCTCCACTGCCCTCAGGGGATGGACACCTTCCTTTCTGCTTTTCTAGTCGCCCACTGTAGAGGAGGAGCAGGGTGCCAAGGACCTTCAGGGAAGGGGAGCCCCTCTCTGGCTGTCCGGGCACAGAGAGGTGAGAGGGACTGTGTGCCAGCGGTGTCCCACTGCCCAGCAGCCAGAAGCTGCTTCCAGCCAGGGGATGGCTCAGCCCAGCCAGGACCATGGCAGGAGATGCTGGAGTGCCCCTGCTCAAATCCCAGAGCAGGGGGGAGATGGGGAGCCAGAGGCAGGGCAGGGAGGGCAGGCAGGTCAGCAGTGCAACAGCCTCTAACACAGCAGCTTCAGCCTCCCCACAGCTCACCCCGTGCACAACCTGGACCCGCTGCCTCCCACTCTGAAAGCCCTTATAAAAAGCAAATGGCCCCACGCTCAGCAGAGCCCATAGCAGCCAGCCAGAGTGCAGTCCACCCCAAAGGGCTTGCCAGCTCCCCTGCCACTCACTCCCTCTCCCACCACCCACAGGGTGCCCTTTCTGGGAACTGCTTTGGCAGTAGAATATTAACTTGAAATAAATAAATTTGTATAAAAAGTCAGTGGTGGCACATGTGTCACTGAGAGGCCTGGGAAACAAATGTTTCCTGGGGACCACAATCCCCAACCCCCCAGGCTGACCCCACACAGCTCCATCCATCCACTGCTATGGCTGGGGCTGGGCTGTGTATGGGGGCAAGGGTGGAGAGGACAAGGAGGGAGCAGACTGTGGAACAGGCGGTGGTAGGAAAAAGAATGGGAAGAAATAAAAACACAATGACATTTCAAAGCATTTTGCCTGGGGGAGAAGGGAGGGTCCACAAGGACTCCAGTTCAGCCTGAAATCTGCTACGAGGCTTATGACAAGAGAAAAACCCTTTAAACAAAGCTAGGCCAAGAAGACTTTCTGCCCAGGCCTGTTTAGAGAAGGTCATGTTTATTAAAGTATAAGAAAAGAAAACAAACAACCCACGTTTTAAGCCCCGCCAGGCTCTGCAGCAAGCGTGGCTCCCCACGGCAGTGCCAGTCCTGATGCCACAGCTTACGGCCTCAGCTTGGCCATGGTGGAGCGAAGCTGGAGTGTCCCCTCTGCCCAGGAACCCGGATACTGGCGCATCTTCTGCCACAGGTTCAGCTCCTCACCTGTGGAGTCCATCCAGTCCACAGCCTGCCCGTTGCTCATGCCTGGGAAAAAGGGTGGAAAAAGTCACTGCTGGAGCAGCCTCCTGCCTGCAACACAGCAGCCCCAGCAAGGCTGCTGGCCCCCAGACGGGACTGCAGGGCTCCTCACCATTGCCCACCCCCAGACGGACACCCCCGAGGAAGTCATTGCTGGACAGCGGCTCCCGGTCCCAGACCGTCAGCTCCAGGCAGATGTGCTGCAGGTCCTCGGGGTTGATACCATTGTAGACAAAGGTGTGGTTGTAATGAGGGTTCAGGGTCTTCTTCACCACAGGCGTCTTCCTCTTGGAGGCTTTGTTTTTGTGAGGCAGGAGGTAGCTGGGAGAAGCAGCCTTGGGTTAGCAGCACACGGGCAACTGCCTCCTGCTCTGGGGCTGGGGCACCTCAGTACCCCAGGACCTGGCCTGGATCCCCCCATCCTTGCCTTTCCTGGCACAGCTCAGGAAGGACCATGACATCCTGCAGGGAGCCCTCCTCCAGGTCCCTGTGGCAGCTTTGGGTATACAGGGAGGACAGAGCCTTCATGGCCCCTCAGCCAGGACCCCCACTCACCCCTTGACAAAGCTGTCTGAGGTCCCCCCAGACTTGGCAGCTGTGAGGTTCTTGGCTTCTTTGATCCAGACCTGGAGCTCACCACCTTCCCCTGTTTTGCCTAGGAAAAACCCAACACAGAAATTAATCAAATTTAATTTCCACCACTGCAAACTTCTGGGAAGTTCCTGCTGAACACCCTTCAACCCAGAGGCAGGTGCAGAGCCTGGGCTGGCATCTTCTCTTGCCTTCTCCTGTACTGGCCCAGCCTGATGAGGCAAAGGCAGACAAAATTGCTTCATGCAGGGCCCAATGGTCCAGCCTGGTCCAGCCCCAGGAAGCCCCGGGCTGGTTCAGGCAGTCGGAGAACAGCCAGGTCTGCCCTGACCCAGAGCAGCTTTGCAGGCATTGCAGAGAAGGCTGCAGTGACACTACCCAAAAAGCCCATGCAGAGCCAGCTTGCACGGCCACCAGCAGGTCCTGCAAGGCTACACATTGATTCTGGAGCTTCAGCACTTACCTTTCCTGCCACTCCCAGCCCCAGGATGCTTGGCAGATGGGATGTACTTCATGGAGACAACCAGTTCCCCCTTGTACTGGTGGAGACCAGCAGCTTCTGTCCCAATCTGCAAAGAGGTGAGACTTACCAACCGCTCAGAGGCCACAGCCCGCCCGGTGACAGCCTGGTGTGCACACTCCCCAGGCTGGCACAAAGGACTTGGCTTCTCCTAGGTGTGGCTGAGCTGGCACAAGGGCCTGTGAACTGTCCCCAGCATGAGCAGGGTAGCCCAGCTCCTTGGGGATCTCATTGTGGCTCAGTCACCTGACAAGGAGGAGGGAAGCTAGGCTCAAGGCAGAAGATCTGCCCTTTTTCACTACAACAGCACTGCTGCCTGCATCTGGGGTTTTCACATCACCAAGAATTTGATTTGGCACAAGCCTTTTGGCAACGCTCAGCCGAGGTCTCCACACCCCTCCTGCCTACTGAGGGCTGTACGCCCAACAGGACCGGGCAAGGGAGGCTGTGGGCAGCAGGGCTGGGGTACAGGGGCACACCTTGCCATGCAGGGGTAGGAACTCCTCCAGGTGGCTCTCGAAGTTCCAGGCATCCAGTGGGACCTCCACCTCCCCCAGGAACGTGTTGCGGCCAAAGCGATCGTGGTGCCACACCGAGAACTGCAGCGTCCTTGCAAGCAGGAGGGACTTGTTAATCTCATACTGGGGAGAGAGAGGAAAACCACTGGTGAGCAGGCAGCAGAGGGCAGACACAGGCTTGGCAAATACCATCAGCTACAGCTCTTGGCATGAGGAGACAGGTTTGAGGAGCAGTGGACGCACACAGGAGCCTGCTCCTCTTTCTTTTGCTGCCTGCTGAAACCTCAGTCCCGAGGCAGTGGTGCAGGAGCCTGTGCTCTCCCAGCAGATGGCCCTCAGAGCCAGGAGTCATGGCATCCAGCCATCCCACCACAAGCAGAGCTCTGCCAGCCCACCGAGCCTCAGGTGGTCTGAGCACAGGACCTCAGCAAACCTGGCTGTGGGAACTTAAAAACCAAACCGCAGCTCTCACTTCCTCCTGTGCAAGAGTGCCTGGCCTCAGAGGTGTGCTGCCAGGCTCAGGGACAGAGTCAGCCAGCCCCACCACCCCATGGTGGCTGCAGCAGGGATCGTGAAGGGCAGTGCCAAGTCGTTCTGCCCTGGAGCCCAGAGCTGTCTTATCTCTGCCCCTGCAGCCGTGCTGCCCTCCCTCCCACCACTGTAACCTGCCTCCAGGGGCCTGGGAGCCTTCACCATGGACGGAAATATCCAGGGTAGGCAGATGCCCCCACTCTGGGGAATGCCACAGGAACCAGGGACATGTCCCGTGACATGTTCACATCTGCAGCCGTCCCTCCACCCCACCCTGGCACTGGGGCCTGACAGCACAGCCAGAGCAGAGCTGGGAATGCGTTTTTGCAGCTTTCAAGGCGCAGTCTCTGGACACGGGTTCTCTGCAGAGACCTCCCTGCAGGGTTAGGAGATCACCCCTCCCCTTGCTTGTCCCAGCAGCATCCCCAGGACTGAGTACCTGCACCCCAGCCCATGCCCACTCACCTTCAGCAGCTCGTTGTACAAGGGGTTGATGGTGTTGCGTTTGATGGTCGTCTTGCGTTTCCCTTGCCGGGATTTGTCGGGCAGCAGGTAGGTCTTCACATACCTGAAGGGAGGAACAGGCAGCACTTCAGCAGGATCCCCCCACAATTAATCCCCCGTGCTCCCCAGGGCAACCCCAGACCTTCTGCCTCACTGGGACCCTCCCACTTACAGCTCCCATCTCTGGTGGGCGCCCCACAACCCAGCTGGGCACCCCCAGCGGTACCAGCAGCCATCGCCCCCCGGCTCTCACGGGTTGGAGCGCTTCCTGCCCTCGTCCCCATAGGCCAGCTGGCGACACTCCTTCACATGAATGAACAAGGTCTGCGTCTTCTGCTCGTAGCTCAGGGAGAAGGAGATGCCTCCGGTGACAGCCACACTGCCGAAGTCGCCGGCCTCGCTGTAAATGCTGACCATGCTCCCCAGCGTGCTCTGGAAAACATGGCAGAGCCAAGGTGGCACAGGATCACCTGACAGTCCCTCTTCATCCTCAGCAAGGCTACTCTGTGCCCTTCTGCACAGCCCCACTGACCTCCCTGTGCCTGGGGATGGCCACCCAGTGCCTCCCACCCACACACAGGCTCTCTGGAAGAGAGCAGAGTCTCTGCATTTCAATTCCCTTTAAGGGGAAGAAGCCCCCACACACAAGGCTCTGGTCCCTTCACTCCAGGAGCTGCCTGCCCTGCCTGCCTCCCACCCAACCTGCCTTTCTCCATCGCTTCTCCCTGCAGTGGAGCAGAGCACAGCCACGCCACGGGAGCTCACCGAGGAGGTGCCGCTGCGCATGCTGCCCCGGGCCACCCGCTGCCGATGGATCTCCACCAGGTTATCGATGTCCTCCTCCTCCTCCTCCTGCAAGGAGAGAGACGAGCCGCCTGTGTGGGGAGCAGTCGGGCACAGGCACACAGATACCCGGCTCCTCCAGCTGGCAGCCATCTCTGTGGCACTCTGAGGGTCTCACCAGCTCCGTGTTGAGGCCAGGGACTGACTTGCTCCTGTCCCCCAAAGAGCCACCTTCCCCCACAAGGTCCTCGGGGCGCAGGTCGATGACCGACTTGGTGTAGTCTGCACGAGAGGTGGTGAGGAGGCAGCGGCACAGAGCAGGACCAGCAGAGCCCTGCTGTTCCTGCACGCAAGGGGCTGCCCCAGCCTCTCCCATCTGCACTGAAAGCCCATCACAGCCCAGGGAGGAGCGGCTGCCCACCCCCAGCCATGTCAGCACCCAAACCCTTGGCACCCGTGCAGCTCTCACCCGCGGGCCTCACCACCCGCCGGGGGTTCTTCTTGAAAATCGTTTCATGCTCGTCCACCAAGGTGCTGCTGCGGGTCCCCACGGTGACATCCTGGGGAGGAAGAGCCCCTTCAGAGCAGGGCAGGGCTGGGCACCCCACAGGGCTCCCAGCCCCATGCCCCAGGACAGGGCTGAGCCTGCTGGAGCAGCGTCACGCACCCGTCCGTCAGAGAACACGTTTTTGGAGCGGAGAGGGAGGGTCAGGCTGGAGGAAGCAGGTCCTGCTGGCGCAGCAACCTGTTTTCCAGGGATGGCTTTCTCCAGGGAGTTCCTCCTGAGGCAGACACAGAAAGGTCTGTCCCAGGCCACAAGCACAGCTGGCAGAGCAAGTGCTGGCCGGAAAGTGTCACTTGAGCTGCCTGCAGCAGCCTGGGAGCAGAGGACCTGCCTGCCCACGGACAGGCTACAGCCCAGCCAGAAGAGCCAGCTTCCCTTTGCTAGACTGAGAAAAACACACTTCAAATGAAGGCCCTCATCCTCTGCCAGCCAGTCTTGCCAAGGACAACCCACCCCAGGAGCTTCTCACCTGCCCTCCACATCAGCAGGTCTGTAGCCATCCAGGCTCATGTTTTCCATGGACTCTGTGTCGCTTTTGCCATCCCGAGGGTCTGAGGCACCTGGAAACGAACTGCAGACAAGCAAAACCACAGGTATGTCCTGTCTGGCGAGGAGGACAGTCTGAGAGAGCTTCTGCGCCGCCAATGACCCGTGTAGGGCGGCAGCATCCCCCTCGAACCTGCAGCAGATGAGAGCTGGTGCCTGGAGCATGGGGGACAGCAGGGATTCTTACCTGGACCCCTCCCGGGGTGCAGGGGGGCTTGGCTGCCGGGCTGCAGAGGAGATTTTAGGCTCGCTGAGCTGGGCTTTCTGGAGGAGGGTTTGTCCCACAGTCTCTCTTTTGCTGGCTGGAAGGAGAGAGGCATCAGGAGGACCTCACACTGCTCCAAGCTCATTGCCTGGAGCAGAAGTTGCACCCATCCAGCTCCACACTGGGCAGAGGTGCACTGGGGGAAGCTGGAGCATCCCAGATGGCGGGGCTGTGGGAGAAGGCAGTGCTGTAGCACCCCTACCTGCCGGCCTGTGCCGCAGGGACAGCCGCACCATGTCACTGCCCAGGTGGTTGGCAAAGCGGTTCACCCTCTGGTCATAGAACCAATCGCCGGTTGTCTTCTTCAGCTCACTGCAGGGCAGGGGGGTGGTGGGGGCAGTCAGGGCCAGTGGGGGCTGTTCCCTGTGTCCCAACCCACCCTCAGTGCCACCACAACCCATGGAGAACACAGGCACAGTGGCCACAATTAGCAGATGACTGGGCAGAGACAATTCACTGGGCAGTTGACAGTGCTCAGCTACATCCTCATCAAACATGGGACCAAGACAAGTCTTGTAGGACAAGGGAGGCCAAAAGGAGGAAATCTGGGATGCCTGAAACACAAGCTGTGCAAGGGGCACAGGGAGATGCTGCAGTCAAGTAAGGGGGTTAAAGGAGCAGGGTGGACATGAAGAAGACACAAGAGCGAGGTATAACCCATTTTCCCATCACCCAAACATGGGAACCCTCTTCAGAAGTGATAGCAGAGCAAGCAGCCATGCACTGGAGAGGACCAGCCAGGCTAGGAAAGGCTGGCCATGGGGCATCAAGCTGAGGCAACTAAGAAGAGGAAGGGGACAAGAGGCACATACAGAGGGTGCCTGGCACTTGTCCCTGGGTACTCACGCCTCCTTGGTGCAGACTTTGCAGCGCCAGGAGCCATTGGGGCTGTAGGAACGGCAGTCTCGACACACCAAGTGGTTGCAGCCCCGGCAAGTGTTGGTCTTGGGGCTGACGCGGCCCAGGCTCTGCTGGCAGCGGGCACAGGTCCGCTCGCTGTAGCGCTGGCTGCCCCGCTTGGCTCCCTTGCGCCGGATCTCCAGCAGCTCATTCTTCAGGCGCCTGCTCAGACCCGACACCAGGAGCTGTCAGAGCCGTCCTGGGACCCCCTCGTCACCCACACTGTCACTCATCCACCCGCTCCCAGAGTAAAGCGGGGAACCAGCTCCTGCGCAGCCCCAGCCACCTTCGCACCTGATCCTCCTCTCCTCTGCTTTGCGGAGCTCCTCGTCACGCTGCAGGACCTGCAGGATCAAATCTCTCTCCACGTCCGACAGAAAGGTCAGATCCACAGCCTCCGACATTGCTCCACCCGGGATCGCTGGCCCTCACCAGATGCGGCCAGATGCGTCCGTGCTAGGGACATGCCAGCTGTTGAGCCCGGCTCCCGCCCCGCGAGGTGCCCCGTGCCCGTTCCCGGGGCCGGGCCGGATCGCGGCACCCACGACACCGGCCCGCCCGCCGTCTCCACCGCCCTGCCCCGGGCTGGGCTCGGGCCGCCTGCCA
>VZTX01010568.1:0-43425 GCA_013400915.1 Pardalotus punctatus | reverse complement strand
CGGCCGGGGTGCGAGGAGGGTCCCCGGGGGCCGCCGCCGGCAGCGGGCGCCCGGCGGGGAGCGGTGTGCGGTGCTGTCGGGGCCACCGTCGGCGATCGTGGCGATGGGCAGTGTGAGCGGGCCCGCTGGGGCCGTCCTACGCGGGCTGGTGTCGGTGGCCGCCGGGCTGCTGGCCTGTGGCGTGGTCAGCGAGTACGACTATGTCAGCTACCAGTCCGATCTGGGCCCTTACCCTGGCGGGCGGTTCTACGCCAAACCCCACCAGTGTGTGGCCATCCCCGCCGACCTGCGGCTTTGCCACAGCGTGGGCTACGACAAGATGGTGCTGCCCAACCTGCTGGACCACGAGACCATGGCCGAGGTGAAGCACCAGGCGAGCAGCTGGGTGCCACTGCTCAACAAGAACTGCCATGTGGGCACCCAGGTCTTCCTCTGCTCCCTCTTTGCCCCCGTCTGCCTGGACCGGCCCGTCTACCCGTGTCGCTGGCTCTGCGAGGCTGTGCGTGACTCCTGTGAGCCTGTCATGCAGTTCTTTGGGTTCTTCTGGCCAGAGATGCTCAAGTGTGACCAGTTTCCCCAGGATGACGTCTGCATTGCTATGACAGCTCCCAATGCCACCGAGGTCTCCAGGCCCAAAGGTAAGGCATGGCTCGTACTGCAGCCTTGCTCCTGGCACTCCTCTCTGAGCTGACAGGGCAGGTGTTAGCCCGGGAGGGGCCACATGTGTCTGAAGGGGCTCTTGTGGCAGGAGGAGGCTCACCTGAACTTCTCTTGGCAGCAGCCCTCCTCCAGTCTCTGAGCGCTCTCTGTGCCCTCCTGTCCCAAGGACCGTGGGATGCCCTGCCAGCTCCTCATCCCTGTCCCTGAGCCAAGCCTTGGGACAGGCTGTTTGGGACATGGCGGGGTTGGTGCCTGTTCTGATCCCTGCACAGGCACTAGGCTCCAGCCCTGATGGACCAGGGTGTGACCCTCTGTCCTCAGATCCTGCACTGCCCTAGTTCTGCTCCCAAGCCTGACTCCTGCAGGGCTGCTCTGGGCAGCAGGAAGATGTGTGGTCTCCACGGCAGAAAGTGTTGGCTGACTGGAGTGAACAGTGACAGTAGTCCTGGCAGGATCCCCCAAGTCCAGTGCAGTCCTAGGGCAAGAGGATGGGCAGCTGGTGGCTGGGCGTGCAGTGGAGATCCAGCCTTGTCCTCGAGTGGGCTGTGGGCTGGAGCGGGAGCCAGAGACCTGCCCGAAAACGACCAGGGAAAGTAAACGTAGTTCGTGTTTGCTTCCATTGCATGCGGCACGTTTCTGTGGTGCCGACTGGCTTGTTCAAGTTGCACTGAGTCCGGTTTGTTGCTGGAAACTTGAAAATAAATAAATATCTTGGTGTCACTTCGGCGTTCACTATTGGAGCACTGTGGAAGGCTGGCAGGGGGATGTTTGTAGAGGGAGATGGCAGAGGCCTGTAGGAGAGTGCAGTGCTGGCGAGCAAAGCCTTACTGAAAGAAAGGAATTGGCACTCCTGATTCCACGGGGGGATAGTGCCGGTGCTTGGGAGGAGCTCGGGGACGGGTGGGGCTGGGGGCTGAGTGGTTTCCTTGGCTTCTGCACTGTGTGGGAGCTTGTCTGGAGGGACGTCTGTCCTTTGCAGTTACCTGTACAGACAAAGGCTGTATGTGGTGCTCGTCTGGGAAAACTAACCCAGCCGGCAGGGAGTGTGCAATGTCGTCCTGCCCATCTTGAAAGGATTCATACTTCAGGGAGCCCTTCTGACGCAGGGCAGGAAGGGAGTGCATCCTGCAGCAGAGGGGTGACACTGAGGTGTCTCTAGGAGCTGTGCGGGGGCATGGGGAGGGCAGCGGAGAGCAGTGGGGTGGTGATTGTGGAGTGGCAGGCACAGGGGGATGCCCAAACTCAGGACCCAGAGGAGCTGTACACAGTAGCCCATGTCATGTCTCGGCAATGGCATCCAGAGGCAGGTGGAATGTGAAGCTTATGCCTGTGCCAGGGGCTGACCTCTATCTTATCTCATTGCCAGGGAACCAGCATCTCCCCACAGTGATGGCAGCACAGCCATGCTGCCTACCTTGCCATGGCTTGCCTGTACTGATGTGATTGCTGGAGGAACCTCGTTGTTTTCCAGTAATGCTCTAAAATAATATGTCCTATGTGAACCTGGACCCTTGATCAAGACTGCAGCCATGTCCTGTGTTGCAGGTACAAAGGTTGCTTTTATTTCCTCAGAGACTTGCAGCCAAGCATGTGCCTGGGACAGCTGGCTCTGAGCTGCCCCTTCCAAGGTCCGAAATAGAGTCTGAGCTGTGTGTAGGTCATTCATTTTACAGACATTAATGAGCCAAGACCTGGGAACAATCTTCTAAATGAGCAGAATTTGCCAGGTTTTCTGTTTTGTGTAGTTTACTGACTTTTTCATCACCTTTTGGACCTGTCTTGAAGGCAGCACTGGGGTGGGACACTACTGTTGTTTTTTTTTGGTGCCTCCAACAGTTTAGAGTGAAAAAAGCAAACTCCAAGTTAATTGCAACCACTGCTGTGATGTGAACCAACACTGTCAGACCTCCGGCATGCTACAGAGGATCTGCTGATGGCCCATAAGGCACCCGTTGCTTTGGCTCTGGTACTGCTGCCTTCTGCAGATGCAGAGTCATCCTGGGTGACCTGCAGCTCAGTCCTTGTCCCTGTGCTGGCTGGGTACTTTCCTCTGCCTGGGTTCTGCTGTGAGCACACTGTCTGTGGTTTGTCTGTGTTTTCTGGCAGCACCAACTCCTGGAGCCCCATTGCTCTTGGGCACAGCGGTTTTTCCTGTTCATTCAAAGAGGGTCAGAACCAAGCCGTGTCCCTCCTTTTCTCTTAGTACTAATAAGAAGAAACCCTTTCAGTATTTTTCCCCCTTAACACCTTGAAATTGGAATTTGTTTCTGCCTCTCAAAGAGCTGACCTGCTGAATTCCTTTCTCCTTAAGCACAGGCGGTAAAGCCTGCAGGCCCACAGGATGCATCAGGGGAGTTGCAGATTAATACAGCATTACACATTCCTTCTCTTGCCCCTGGAGTAAGCTGGCTCTACAGCCAGACATTGGAAAATGGTCAGCAGGGAACAAGCAAGCTGGAGGCAGGCTGAGGTTGTGCTTGGAGTTGAGCTGTCAGCTGCAGCAGATGGGCCCCAGCCAGCCTGCAGCAGGAGGGTGGGCTGGAGATGTCTGTTGTGGTGCCTTGGGAGGGATGGGAGGGCTGGCAGTTTTGGGGTAGCTGTGGCTCCACAAAACAGCAGTTTTCCTGGGGCACAGAGCTGTGCAGGAGCTGGCTGGGCCCCCAGCGTTTGTGTTCCTGACTGTAGTGCAATGGGGTCACCCAGAGCAGAGGACCATTTCTCTTCCTATTGACGGGGGACGGTGTCTCCTGCAGTCCTGTTGTGCTGTGACAGGGCTGTGGGAGCCAGGACTGGAGGATAAATCGATTTAGATTGGATATAAGGAAGAAGTTTTTTGCAGCAAGGGTTGTAAAACACTGGCACAGATTACCTAGAGATGTGGTGGATGCCCTGTCCTTGGAAACATTCATGGTCTAGTTTGGTGGGACTCTGAGCAACCTGATTGAGTTAGGGCAGGGGGATTGTGCATGAGTGAAGCCGCTGCCTATGGAAAAGGCTACCCAGGGGCTCCCAGCTCCAGCCCACAGGATGGCTGCTGGCTCTGGGCCCTGGCACAGAGAGGCAGGGGTTCCTGCCGCCCTGGGTGTGTTAGAACCTGTTCAGAGGCTGCTGGAGCACAGCTAGAACAAAGCCTGTATTTGCACCAGGGAACAATGAATCTTATTTTCCTTTTTTTTCTTTTTTTCTTTTTTTTTATCTTTTTTTTTTTTTTTAATTGGTTGTCTGGAAAGCTCATAGAGTGGATGTCGCAGTGGCTTTCGTGTTTGGCTGGTGTAGGCTTGGCCAGCATCTTCATGTGCACTTTGGCTGCTGAGGCAGATTGAAGTGCTTTGCATGGCAAGTACCCCCCACTTGTTCCTGACAGTGGTCCCCAGGACAGTGATGAATTCCTGGCTCTGCAGCACATGAAGTGCTGGGCCTGTGTCACCCTCCTCCTATGAGCACCCCCCTCTCCCTTTTCATGAGCTCATAAAATGTGCAGCCTAGAAGGAAATATTCTGACTGCTGATTTTATCATATCTCCAAAGGCTGACTTCTGCCTGTGTCACTGAGTTAGATGGTGATAGTGGCAGTTGCATGTTATGGCTCTGGAAGAAGCGGTTACCTAGACAAGGGGCAGCTCTCAGAAGTACAGAGAGAGGGACTGTGGAGGTGGATGTTGATGCTGTGAAGGCTGACTTGTGACTTGCAAATAGGAGTGAGTGGAAGGCCAGTTGCTCTTCATGTGTCATTAATAAAGTTATGGTGCATGTCCCCAGGAATTAGGATTTGGCACAGAACAGATTTGTGGGTGGTGACAGGGGAAGAACAAGCCACAGAAAACAAATGTCTCACCTGAGCTCCCATGGGGCATCTGTGGCCAAAGACACACAACACTATGGTCATGGCTGTGCCTCCTGCGCCAGCTGTGCTGCCTCTGCACCTCTTTTTTTGGGACACCTCTCTGCTTTTTCGGTCTGGCAATGCTGTGGGTTTGCTGGCCTGGCTGAGGGCTGGAAGGCCACGACTGCTCTGTCCACATGCAGGGACTGGCAGATGTTTTGCTGCAGTGTTGTCCCTGAGAATAACTCCCTTGTGTGGGAAGAGCCCTCCATCCTGCTCTACCAGGAACAAGCAGCATCTCCCAGCTCAATAAATTCATCTGCCAGTAGCTCAAGTCTACGTCTGTGCTGCTGGGTGGTCTCTGCTCCAGCTACAGATGGGAACCTGGAAACGGATTCTTATTCTCTGGGTGAAGTGAGCTTTCCTCCCAGGACAGATCCCAGTGAAATCCCCTGGGTTGGTGTTCCCCAGGAGGTATATGTCAGCCACTGCCAGTGGCTGGAGAGCAGAGATGGCTCTGCTCTCTGCTGGAGCCATGAAGCCACCCTGGGCTCAAAAGAGAGGATGACCTCTCTGGGTGGTGGCAGCACCCACAAGAACTGTGTGGGTCTGTCCCCAACTAGTGCAGCTCTGGGACAGGGCAGGAGGGAGGGTGGTGAGGGGCTTGCTGAGCACTGCCTGGGCAGCCTGTGCAGTGGTCCCCAGTACCGAGGGGAACACCACACTGAACTGGGCTGTCCCAGTCCTAAATCCCCTTGCCTGGCATCAGGGTGGCCCCTTGGCACTTGAGCCATGTCTGGGCAGTGTCCTCCTGCTGGGGTTTGGGCACTGTGTGCCTGCCTTGGCATGCTACGGTGAGGGGATGTCAGCAGGCTATGGGCCATGCTCTGTGGCAAGTGGCTCCCCTCAGCTGAGTGCCTGGCCCTGAAAACTCCTCTCTTTGCCAGCGTTGTCCTTGTGCTCTTAGCAGCTGCCTGCCCCCTCCTGTGCCTGGCCACTGACAGCTTTGGAGTGGGGTTGGCAGAAGGCTGCCCGTGGCCCGTGCTGCCCTGTAAGTTGATGGATGGTCCCTGACACCCAGTAGGGTGTTGTCCGATAGGGCTGGGAGCTCAGAGCCTACAGCAGGGTGCATGGGCATGTGTCCCCCTTGAGGAGGGCAGTTTGACAGCATGGGCAGTCTGGCTCTGCAGTGCTACTTATGCTGGCTTCTTGCTGCCTCTCAATTGTCTTCATGTCTTTTCTCTTGCCAGGAACGACTGTGTGTCCCCCTTGTGACAATGAGATGAAGTCAGAGGCCATTGTGGAGCACCTGTGTGCCAGCGAGTTTGGTAAGTAAGAGCACTCTAGGCATGTGGAGACTCCCCAGGTGGGCACGGGGCAGCATGGCTCCTGTGTGGGCTAGATTGGGACCACCAGGTTTCCCTGCCCGCAGTGGTGCCGGTGTAGCTTGCAATCTGTCCGCAAGGCCAGGCGTGTGTGCCTCTAGATGTCAGTGTGGGTATGCGGAGGTGGGCGTTGGGAGGGGACTGGGGTGGATGTGTCGGGGATGTGTCCAACTCCCGCAGCTGAGCGTGCCCAGGGACAGGGACGGCAGGCTCTGGCAGCGGTGCCCGCGCCCTGCGTGGCCCCGGCGCCGGAGCAGGGTATCTCTCCTGCCCCTCCTGGCAAAATGTGGTGCAGGACAAGGCCCCTGAACATGGGGTCACTGGCTGAAGCAGTGATGCTTCTGTCAGTCACAGCTGCAGGCAGAGACCCAGAGCTGGGCACGTTGGGCCGGGGATGGGGCAAAAGTTGCAGTGTCAGTTCTTTAGTGATCTTGGGGTGGGGAGAAGTTTGTAACTCAACCCTGGTGTTCCCAAGCTCTTGTGAGCTTGTAGGAATGATGCATAGCATGGACCATTATTCTGCTTGCAAGCGTGAAGGAGCAAACCAGTCTCCTTCCTCCCCAGATTGCTTGTTCTGCTGTGTTTCTTTTAAGCAAAGTTACGCTGCTCTTGTCAAATCTAGTTGTAAAAACCCAAAGCCAGTCTTTATCTAGCTATGGCCAAGCAGTGAGTTAAAAAATGCAAAGCTACTTGAAAGCTTTTCCTAATATGAGTAAGTGAGTCAGACAATCAGAGGTAACTGAAGGTAAAGTGAACTTCATTTTAAAAAAGAGATTATCACAAGGAAAAATATTGGCTTTCTCAGATCAAACCCAGAATTAACTGGTTTTGACATCCTTGCTGGTGTATGTGACTTTCCTGGAAGATTATTAAAGGCATATTGAACAAGGTGTGCATTCCTGGGGGATTAGCACTTGAATGTGCCCTGTACTGGAGCGTGCTTATGCAAACCCAAACCTGCTCTGCATGCTGGTGTGTTACCCTTTCTGCTGGAAATGAATTCTCAACTCTCCTGCAGATTTGGTATGCCAGAAGTCCTAAGTTCAGGACAGACTTTTTCTAACAGGGAAAAGCATCAACAGGAACACCCATGTAATAGTGTCCCAGGAATGTGCATACTTCTGGCTTGGTTGGGGAATGGAAGCAGACATTTGGTGTGTGGCCTGGCTGGGGAATGGGAGGTGCTGAGTGCTTAGAGCTCTGTCCTGGGCATGCGTTTGATGGGAGCTGAATCAGCGCTGCCCCTGCCCCCCTGCACACACAGGGAGAGACTGCACAGAGTTTCCCAGCTGGTGGGGAGGGACAAACGGCCTCTGGGATCAGCACACCTGGTTTGGGTAGGAGCTGCCTGCCTGGGCTTGCGGTGATGGAGAAGCATCACCCCAGTCCAGGGACTTGAACTTGGGGACCTCCATCCCAGAGGAGGAGCGAGGGGCACTGGTGGGCGGCAGCAGTGGATCTGGTGCTGGTGGGTCACTGCAATACCAGTCCCCTTGCCAGAGGTGTGCGAGGAGTGAGCTGAGATGGTATCCTACTGGTAAGCAAGTGCTGGGAAGGGAAATACAAACTTAACCGCACGCTTGTCATCAGCTTCTGCCACTAAATATTGTCCCATGCTCTGGGACAGTTACACAACGGGGACCAGAGGCCAAATCAGAAGAATTCAGTGCCTCGACAGAGCAGCTTGGGACAGTGACTTGGCCATGGTGTAAGTTCTTATTGGGAAAGATGGTGGTAACAGTGTCCAAAGGATGGAAATACTTCTTGATAGATGTGGCCCATCTGTAGAGTGGGAGCACGGGACAGGATGCAGTGCAGGTCCTACCTGTGCCCTGTGAGAGAAGGCAGTGATGGGTGAGAAGGATATCTTAGCGGGGGGAGTGGCTAGTGGAGGAGGCATCAGCTTCAGGAAGCTTTCCCAAAGCTCAGTGCATGGCTCTGGGATCATTGTTTAGTCTTGGGGGGTTGCTATCGTGGGGTGATTTCTCAAGGAAAGCTGTTTATCTGGCACTAAAATATAAACTCCCAAACCTTCAGACTGAGGTTTCTCATGCATGTCCACCAAGGTAAATACTGGTAGCTGACAGGTTACGGATCCTCATCAAAGCTGGACATGTACGATAGATGTTTAAACTAACGTGCTGCATGAGGCAGCTGTTGGTAGGTCCTGCACTGATTCCTACTGTGTCGTTACTGCAGGTTTCTCTTAACATCCTGGAAGCTCGTAACAGGCAAGAGTTGAGGAGAACTTGGCCTACCATGGATGTGTGGCTGTGCCAGGGTAGGAGATGGCTGTGTAGCTGCCCTGGTGTCGGTCTGGAGTACAGTGCAGAAAGAGAGCTGCAGTGAACTTTGAACACAGACTGTAAAGAAAAGGCAGGAGAGGATCTTGGACAAGATGCTAGGGGTCAGAGGGGTGCCAGGAGACTGCCAGCCTCACGGTCCAGCAGACCTCTGGGTTTGCCTTTGTTTGAACAAGGATGCACATGGGCTGCAGGGTGGTGGTTTGAGGCAGCTTGGCCTTTCCTCTGAGAGTAAGACAACTTTGGGTTGAATGTCAGTGAGGGGTGTCAGAACCCTGGCCTGGGCACAGAGCAGCACAGGGGCTGGAACAGGCACATGGGGGTACCTGCAGTGTAGATTTTAGTGCAGTGCTGCTCTAGCGATGGATGCAAGAGGAAGCATGAGATTGGCCTCCAGTATCTCCACAGTGGCCCACAGCTGCCTCCCCCAGCTGCCCTGGGCTGCAGCCAGTGCTTGTTTCTTACTGCTGGAGTTCATTCCACGCTCTGTTTCTCTTAGTGATTTTATTTATTGTTTCTGCCCTTTCTCTGGGGTCTGAGGGGATCCTGCTGAATGGGCTCTGTGGCACTGGGGACTGCAGAACAATCAATACATGCTGTTTATTTTTTGTCCGTGACTGACAGCTTCTCGCCTGCAGCCTTCTCCTGTTACAGCTCTAATGTGTCTTCTGGCAGGTTTCCTCCTTCTCAGCAATTTCTAAGGGAAGGAAAAATGAGGCTGAAGGAACAGTGGAGCTTTCCCTTCTCTCACATTCCATTTCCTGCACATGAGGTGCTGGAGTGGGGCCCCTGCCCATGCAGGCAGGAGAACAGCAGAGGCAGCATCCTGGTCGCAGGCTCTCCTGTGCTGAAAAAGAGGCGTGGAGGTGGGGAACAGGCATGGTGTGTGGTACTGGGTTGTGAATAGAGCACAGGGGCCTCTTGGCTGGTGACCACCCCGGTAACAGTGCCATCCTTGGTTGTGCTGGAACATGTGTGTGTCCTGTGGAAATAAATGTTAAGAAGGGCTTGTGGGTGGCATATTGATCCTGCAGCCCTCTTGGGCCACTGTGGCATGCAGAGTGGCAGGGGCCAGTGGTGCCTCCAGTGCCACAGCTGATGCCGAAGCAGCCTGTGATTGCAGTGCAGCTGCTGGACTGGAAAGGTGGCACATGCTGCTGCTGTGGATGACCCTCCTGGGGTCAGCTCCTGCCTGGCAGCCATGGCTGAAGATTTTGTCTGAGCAAGTGTGTCCTGGGGTCTCAGAGGCGATTCTGCCCACTTGGGACTGAGACAGATTTGGTATAGCAGGGGGCAGTGGAAAGGCCAGGGTTCCCAGTGAGGAAGCTGTTTGCTTTGGCAGCTCAGCTGGGCCCTGGAGCCAAGACTTGAACCATCCTGCTTGAGCCTTTTGCCTGCTGCAGGGGAGTTCCCAGGGCTGAAGAGATGCCAGGTGAACTGCTGCAGCACCATGGTCCCACCTGCCAAATCCCACGTTCTAGGAAAGCCATAAGTTGGAGGCTGCCTCCCATTGTGTGGTGGTGAGCTCTCGGAGCAGGATGTGTGTCAGAATGAATGTACCCTCAGGCGCCACTTTTCTGGTGTGCGTGGGGCATGCCAGAGCTGTGTATCTGGCCTGCCACTGTAGAACACAGCTTTCATATGTGGGAATCTCACCTGGAATGTGAGTTGGAGCTTAGGGAATGTGGCCCAAGTAAAGGGAACAAGGGGAATTTGGGGAGCCAGGTCACTGCAGAGGAACAAGCCCTGAGCAGAGATCATCATGTTTGTGTGACTGCTCCGCCTACAGCACCAAAGGTGGACGAAGCTTGGCGGTCCCTGAGCTGGGCTGTGTTTACCTGGGCAGCACCGCAGGCTCTTGCTGGTGACGAGGATGTTGCTGCTGGGAAGAACAGAAGAACACAAACTATTTGCACCCCTGGTCAGCCTCCTCCTTTGTCCCCCTTGGCGTTCTCCCATCTTGGCTCTTTGTGCTGCACTGCATGAGCAAGGTTTAGATGAGGTTTTGGTTTACATCTGATTTATGGTTCCCCTGTGCAGCTCCCATGAACCTGCATTGCCGGCTCACAAACTGCTATATGCAGGGAAGGGAGTAGCTGCGAGCTCCCACGGCACAAGATTATCAAGCCTTCTTTGTCTTCCATGGACTATGATACTTGGAGTAGGACAGCACCTCCACCAGCTGGCAGATCCTTTTCTTCCTCCAGTAAGAAGGATCAAACCTTGCAGTGATCTCAGCAAAGCAGTTTGCGAACAAGCCATTTTGCAAAAGTCTCTTATTGTGCCCTTGTAATGGTGTTTTACCATCCCTCCTGCACTGGCTGCCGCTTAGTGCAAGGACTCCAAGTCAGCACGGATAAAGGAAGTGAGGCTCCCATTGAAAGGTGTTGCTGCTACTGCTGCCTCGTTGATGCTTGGAGCTTAGAGCTGCTTGAAAACGATTTACTTAATTTTCCAGATTTGTTGCAAACTGATCTGGTTCAGCATCTTTAGCTCCTTAAAGCTGGAGTCTCTTTAGCTCCTGAATTTGGAAAACAGATGGAATGAAAATTTCACTTAGGTTTCCAGTCCTAGATTACTTTCTTGTACAATAACAGTGTAACGCGACAAGGCTCTTGGCAAACCCAGGGGGTGTTTTTGGCACAGGGTCAGACAAACACCATTGCTCCTCTTGCCAGGGTAGTGGCTGGGAGTATGAGGCTGATACTGAGTCTCTGCTGCCTCTTGGGATTGTCATCGCGCTGTCATGCTGCCATCTGTGTCTGGAGCAGTGCTCCCGTCCAGGAAACAACGTGTGTTTGCTGCTACATGTTCCAGCAGAGCAGGATTTCAAGGAATGATGCTGTGGGGACTCATCTCCCTGCCAGAGCCAGAGGTTCTTGTGGACTGCCTGCAACTGCCCTGAGACTCAAATGAGAAGGGACAGCAGCCAACAAATCACCTCTCTGAGCACTAGTTATCTGCAGCTCTGGACTAAACTCCCAAATGAAATGATGAAAATATGTTATCAATTTTTGGCCATATGTGTTTTTCCCCAAAAACAAGGCAGAGCCAAATGGCACAGAAATGATGTTTTAATGTACAACATGTTTTCATAATTTTTCCCATGTATGCAAAATTCCTCTTCATGGCAATTTTTTTTTTTTTTGGGGGGGAGTTAGCGAAAATGCTGAACCCAAAGAGGAGACTATTTTCCATGGAAGTTGTATCAGACCACCTCCCCTTCTCCCAGGGAAGGTGCAGGCATGTGGTTGCATGCCAGGGTCTCCACAGATCTGATGCAGAGACATTCTGTGCTTGGAAACTTGTTTCACAGGCATCTGAGGGCTGGTGTGACTGCAAACAAATGCTTGAGAAGCCAAATTGACCTTTTAAATGATCCTTTCAAGAGACTCTCCATGCCTCTAGAGCAGGGAAATCACCTAATTTACTCAGCTAACATTTGTGCTTGGCAGCTGAACAAGTCCCTTCTCAAATGGGAAGTGGTAGGTGCTTTGCTGGAGGAAGGGGAACAAAGATGTCAGTGTTCTACCTTGGTGATCTCCCAGGCATGGGGCAGCTCCACCTCAGGTGCAAGGGTATGTGTGTCACTCACAGTGGGCCAGGTCATGGCCAGGGTGATGCCATGAAGCTGGAGGATAGGGGAGCAGAGTAGCGAGAAGGGGAATGCAGGAGTGGGGCAGGGCACTGGGTGTCTGCAGTGGGACAGGGCACTGCTGCTGTCCTGGGGCCAAGGCACTGCTGCTGTCCTGGGGCCAAAGCACTGCTGCTGTCCTGGGGCCAAAGCACTGCTGCCCCCTCAGCCTCACTTAGCAGAGGCTTTGTGCTGGTGAAGGCTGCTCAGGAGTTGTTTTGTTTTTCCCCTCTCCCGGCTTGTTTTGCAGCTCTTAAGATGACCATAAAGGAAGTGAAGAAGGAGAATGGGGACAAGATGATCATTCCACGGAAGAGGAAGGCACTGAAGCTGGGGCCCATCCGGAAGAAGAACCTGAAGAAGCTGGTGCTGTTCCTAAAAAATGGGGCGGACTGTCCTTGCCATCAGCTGGACAACTTCAGCCACTATTTCCTCATCATGGGTCGCCAGGTGAAGACGCAGTACCTGTTGACAGCCATCTACAAGTGGGACAAGAAGAACAAAGAGTTCAAGAAGTTTATGAAGAAGATGAAATCGCCCAACTGCCCAACGTTTCCATCAGTTTTCAAGTGATGCAGTGGGTGGCGGGAGAGCTGCTGTCTGGACCTGCACAGTCGGGTACAGCGGCTCAGTCTCGCTACTCTGCAGTGGGGACGCTCGAGCCAAGCCCTCCTGCTCCTCCATCCTGCTCCTCGGAGCTCCCTCACTGATCTCAGCCCTCCCACATCCCTGCTGCCGGCATTTGCCTGATCGCCTGGGCACGCGATCATGTGCACCAAACGGTCGCTGAGGTCGCACACAATTTATGTCTGCAGTGTTTAAGGACCTGTTACTGTACAGATACGTACAATGATTGAAATAGCAGCTGTCAGGTAAAGAGGGCAAGCAGAGGGATGTGAGGTGATATTAAGAGTTTGCATACTTGTAGAAACAACCCTTGTGACCATGTCACTCCTGTCTTCATGGCTGCAGGATTGCCCTGGATTCCTGTATGAACCAGAGCTGGCTAATTAGACATCCCATCCTCATGATCAAAGTTAATAAATGAGTAGTGGAGAACCCATTGCAACCTCTGATAAGAAATCCTAATAGCTAATTGCCCTCACTGTAAAAAAAATCCCATTATAGTCTAAACCTGCTTAGTTAAGCCTTAACCCTGGTTCCTTGTGGTGCCTTGATGGGCTGGAGCCCTCCCTCACCAGCATCTCTTGTATGTCTCAAGCGTCTCACTGGGCGCCTGCCCTGTGCCCGGTGTGTTGGTGCACTGGCCATGGGGGCTGGGGGCAGAGGGGGCTTTCTGCCTACAGCTGTGCCTTTGCCCTTCTGCAGGCCCCTGTCCACAGCAGTGTCCAGCTGAGCTCCCCTACCCTCAGCTGGGCTTGCCAGTTCCCATGCACAGGTGGCCTGAGCTGCTCGTGCCTAGAGCTGTCATTCCATTTTAAGCCCCTGCAAAGGTTCAGTTGCTGGCCTGCATGGGGCTTTGGCTGGGGGGAGCTCATGGCCAGCTCCTCCACCTTGTGTCATTCCCTCACTTTAGCAGTGATGTTTTTATAGTTCCTTTAGGCTGCTGGCAAAGTACCAGAGTGCAGAAGGCCAAGGACTTGTCCCTACAGAGTGCTGCAGGGAATGTATCATCTCTGTCTTTCCCTCTTTGCCATTGCTGTGGGACCTATCAATCTGGGGTTTTGTCTGTTTGATCTATGACAACTTGGCTCTCTATCATTCTGTGTCTTTTTTGCCCTAATCAAAATGTCATGTTTGTATGATTTCAAATAGTTTATGAAAGAAAGAATATCTCACCCAAGTGATTACATTTATTGACTAAGCTGAAATTCATTATTCTGTTAATTGGACTAGTTCTCTCTTTCAGAGACCCATATCACTCCATATTCATTATCCTTCCTGCTTCCATTTAGTATTCTCATCCATCACCAATATTCTAAGAGAATGAATATCTGAGGTCTGAGATAATCCTGTTGTATCACAGTTAAGTGAAATAACAAATCCTCATTTTTGAGGTTTGAACCAAGCCCACTCAAAGCTGGTAAATTAATTATTCCTTAGCTTGGGAGTGGTGCTTATTCCCCACGTGGGGACAGAGCCACGGACTTGGTTGTAGAAGAATTCCGTGAAGAAACCAAGTACTCTGAGGAATGATGTTTCACAGCTAACAGAGGGATGGATTTAGGATGTGAACTTTGTAGACGCCCCCTAGGTTGCCTTAGACCACCATTTTTAGTAGTGTTGTTTCTTTATTGCAAAATTAATCATTGTAGACAATGTGCTTTATCAGTGAAGAAATAAATAAACAATGGGCTTTAACATCACAGGTTGATGAGGTGAAATGATGGAGAGGGCTGACAAATCCAGCCCTGTGCGGAATGGAGTCAGGACATGATGAGCTGAAAGGCTGCTGTCTGTGAGTGCCCGTAGTGCCCCTAAATGCCCTGCTGGGACTGGGGCAGGACCCTTCGTCCTGCTGCCTCACCTTCCTGAGCACAGCACAGCAGAGAATTGGCTGTAGCAGAGAGAATGCTGGTGCTAAAATTGCCAAATTAATCCATTAAATATGATTCGCCCAATCCCCCTTTTTATAAAGAGATGCTGTTTTGTAACCCACACTGGTGCTTTTGGGGCTGCTGCAACATGAGTGGCTGTGGGTGTGCTGGGAGAGCCTGGCCTGGAGGCTGTTGATGGTCCCAGGGCATTGCGACAGGCTGGCCAAGGAAGCGGTGGAGTCACCATCCCTGGAATGCTTCAAGAAATTACCAGATGTGGCACTTTGTGCTATGGTTTAGTTGACATGGTGGTGTTCAGTCAAAGGTTGGACTCAATGATCTTGGAGGTCTTTTCCAACCTTATTGATGCCATGATTCTACGACTGCATGCCACCTGCGTGTGGCAGCTGTAGCAGGTTCCAGGGAGAGCAGGTGCCCTTCCTGGGAATCTCCTGCCGCTTCAGCCAGCCCTGGCTGCAGCTCACAGGTGGTTTTCATCAAAGCGATTTTTTACCCACCTGTCGGGTGAGGAACTGCTGAGCGCTGAGAATGTGCTACAGCCCCAGCTGGCTCCTGAGTGCGGGGGAGGTTTGAAAGCTCGGGGCAAGCAACAAGTTCTTTCTGCAGTGCATTTGGCCGGAGACATTGGGTGCAGCAGTGTTGTCACCACAAGAGCAGGTAAGGTCAGAGCTGTGGGGCTGCTGCTTGGGCTCTCCTTTTCCCGGCTCAGAGCTGGTGCCTGGGGCAGTTTGGGAGCTGACCTGGGACCGTTCAGGACCTGGGCTGAATCTGGCCCTGCTTTATGTGTCCCTGTATTTCACTGCTGGTTCATCTGTGGTCATTCAGCAAAGTGAGAGCATCAGGTCAGTTTGAAGGGATGCAGGAAGCCAGGCAATGTGTTTGCTGAAAACTTACAAACTCACTTCCTTTACTGGCTTCTTTTAGCTGGCAACTCCTGAAGTATTTTTTGGTAATGTAAAAAGGGAGACTTGCAGTCAAACTACTGCATGTGAGTGCGTTTGCTGTCTTTAGATTTCCTATGCTGCTCTCTGACAGAGAAAGTCTACTAAAACCTGAAATGGGCTAAGTGTAAACTATGGAGAAAGCACCCAAGATCCTGGATTGTGCTTGTGTAGAGTCATGTGGAGCAAACAGATGTTTACTGAAATGAGAAAGCCCAAGAGTCTTCTTAAATCGGGCACCATGTGTCTGCTGGTGTAGCATTCCCCAGAGCAGAGAGATGGGTGTTTGTGCCATTCAGATACACTTTACATTTTAAAATGTCAGATGCTGATTGTTAAAATGACTTCCAGTTACAAGCGTGTATAAATGCTCAGTCTAAGACGTACTTTGTGCTGGGAGACAACCTCAGTTTTGCCCTGCTGAGGGCTCTGGGGTGTCTGTGGGACAGGGATGTACCACCTCTGGGACACTCAGGCTTGCTACAGCCTGGGCTTGTCTGAAGTATATGAATCTTAAATCATAAAATAAAATACCATCCTTTTGTGACTCAATTTATCCTCCCAATAATTCTTATCTTCTTTGCTCCAGCATTCCTTCTGTTGAGTTCCGCCTGTCTGGCCTCCAGTTTGTAGTTCACTTACAAACTAAATAGGGTTTTCTTTCATGCTATACAAAAATTCATCTTCCATCCCTCAGTTAATTTTTTACATTGCTGGCAGTCTGTGTTCTGCTTTGACTGCTGCTCGGAAATACAAGGCTGGGAAGAACGGTTGAGCAACTGGGGAGGATTTATTCTGGAGAAGAGAGAATGCCTGTCTGGTGTGGAACTGTGTGAATGCTGTGCGGGATGAGGGGGTGATGCATCTGAGCTGGGCCAGGCTGGAGCTGGCTGATCACTGGCCCACAGGCAGCAGTTGTTCTGGGGTCATCAGCCAAACATCTGAAGCTGGGTCCTGCTTTAATCAGCTGTTCATAAGCAGGTAACCCAGGTGTGCAGTGAGAATAGCACAAATAACTGAAAATAACAGAAAGAGTGAAAATGGAAATTATAAGCTCCTTCCCTTTGTGGGCAGATGGAGCTGCACTGACTGTGATCCCTGCTCTGTGTGGTGCCAGGGTAGGCGATGGATGGACCCCTGAACTCCCTGTGGCTGTAGATGGGCAGCGAGGGGTTGCTGGGTGAACATGCAAGGTCTGAGCTGAAATATCCTCTAAAGCCACAGTGAAACTCTCCTTACCCCACCCCAACACCAGAAATGTTGCAGAGAAAAAGCTCCACTGTGTTTCAGAGGGCTGTTCCTGCTTTCTCACTGCATCATGCTGGATGACCCTTAAAGAGGACACACATACACATGTAATTAAAGCCACCCTCCACCCCAAGGCCAGAACTGTTTGGAAGCCGCTGTTCCCTGGCGCTGAGGCTCTTTTCCATCCCAGCCAAGCTCTGCATGCTGCAATGGCACTGCCAAGGAGAAAGAGCTCCCTCAGACCCAGTGAGGAAAAATGTCTTCCAGTGTCTTTAGCAAGTGCTTTTACAATCCCTGTTTTGCAAAGAAACAGACATTTTTTTAATTACTATTTCTTCTCCAGTAATCCCCTCTGAGCTTCTGAGTGTGCCACTTTTTGAATAAGCTGCTCCCTTTGAGCAATCTGTAGGTGTCCAAGCCATTCTTGAATGTCTTCCTTGGAAGGGGAGTGGGGCAAGCTGGTGGGTGGCTCCTCTGCTCTTGGGAGCTTCTCAGTGCAGACAGAGCTCCATGCGGGGTCCAGGAGCTCTGCAGCGTGTGGCTTCCCAAAGCAAAGCCCTGTCCTGGAGAGCCTTGAGAGAGGGAGTGTGGGTCAACCTGTCAGGGTGGCCGGCCGCGCCACGGTGGCCTCACAGCCTTTGGAAAATGGTGGCTTTGTTAAAAGAACTTCCCATCAGAGGCTGAAATCTCTGGGGCCGCAGCCTGCCACAAGAATGTTGCCTGCAGGGCAGGAGCAGGGTCTGCTGCACCCCTGCCGTTGGCACAGATTCTGCCAGTGCTCGCCAGCACCTGGGGAGCCCTGGCTCTGTCTCCTCCCAGCACATCAGAGTGATGAATCTGTCTCCACTCGCCAGTGCAAAGGCACAGGCACGCTGCAGCACAGCGGGCTCCTCTCACAGCCTGCCAAGATCCCAAGAGCCACGAGCAGTCAGTAAACAGTCCCTCTTTTCTGCAGAAGTGTGCTCGGATGGGGAACTCACTGCTCTCTGAAACATTTTTCCTTTAGAGACAACCAGGAGATATTTGCCACGCCGTTCTGTGGGGAGGAGGAGGGAAGCCAGGACATGGCTGGAAGGAGCCATACCTGGTACAGTCAGTCCAGCGTTCTTTGGGATCCTGCTCTGTTCTTGTTCCTGAGCTGTGGGAACAGCTCCATGGGGCTGCCACCAAAACTGTTCTGCTTTTTCTTTGGCTCAGCCTGGGGCCCGTTGTGCTATTGGCAACCTATGGTATTGGCACTTCACTGCCTCAATCTGACTTTCTCCAAATCTTGAGTTACTAATGTGGCAGAGAGGCTAATTTATTGGGAGGTGTGGTATTGTATATGAATAAGTTATAGACCCAGAAGGATGGTAGAGTGTATCTCTGATGTTACTTGGAAAGAAATGAGGAGATCAGGGCATTTGCCTTGGGCAGGTGGACGAGCATGTGTGCAGCCTCTCCTGTATGGTGTTCAGAACTACATTAAATCCCCAAATAACGAGCTACAGCCCCTTGAGGCAAATGTGACAACTTTAAATTGGTTATCCACAAGTGAGGGTGATCACATCCAGCCCAGACAGCCTCCCCAGTTACTGTAAAGCAAGGGCAAATATGGATTTGGAGAAGGTTGAGCTATTGGTGAAAGCTCTGAGGTAATTTAACATGTGAGGCCATGTGCCTTCTCACAGGGCTTGTGAAATGGTGATGGTGGCATTGGCCTGGCCAAACTGATGGTGCTCGCTGGCATGTTCAAATTTGTGTTTTATGCAGTTTTTAATGAAATGCTAATATCAGGCTAAATTTTTGTCAAAGTCCCGCTCCTAGATTAACACTTGCCAAGAGATGAGGTATCACTGTGGGTGACACCACGTAAATGATTAAACACTGGCCTGCACAGTTGAATCCGTGCAGCCCCAACTGCCTGCTCCAGAGTGTTTGCAATTTCTTCACCATTTCATAGTTTTTCACTTGCCCTAAATGTTTATTTAATAATCCTGGAAGACCTTTTAAGCTTCCTGGGTTTAATGTTTGCTAAACAGCCTGTCACTTACACTTGTGTTGATAATTCCCATCCCTGTGCTCTGCAGGACAGGACAGCTCTGTGCTAACACAGACCTCAAAAGCCGGTGCTGCCCAGGCAGGGTCCATGGGAGCTGAGGTGGGGGCTGTCAGCTTGCCTTTGCATTACCTCAGCCCCTGCGCTCTCTGCGGGCCCTGGCAGTATTAGTTTCACAAATTCATTTTCCTGCACAAAAGCTTTTGGTTACTTTGGGATTAGGGACTGTTTAAAGTTCATTGTTTTCCCGAGCTCCCTTGTTTTGCTGTAATGCTGAGACGCCTGGGCTGTAGGAACCTAATCCCCCTCCTCCTCCAGCAGCCCCACTCTGTGAAAATCTGTTCTCTGCTTTAGTGCAAATTGTTGATGGGAGATAGCAGTGGGTCTTTCTGCTTCCATTTAACATGTCAGCAGAGAAAGACATCTGCTTGCAATTATGGGCATGGCCTTGCTGAAGGATTGGCCTGGTAGATTTTATAAGGTAATAGGAAATCTTTATCAATTCATAACTCCTGGTGTCAAAGAAAGGAGTATGTTTCATTTAAAATATTCATCTTTTATTTTACAAAATTATAGGATCAAACTTGAGATTGATATCAAGGGAAGAATCCATGTGCTCTCTACAAAGAGTGAGTCCTGGATTTCCCATGCAAAAGGCTCTGAGCAGGCGAGGGCCAGTCTGGAGAGTGAGTGGGCTCCGCTGCTGGTCCTTCACTGCCCTCTGCGGCATTTCCACAGAGGCAAATCCTTTTGGAAATTATCTGCTGCTGACTTTGCAGCATGATCTGAAACAGGAAAATCGTCCCTAACGCAGTGCCCAAAGCATTGGAATCTCTTGGATTGGGCAAGTGGAGCTGCTGTGCACCAGCACATCCTGAGCTGGTGGGGAGCCCCTGTGGCTGCAGAAATAGCACATCCCAGCACATTCCCAGTGGCTGCAGGAGCAGCTTTGGGTTGAAAACCCTCTGTTCTCACTGTCCCCCACCCCAGAATAGCCAGTGCTGTTGTTGGCAGTGCTGGCTGCCTGCCTGGACCAGAGACACAGAGCCATAGAGGTGCTCCCACCCCTCACCCTGGGGGCCTGGGGACACACTGGGACAGGCTTGTGGTCACAGGAAGGGCTGCCCAGTGGGCTGGAGGAGGCTCTCCCTGTGCTGTGCTCCTTCCAGCTGGGTGAGAGCCTCCTGCCTAGAGCATGGAGAGGGTCTGTTCCCTGCCCCAGTCCCTCCATCTGCCCTTGAAGCTGCTCCTGGCAAGACACACTGTCAGCATGGCTATTTTTGGCTGTGCTCAGCCCTGTTTGTCAGCCCACTGAGAGTCTGCTGTAATTTCCTCTGTGATTAAGGGTCTTAGGGCATGTTCAATATCATTAAAGAAACAAGAAAATAATAATAACAATAATGATCAGTGCTCAGGAATACTCGCAAGAGGAACTGGAATTGCATTCAGTGCATTTCAGCTAAGAAAGCTCCTTATACTTCAGCCTTGGCAGATTCATAGGGACTGGATCCCTGCCTCTGGGAACTTTCTGTGCTCTTCTGTCCAACTGCACCAGTTCTTGTTCCCTGCTGTACACTCCTGGGCTTGGAAGTGGAGCTTCATTTCTGGGGAGAGTTTAGAAATGTGTCGGACTGCAGAGACAGACATTTTCGCAATAATGTCAGACTGATGCAGATGCCTGTTGTCCAGAGAGGCTGTGAGGTCCAGGTTCTGGCAACTGGTCTCCTTGCTGATATGGAGGTGTTCTCCCACATCACAACAGGATCACTAAGGTTTGGCATTGCTCTGCCACCACACCTGGTCTGCTCTGGGGGTGGGAAATAAATCCTGGACTCCTGGGCTAATGGCACTGCCAGTACACGTGTGTAAAACATGCACATGCTGCCGCCAGCTCCTGACCATTCCTCAGCCCAGGGAAACCCAGAGAAGCAGCATGTGATTCAGACAGATTTGAGAACAAAACAAAGAAATTAAGAGGGTGGAGAAAATTCTGGCCTAATTTCTAAAATGCCATGAATTTCTGGGGGCAGCTTGAATGGCCAAATCTTTGTTAAGGCAATGAGAAAACATATGGCCAGGGATGCAGGCCAAGTTCAAGGCTGTGTCCTGAGACAGGACAGCAACCATTCTGCTGGAGCTCCCTTTGTCTGCACAGCCCTGGGCCCAGCTGTGTGTGCCAGGGGCTGCTGGGTACCCAGCCTGAGGACATGCTTGTTCCTTGCAGAGGAGAAACAGTCTGGTTTCATTTTAAACTCCCGATGTCTGTTGTGTTACCAACATTTCTTTTTACTGAAGCAAATTCCAACTATTCATATTTAAATTCTCAGACATGGGGAACTTTGTTCCTCTACAGCTCGGAGCTCAGCCCCGCCCTGGTGGGATGTGCAGTGCCTGTGCTGTGGCATCCCAGGGAGGGCAGACCAGCTGCCCTGGTGCCTCTGCCGGGTCTCCATGTCCAGGTGCCCCTGGTGTGGGATGGGCATCTCCCTTTGGGCAGCACGTTCTGGTGGGTGGGCTGGCTCTTGCCCCTGCAGCCCCTCCGTGGAGAGCAGAGAGACAGACAGCTGTGTCCACAGTGCTCCCCTTGCCCTGCAGCTCCCCAAACACCTGCATGGCAGGGGACCAGGCTGCCAGGGTAGAGCTGCGGCTTGGAGCTTGGCTTGTGAGCAGGTTCTGGATGTATCTGGAGGTGTTCTCACACTGCACGGTCTTCCCGTTGTCTCCGCCCTGCAGCAGCACCAGGAATGGGAGGCGATGCCCTGTGGGATGGCCCTGGTGTGTCCTCCAGAGTCCCCTGTCATCTGCAGCACTGCTCTGGTGGGAATTTACCTGTCTCGGTCCTACAGTGGGAAAACGTCCCAAGAGCTCTGGAGTTTGCATCTTGTAGCGGTTCTGGGGATGCTGCTGGTCGCAGAAGCACAGGAGAATCTTCCAGAGCCCCCCCAGTGTGCTCTGGACTCCCTGTACCCCGAGCTGGCAGCCTCCATCTGAGCTCTGCAGGCAATTCACCAGGGAAGGGGCAGGCTGGTGGTCTTGCTAGCCGTCTTCTGCTGATTTGGAGCATTAGACTATTGCAGGATTAAGTTTGATTTCTTCCCCACTCCCAGTTCTTTAGTAGCTGACAGTGGTTACCAGTGTGAGGTACTAACTTTTTATTTTGAATGCATGAGTTCAGGCTCGTTAATCACTTCCAAATGTCTCCATCTAAGGGCGATATTGTTTCAGCATTCAGCCACTAATTTTTTGAAATCTCTGAAATAAGACTCTGCTCTTGAACATGTGCTGGAGAGTTGTTCCTTTCCGCTGTATTTTAAAAATATACATGTGGTTTAATTCAACAAGAGGGCTAGAGGGGACATTTTTCCTCCAGTTTTCCCCCCCTCTTTTTCTTTAGAGCTGTATCTGCCAAACCACCCAGCTCTGTGCCAGCAGCAGTGCCTGGATGATCCCAAATGGATCTGGGGGTTAAGAAGTGTGTTTCTGGGCAAACCGAGCGCCGCTGCCCTGAAATACAGACTGAGATGTACCCGGGGTCAAGGACAGCTGCCACAGCTTGGGCAGCATGTGCCAGACACAAGGAGAAGGGCTGAGGTCCTCCAGCTCCAGAGCACGGGCCACCAGAGCAACCCTGGAGTTGTGCTCCCTCACTGCTGCAGCAAGGAGGGCTGTGCTTGCTCTGCCGCTCTGCTGGACACCATGAAGCCCAGCTGTGATGGGGATTCAGGCTGCTGGGCTTGGAAAGTCAGGGAGTGCTGCCAAGCTAGGGGAGAAATGGCAGTGCCTTTCTGTGAACACTCATGGCTCCAGCAGACACTGAAAACCTGTGGATATGTCAAAGCAATGGGAGATGATTATTCAAAAATGTGAACAGCAGGAAGGAGTCCTGCGAGCCTTAAAGCCTTCAAGGAACTTGGTTGTATCTGGGCTCAGGGATCCCAAAGAAACATTTATTTCTGTGACTAAGCTGGCTTTTATGTGTCCTGGTTTTGGTAGGGCTCTTGAGGAGATTTGGGTACTCCACAGGGTCTGGCAGATACAGGAGCTGCTTCAAACCCAGACATCAGTCAGGGACCTCTGGCTTCAGGCAGAAAGAGATATTTTTGAACTATTTCCACTTGATTTGTAAAGAAGGAAGGTGGTGGGGGAGGGAGACAGCGAAAAGCTGTTGGTGCAGGATCAGAAACAGACCAAAGAGGCTGAGTCTTGGTGAGGGCTGAGCAGGGCTGTGTTTTACCTGGCCAGCGTCCTGGCTCCCTCCTGGCCAGCATGGCCACTGACCACGGACACCAGAGTTGCATCCCTGTGAGAGGGCCATGTCCTGTGCAGTCCTCATGGTGCAGCACGCTAGGGCCACCGTGGTGGCTGAGCTACATCTCCTGACTTTCTGTCCACAGTGAACCACAAAACTCTGTTGCCTTTGCTGGGGAATTGCTGCTGATGGAAACCCTCTTCTCTCTCCAGCTCTTGGAAGATTTTGAGTGTGCTGAGGCTGCTATGTCCTGTGATTTTGTTGATGTTATAAACAGATGTTGTAACTGAACATGAAAGAATTTATGCTGACCAAGGGTTGTTCTTATTAGATGCAATGAATGAAGAGGGAATAGTTCCTGTCAGGCCCATACGTCATACTGTCCTCTGATGGCACTTACACCTGACAGCATCCCTGCAGATGCTGGGCTGCTCCCTGCAGAATCAGCCAGGTGCCAAGTCTTCCTTTCAGGAGAAGGGGATGCTTGGCTGTGTGTACATGGTGTTTCTGTGTTAAGACAAAGATGATTTTCTAAGAAGGAGGCTCATGGAGAAGCCTTTCCATAAAAGCTTTTTCCAAACGAAGCCGCTGAAGAGGATGGAGTGCATTTTCTGCCCTCCTGAGCAGGGTGACAGCATTAGGAGGAAGGCGGGGGGGCGTTGGATAGGCAGTTGCGTTCCCACTTGCTGATGTGACTCTTTGGACTAGATGCAGCCCTGGGCCTGATCTGGCCTCAGCCCTCTGAGACCCGTTCCATGCTATTGCTGAGAGCTGACATGCTGTTTGCACAGGTCTTTAACCAGCCTAAGGACTGGGACCTAGAGACCAGATGATCATCCTCTCTGAAATGCATGGTGTCTTTCCAAAATGCTGTTTATGTTTCCTTGTAAATTAATTACCTTCTGGGCTAAACCTCCCAGTTCCTCTGTGCAGGCAAGGATCCTGCAGATTTCCACAAGGACTCTGCCATTGGCAAAAAGGCTTCTCGTTGGGTACCATGCATACAGCGTGTCCCAGTGGGCAGCTGTTTCCCAGCCCCTCAGGAACGTGCCAAGGTCTGTGCAGGCTGAAAGGAAAGTCAGGAGGGGCTCAGCCCTAACCCAAGATACAGCCCAGCCCTTCCAATTTTTTTTCTCTCCTAGCAGACCCTCTGGCTTTGCTTGTCTGGTGCTAGATGCAAATATCATCATTCATCTTGACAGGAGGTGAAGTGTGAAAGAGCTGGTTTGATGCACTTGATGTATGTTGCACAGACGATGTATCATTGCCAGCCCTCAGCCTGTGGTGCTCATCCAGCTCTGAGGCTGCTGTCCTGGTGGCTTGGTGCAGGGACTCACCTCAGGAATGAGGTGAGGGTTAGGGTCAAAGGAAGACATTCTCCAAGCCCCATGTCTTCCTTGGAAGATGTTTGAGATGTGCTTGCATTTCTGGGTGCTGTATATGTTAAACTAATGTGCTGCTGCTGGAGCTGGGGTTCTTGGCTGGGATGCCTGCAGGATCCCCGAATGCTCCCTCCTGAAGGCAGCCCTCCAGGGAGGATGCTCTGTGTCCAGCAGCAGAGTCCAGGGCAGAGATGTGCTACAGGGGAAGATGCAGAGAGGGATGGATGGATGGACCCTTGGCTGGGCAGCTGGTGCCACTCTGGCAGCCTTTCCCTGAGCATATGTGTGTCTCTGCTATTGTCACCTTCTCTGTCTGGGTCAGGAAACTACCAGTGCCTCAGTTGCTGCCGATATTTGGTGCGGGAAGTCCTTGTTTGCCCTGTCTCCTAGAGGAGAGAGCTTCAGCAGGAGAGTTAGGAAAGCTGAGCAGAGTCACTCAAGGGTTAAAAGGCAAAAGATTAATTTAAAATGGAGAGGATTCAGGATTTAAAATATTTTTTGGAATCTAGGGTCTTGGTTTGTATCCTTCAAGCACCTTGAATTAACATACGTGACTAAGCAGGAGCAGAGGTGCTCCCATTTCCCCAAGATGTTTCTTGGCTCACAGAAATTCAGTTTAAGGGCCGGGGTGTCAATGGAGGCTCCAGCGGAGCAGAGAGGAGCTTTGTGCAGAGCTTTATGCGGTTCCTCTCTTGGAGAGCAGATCCAGGAGCCAGAACAAGCAGCTTCCGACGGGCCGTAACCAGAGGAACAATGAACAAAGGGAGCGGGGTCGCTGCTCGTGGGGACAGCGTGTCAGGCTCCGAGTCCCCGGGGCTGTCAGCAGCGGCAGTCAGGGTTCGGCTCCCACAGCACCGGGAGCTGTGGAGCAGCGCTCTGGGCTTTGTGGGGCAGCGGGGGGCGATGGCCGAGGGGCCGATGAGGAGGGGGCCGTGCCGAGGCGGGGCCGATGCTCCGTGCAGCGGCGAGAGGCGGCTGCCACCTCCCGGTGAGCGCAGGGACGGAGCCGGGGCGGGGACGGGACCCGGAGCGCCGGGAGCTCCGTGCGTCCCCCTCGCCCGGGGGCCGTGCTGCTCCAGCTCCGGTTCTCTCTGCCGAGCCGAACTCTCCGTGCCTTCGCAAGAGAAGTAAATGGTCACAGAATCCCAGAACGCTTATGGGTTGGAAGGGACTGTAAAGACCATCCAGTTCCAGCCACCGGCCATGGCCAGGGACACCTGCCACTAGACCAGGTCACTCCTCATCCCGTCTGGGCTGACCTGGAACACTTCCAGTGACAGGGCATCCACAATTGTCCCTCGAGGGTGGAGATGTGTCCTATGGCATACGTAGAATGGCTGTGGATGTAATCCCTGGGGATCTGTGAGGGAGGGGAGAGCTTGGTTGACAGTGTTGTTTAGCAGCCGAATTTCTAAATGGTTCAGCAACAGCACCACTTAGGGTTTTATTGGTAATGTGAATTCAAGCAAAGGGTTAATACAAAAATCTCCTCCATATCTATTCCTTGGAAATTACCTCCACGGGGCCCTCCCAGAGATACAGCTATCTTGTGTCCATGCTGCAGGAGACAGTACTTGTCCTGAGCCTGACAGTTGGCTGCTGTCTCCAGACATTTCCTTGGCATTTGGTTTTAATTATCATCAACTCTGTGGTACCTCACCTGCTCCTGCAGACTTGGCACCACGAGCTGCTGAGAGACTGATGGAGTATCACATGGCGTCCCCACTGGGTTGGACAGGAGTTACTGTTCTGGGTGTCAGCACGAGAGGCTCTCTCTCATCAGCTCCTCTGGGCATTGCTTTGACTTGTGCCAGGTCTAGGTTTGGCCCAGGGAATGAGAAACACTTGCAGGAAATGCTCTTTTCCCCTCCTATAGCACTAGAAGTGCGCAGGGTTTTGCAGTTCACTGTTGTGGATTTTGGAGCTATTTGTGCTGGTCAGCTGGATGAGACTCTGCTTCATACTAAGCAGGGAGAAGGGACACACACAGCTCCTTCCCTCTGCCATGCAGCTTGGCTACCATGTGGACAGGAGGCTAAACTGCCTGGGCACATTTTACAGGCCTGGAGGCCACGTGTTTCCCAGGTGAGCCCATACAAGATGTGCAGTCCAGAACTCTGCTTTTTCCCTCCACCTGGATGCTGGAGCTGTTGATGGGGATGTGAGAAATCACAGCTGTGATCACTGTGCAGATGTGTAAGTGCTGTGTGTGCAGAACCCAGGCACAACTGTCTGTTTACACCTTTCAAAATGTGTGTTTACCAACATGTCAGTTAATAACTGCCTTTTGAAATAAAGCAAAAGCATCCCAATGAGAGAAGGGAAGAACTCATTCAGTGAATGCGTTGGTTCTACTCCCTGGAAAACAAACAAAGCCCCAAGCCACAGCCAGCATGCTTGGAGGCTCTTGGTGACAGAGCCCAGATCACATCTTTTTTGGAGGAGAAAACATATGGAGAGGTTAAAAAAAATATTACCAGAATGAAACTCCTCATCACAGACTCTCAGACTGCTGAGGGTTTCTTTGCACTACTGAGAGCACCCTTCTCTCCTGGAGTCCTATGCTGGAAAAAGGACTTTCTCAGTGCGCTGCAGGCTCTGATCAGCTGAATTTTTCCAAACTGCATGGGGTCTACCCCACTGCACGGATCTGCCACAAGCAGGCCCAATGAAACACTCTGAGCTCCATCCCAGGGCTACTACTCTGGCTATCCTCACCAGCAAGTCCTGCCAGTCTTACCTCTACCTGCAAGAAAAGGGTCATTAGTGTGTGTCTCCAGACAAATTTTATTTTTCTGGCCATGGAGAGCAGCCAGTGAAGCAGCGTTTTCACTCCCATGCCCTGGGGCTATAGCTGAAAAGGCTTTGCTGTCCAAGTGAAAGCTGGATGCAAGCTGAGGGAAAACAGATGGTTTCAAGATCAAGCCCATCATATGAATGAGAAGTCAAACTGCTGATGGATGGGGCAGTGTTTAGCTCAGGCATGGAGCCAAAGGCACTGCTGTCCTTCCCAAACTGTAGCTCTGCTGATGGCCAAGAACACAGACCCTTGAAAGAGTCCAGAAAACCTGGCTCTGAACAGAGAGTGGACCCATCTGGAGCTCATGCTGCATGCCAGCATTTCAGCTCTGCTGCAGTGTTGTTGCACAGCAGAGACTTGGGATGTGCATTTACATGGCAGTTCTGGGGCTTGCCTGTTTGAGGCGGTTTTTAGCTGTCCAGCTATGGCACCATGGCTCTCCGGAGGCTGCTGCACTCAGTGGGCCCCCTCCCCCAAAAAGGCTGTGCTATTGGCCCGTGGTAAACTCTCGATAGCAGCCTGATGTCACAAAGTGCCCTGGGAAAACATGACTTTCGCAAGATCCTGGATTGGTGGTGGACCTGGGATTTGGAATGGCAACAGAAGTGCCACTCATGCTTGCACATGGCTGTCTGATGTGGTGACAGACACTTGGAATAGGTGGCGAGGCTGCAACAGGGAGCTAGGACTTGTACTGTCTCAGCAGTGTGCTTTACCCTCAGCCTCAGAAAATCTCTAAGAGGAAATTGGATTTAAAATGGTTCTTCTTGACTCCCAGGAGAAGGCCCAGGAGTGAAGGAATCTGAGCAAGGGTCACTCATCACCAGCTCATTAAAGGCAGAAACCCAAAACCCCAGGGAGTGCAGCGCTCTGAGGCAGCCTCTGACACGGGTCACTGGCATGGGCTGCTCCATGCTGTGATTTGGCAGCTGGGAATGCACGCTGTTCCGGGCCCCAAAGCCATGTCCAAATGGGGATGTTTTTGTTATTTTTAGCATTACATACAAAGTGTTCCCCGTTTTCATCCCGTAAGACCAAATCTGAGGTGGTATTTACTTTTGGAGATGTAGATGTTCTATTTCTGTAAGATCTTTGTATCTATTTCTGTAAGAGTTGTGTTGTATTTTCATTTGTATTTTTGGTATATAACTTGATATAGAGCTTTGTGTTTGGGAGTGTGCATGGCCTGGGGGGGAACATCTCTCACTGCTGTTCCTATGGCCTCGATGGGATCACAGCAGGACTGACAGCTCAGTGGACAGCTAGGATGGCAGGAGGGCACTGAGGGATGGCTGATGCAACAGGACCTGTCCTGCTGCCTATGCGGGGCAGGAGGGATACTCCAGGGAAGAGCAGAGTGTACACGGGCAGTTTTCCATGAGCATCCTCTCCTAGAAGTGTCAGCATCCTGCACCTGTGGACTGCCTGAGGAGGCCTTCAGCTTCGAAGCTGACTCGGCAGAAGGATTTCCTCTTTTCACCAGGAGCATCATCCCCTTGCTCTGCCACATGGTGTAGCTGCAGTTTTTGAAAAGGAAGAGGGAAGGAGCCACCAGCATCCCTTCTCCCCCATTGCCATTTGCACATCAATGTGCTCTCCCTTATGGGGTGAATTCAGAAAAAAACACATTTGCACTTGAATATCCAACTAACATCTGGGCCAGCAGTTGATGTCTCAATCCATCTCCAAGGCCCACTGCTACAAGCACTTAACTTTACCCTTGCCTGTTCTCTGCACTGTGCAGAAAGGCAAACACTGCACAGGGTGGAATCTGTTGGAATTGGCACTTTGGAAAATGCATGCTCTGCTGGAATGTGCTAACATCCAGCTCACACAGAAGGGCAATTAACTCTATTTATGTTCATGAGCCTGAATCTCAAACTGGCTTCAGAAAGCAGCTCACTCACATTAAAGGGTTTTATAATCATTTTGCTAAAGTATTTCTTTTGAAAACATTTTCAGTTTCTTAAACAGTTAGGATATTTATAAAATATGGCATCAATTACTACACATTTCTTTATTCACACTGATTAAACAGCCTATAATTATATTTAAGCCTCTTATTTGTGTATCATGGTAGCATTAAGAAAAGCTCTGTGATTAGTCTGCATGTTTTTCTTTCCAAATAGCAGAGGGCTGTGGTCTCTCTCCGCCTTTGGAGCTTTAACATGGTGGTGTTGCCCAAACAGCAGCAGCCAGGTGTCTGCTGCCCCAGCCAGCTCCTGGCAGATGGGCAGGCTGAGGCTTGCCATGTATTGTGACAGGTAATATTCAGCTCTGTGTTTCCTGGGCTCTGAGTGCAGTGTTTACAGCAGCTTCTCACAGTCATTTACTCACAGGTGTAGTTGCAGTGTTTTAGGATTTTCTTTCTCTCTCATGGAGAATATAGATAAACTGTACTTTCTTAATCTCTGTGTTTAGTGTTAGAGGTGTACGAGCCATAACCAATAGGTCTTTAGGGGTGGATTGTCTTTGGCCAATAGACAATTGTTTATTACTGTGTATAAAAGGAACTTCTTGTAAATAAAGTGCTCTCTTCGCCATCTTGAAGCCTGTCTGCCTGACCTCTCTACCTGCTTCCACAAATCCCACGAATAGCAGAAACAGGGAAACATTTTCCTGGATTCCTTTTGCTTGCTGTGAAACAGTCAGTGTTGGAATAACCAAATCCTCTCTCGTTCACAAAGGCAGTGTGGGCTTAGCCCTGCTGCAGGTGTGGTGCAGGGACACGGTGCAGGGACCCCGTGCTCTCCCAGGGCTGCACTCAGCCAGCGCTGGGGCGGGCAGAAGGGCCTGGGTGCTGCAGCATTGCTGCTGATCTCTTTGAACTTTCTTGTTAGAAGTGTCTGGAAGCAAAGCTCTTGTTTGAATAAGGAACACTGACTGTGCCCTTTGCAGAGCCACGTTGGCTGGGTTTGTGGTGGCTTGGCTCTTGTCATGGCACTTGGCAGCTTCTGTTGAGGTTTCACTCAATGCTGATATCTCATTCCTTGAAAACTACTTAGTGTAGATGAGAGAGATCCTGTTGGCTCCTCCTGAGCTGGAGCAGTGACTTCAGAACTTCATGACCGGCATTGCAGTGACTGGCAGGGGCCTGGGGATGCAGTGGTTCAGCCCCAAACCTGAGGGAACTATGGGAGGAAGTTGGTGTGGATGCACTACAGTCATGTTGCTGTGGTTCATGTGTGGCATGTGAACACATTAATGCCTTTTAAGGGATTTTACTTTTAGGCAAAGACTGTGGAAAGAAGGAGAGATGTCTGCTTGCCCTACTTGAGTTCTCACCAGCTTTTCCTATGCATGTATATGGCCCTGTTAGGGGCAGAGCCCTGACATCTCAGTGCATGACAAAACTCCCTTGCATGGATGAGGTGAGTACACAGCTTTCCTTGTTATGCCTGACAGATGTGCAACAACAATGAGTCAAAGTCTGAAAACAAAGTAGAGCTCAGGAAAAAGCTGTTGGCACAGCTGGGAGAGTGGAGCCTTCCTATAACAGAGCATTGTTCTCCTGGATATAAATCTTAACTGAAATATGAACATCAGGCTTCCAGGGACTTCCCAAAGCTAAAATGTGTCTCACCAATAACCAAACCCAATGTGTCCTGCACAGAATCCTATTTATCACCTTTAGGCTGAGGCATGAAATCCCCACCCTGCAAGGCCTGGATGACAGACTGGCTTCCAGCTGGTGGCAAAGTCAGGGTCAGGCAGCAGGAGGGACTGGTGGAGGAGGGAGTGTGCTTTTCTGGGCAGGAGCAATGGTGGGGCTTGTGCCTGCAGCCTTGCTGCAGTTCACCGGGCCCTGACAGGCACATCCCACAGAACAGCAGGGCAACGATGCTGTGAGTTAAGGTAATTAAGTTCACCAGATACGGAGCTTTTTGAGACAGGTCTGCACTGTGTCTGAGAGCACAGCACAGCATCACCTCTAAACCTTCAGCGGTGGCTCTGCCCTGTATCTCAGATGTAAGCGGAGCTGTGCTCATCTCCATTTTTGCTGAGTGTTTCCTTTCCATCCAGTGTAGAGCCAGTGCCTAATCCAACGTGGAAGCATCCTCCTCACACCCTTTGGTCTGTCCAAACAGTGTGCAGGTCTCAGAACAGGGTATTTCTGTGCTCAGCCAGGACTTTGAAACTGTGTGTGCTTGGATGGGGTGTCTGCCGAGGTAAGGCTGGCAGAGATCAGTACACCACGTGCTATCCCAATGCAAAACACTCCCTCCTTGCTTTAGCTAAGGAGGAATTCCCAGTTTGTCCTCGTACAGTTCCTGGAACATGTGAGTGGAGATGACTGAATAATAACCCAGATGGGAGCAGACACAGAGCTCCTTCCCGCCCCCCGCACTCAGGACTGTGCAGCTGCTCCTTCTCCTGCGTGGGGAGTTCCCAGCAGATCAGCCTGGCTCCGGTTGGTGCTTGGCAGCACAAGGACCCCTCCCAGGTAGCACAATGGAATTTGTGCTGTGCTGGCGAGGTACGAGCCATTGTTTCTCTCTTGGCAGAGTGGCTGAGAGAGTCCCAGCACAGGAGGGGGGACAGGGACTCTCTTGCTCTGCTTATGGCTCTAACGTCTTGCATTGTTTCTGCTGACCTTTGTGCCCCAAACACGTCCCCCCTCTTGTGAAACTGGGGCTTTCTGCCTTAGAAATCTTCAAGATGGAGAAGTCTGTACAGTGGGAGAAATGAAACAGTTTCATTTTTCCACCCTGTTTTTCTTCAGTGGCCCTTCTGTTCACTTAGTGATGGAACAGTGATATAGATATGTAGCAGGAGCAAACAGATTGGTCCAACTGAGAACTTGAGTCACTTCCAAAATTCCTATACAATATTTCACAAGCCACATCTGATCCTTGAAGCCCCTTGTTTTCTGTGATTACACACCTCTGTTTTCTGCAGTCATCCTGTCTCACCTGGGGCTTCTCCTAAGTGCCCTTGTACTGGTCACTTGGCTCCTGCCGCACCTGTGTGCTACAGGCTGAGATACTTTTGGGAAAGAGAAGGGTATCATCTGCTTATCCAGGTGGGCACACGTGCTTTCCCCATCTAAACAAGGACCTTCTCCTTTAGGTAGGATAGCTTAGCTCCAGCTGGGAATGCAGAGATCCTGCTCTTTGATAAGCATCTCTCAATACCTGAACTGTTTCCTCTGAGCAAAAAGGATTCAATGGCAAGATACTTGTATCACTTTTGTGCAAATATCAGATTACAGCCTAGAAACCAGATTGTCTGCAATTAGATAACTGAATTAAAGGGAAGACAGACAGCATCATGTACAATATGAACGAGGTTCATTGTTTGCCTGCAGATACTGAAATTTCTTCAGTTCACTCTCAGAAAAGCACCGTTGTGTCTTCTAGAGTGGCACAAAATTAGATCTGCTCTTTCTTTCAGCTGTGGGATGGGGTCCAAAGTTAATTCCCTGCAGATCACCTTACTTTATGAATAAGAGGAGCTCCTCCTGCAGTACCTGTGCTGGGAAAAAACAACTGTGAATGCTGCTGGAGCTCCAACTGGGAACAGGATCAATCCTGAGGCTTGGAGACACTTCTCCCAGCCTAATGGAGTACTGGTTGGCTAGGAGTAGGTGCTGGGCTGTGGGTGAGCTGCCAGGGGAAGGGGCAGTGTGCAGCTGGTACTGCCCCAAAGCAGAATGCCCCAAACCTCCTGGTTTACATTTGACCCTCCAAAATACATTTTTCTCTATTTAAGGCACGTAGAGGAGGAGGAGTTGTCTAACAGCAGGGAAGCGTCTGAGTCGTCAGATGTGGCTTGCCGATGATAACACCTCAGCTTTTGACTTGGATCCCTTTAGGGCTGGGATGTTGGTGCTTACCAGCCTGCCCAGCATCCTGACTCTCAAATCCCTCAGAGTTTTGTGGAGATGGATCAAAGAGACTGGAAACTTGGTTTGTCACTTGTGGTGCTTGTGAACAGGGTTCAGTGGTGGGCTCAGCAGTTCTGCGGTAATGCTTGGACTTGCTGGTCTTAAGGGTCTTTTCCAGCCTAAATGCTTCTCTGATTCTGTGATGCTGTGATCCCGTTCCTGAGATTCCATGATTCCATGTCTCGCAAGACCACCAGGCGCGCTGTTCCGGGGCGCCGTGAGCCCCGGCGCTGGTGCCAGAGGCTTCTTCTGCTCCCGAAGCTGCTTCTGGGGGGCGGGTGGCGAAATCTCCCTGCTCCCCGCTATGGCGGCGGCGGCTGCGAGGAGGAGGGGGATTTTCCAGGTTTCCATCTTCCTTAGGTCGTGGTGCCTCCTGCTGACGGGCTGCGGGACGCTCCGGCCCCGGGACCCCCGGGCGGGCCCCGTTCTCTGCTGCTCCGGTGCCGCGGAGGGGGGGTCTCCGTCCCCCCGCAGCCCCCCGGGACCCCCGGGCGGGCCCCGTTCTCTGCTGCTCCGGTGCCGCGGAGGGGGGGTCTCCGTCCCCCCGCAGCCCCCCGGGACCCCCGGGCGGGCCCCGTTCTCTGCTGCTCCGGTGCCGCGGAGGGGGGGTCTCCGTCCCCCCGCAGCCCCCCGGGCCGCCGGGCTGCGGCAGCCGGGATTTGTCCCCACGGCCGCGCGGTGGCGCCGTTGTCCCGGGAACGGCGCCGCGGGAAGGGGCGCGCGCCCGTCCCACCGCCCGTGCGCTCCTGCTCCTGCTCCCCGCAGCTCGGGGGCTTTGTCAAACTTTATTCACGTTATTTATATTGTATGTATGTGTATCATGGTATTTATCATGTATTTATATATTATCTATACAACACCTACAATCTATTTATAATATGTTCTGTTATTTTCAATTGCCACTCTGGAGTGAATCTTGGCAAGATCCATTTGACCTAAATACTACATTTTTTAAATAATAAGCCTAAACAGCAGCAGCAGCACTTTGCTTCTCCCCTGTGCAGGTAACAACAGATAACACAATTGGTGCCAGTGAGAAATAGCCACTGCATTCTGCATCTGTCCTGATTCCTGGGATCGAGCACAGCCCTCAGAGTTTCCAGTCTGGCCCAATGAGGTCGGTGCCTCTCTGAGGCATAACTAATCTGGACATACGGGCTGCTGCTTTATTCCTTTCAGTAACTGCTTGTGGCCGTTAAAGCTTTTCATACTTAAAAAAGATGAAAGTCAATCCCCAGAAAATTCAGAAACTGGTAACAGTCTCTGTGCTGGAAGGAGTGGAGATGAGAAGACTTTTGATTTGTAATTTGTGGCCTAACAAACTAATTAAGAAAGAACAAAATAATAATGGAAGCTTTGTTGATTTTATTTAACAGAAAATCCAAGTTGGTTAATTTTTGCTACATGGCTTTAAATGCAGACTGTGGGGTGCCTGAGACCTCCCCAGCCTCACTAGGGAGCGGGTGAGGAGCTCCCCTAAAAGCTATAATTAGGAAGGCAGTGATTTCCCCATAAATTTTTATTTTTGAAGAATTTTAAATGGCCCAGTGTTGTTCATAGAGCTTTCTCCCTCTCTCCTTTGCTGCCTTCCTCCCTCCCAAGTTTCTCTAATGTGGGTCATGCCTCCCTATTTGCAGGTGGCACAGCACAGAATCTGCATTTTTCTTTTTCAAAGTTAAAGTGTCTTTGAAATATGGTTTTGCATCTAATGCAGAATGCAATAAGAAGACTTTAAAGAGCTTCTGACGCCTTGTGGAAAAGTGAAAAACATTCTGTTGAGAAACAATCCTGCTGGGCTGTCTTATCTGCTGTTCCCTTTGCTCATTTTTGATAGCAAGGGGCACTATAAATATATGTAACTATACATAAAAATGAGAAACCTTGGCAACCAAAGAGAAGGTTGGTTGTTTTCTCATGTTCCTTCACTGTGGGCAGGTGGGTGAGGGTAGACAGAGTTCATCAGTCTTGTTTTATCTTTACAGCTACTGTGCTGCTGCTGTGGCCGTTTGTCGAATGTTGGACTGAAAGGGAGTCACGTACCAGTGGATTATTTTTTCCTAGAGGTATTTGTTAACCCTCTAAAAATAGCAGCAGTGGTTTCTGGAGCACTCTGACAAGGTTGGCGGTGGAACAGAAATGAAGCGATGCTCGGGAGCTGGAGGACAGGAGCTGCCATATGGCGATGGGGGCCAGAGCTGCACACCGCAGCTTCCCGGGCAGGGCAGGGCAGGGCAGGCAGCAGAGCAAGGCAGGGGATGGCTCCCTGCTTCTGCTGGGCTCCAGGGGATGGCTCCCTGCTTCTGCTGGGCTCCAGGGNTCTGCTGGGCTCCAGGGGATGGCTCCCTGCTTCTGCTGGGCTCCAGGGGATGGCTCCCTGCTTCTGCTGGGCTCCAGGGGATGGCTCCCTGCTTCTGCTGGGCTCCAGGGGATGGCTCCCTGCTTCTGCTGGGCTCCAGGGGATGGCTCCCTGCTTCTGCTGGGCTCCAGGGGATGGCTCCCTGCATCTGCTGGGCTCCAAGGCAGAGCAGCGCAGCTGTCCTGGTGTTGTGCTGGGCTGCTGGGTCACTCTGAGGTTGCTGGTGGGCAAAGCCCTGCAGGAGCCAGGCACACAGACCACAGGGACCGCTTCCCTGTGATGATGTCCGAAACCCCTGACAATTCCTTTGACCCGCTCTGCAGAACACAGGTATTGCCTTGTGGAACTAATAGAATTGCTGTCACCATTAATGGGACACCACACAGGCAGATGTCTGCTATGAGGAGCGACTTTGATTCCAAATGACTGGGCAAAAGAACCTGCTTGATCCCTTGCCTTCTGACGGCTCTTGCAAAGAAAAGCTCTGTCATGAGCCCAGTAGAGTGTGCTGAGAGGGACTCAGCCCCTGTACAGTGGATGGAAAATCCAGATCTTGGAGCCTGGGCTACAGAGAAGACCTGGGGTCCCCTGCCGCATTGCTGGGGTTCTGTAGACGGAACCTGCAGTGCTGCATTGCTGAGCTAAGTGCTCCTTGGCTGTTAAGTTTTCCAGTAATTTTCCCAGGCAAACGATGCACCTGCCATGGCCTCAGGAGAAAATGTTTATTGCCATATCCATCCACTGTTCAGAAAAAGAAAGTTATTTTGGCACTGAAATACTGTATTCCCCTCCAAAACTGTACCTTGTTCATGCTGTCATAAACGGGAAAACTTAAACCACAGAAGGTGGGCTGAAACCTCTGTCAGGTGTTGCAAGATGTGCTTTCCTGTCATTAGCATTTTCTGAAGTAAGAGCCCTTCTACAGAAATTCTTGAGTGCATTATTAGCAAGTCACATGGAAAAGAACTGTTTGGACAAAGGACAGCTGGTTTCCAGCTCAGGTCTGCCAGGACTGCTATGAACGGCTGAGTGATGTGTGACAGGCATCCTGGCAGGGCAGGCCATGTGAAAAATGCCCCTTTTCAGTAGCACAAAGCAAGAAGTTGCCTGGTAAATAAGGCAGTTCAATTTCAAATCAAGGGTTAGTTGGGCAGCCAATATGAAACAGGTCTGTACACTCCAGAGTGGTAGTGTGAGTGGGTACAAATCACAGGTAATGTTTACATGGAACTGCAACTCTTTGAGATGCCACCCAAGGCTGATGGGATGTCTTTTAGGAACTTGGAGTATGTATGGTTTCCAGACATCTCTTATTTAATATTAAGACCCCTTTTTCTTTGCTTTCCTGCACTTGTGACTTGATATTCTTTGAAATTATGAAGTGACATACAGGTATGTTCTGCACAGAGCAATCCAGCTGTGCTGGGTGAGTGGGCTCAGACACCTGCACAGTATCATTCCCCTGTCACCAGCTGATGGTGGTATAATTAGAAAAGTCATTAATCCTTGCTCAGCAGTGCTAGAAACTATTTATAGCAAGGTAGAAAGCCCTGCACATGGGGCTAGGGTGGGTATGGAAATTGCTCCTGATGCCATGTATCTTGTGGGGCCCAAATCGAGAAGGGAATTTGCTTCCAGGAGGGAACTTCCCTTTCTGACCCTATGGAGACAGTGCAAACTGTCTCCCCTGACTGAGATATCACCCTCTGAGCCCAGACATCCCCTGCAGGCTGTCACCATCACAGGCTTGGAGGTCCTGGGAGGCCCTGTCCTCGCAGCTAGTCTGCATCTCCCACTGCTGTGGCTGTCCTGCTAGACCACTGATAGCCACTGGCCTGATTGACCGAAGCCCCAGCCATTTCCTGTGCCAGCAGCACCGCAGCAACAGAGGGTGGGCAGAGCAAACTGGGAGCACACCTCCATGTCTGCACTGCTGCCCAAGGCTGGCAGATCACGCCTGCATTCTACCTCCTGCTCCTCACACCTGGGCTCAGCCATCAGGGAGTTTTTGAGATGTGCTTTGGCTGGTAAGGGCCCATTACTCACCTTTCTTCCCACTTGGGGACTGCTGCGGCAGCTGTACCTGTTCATTTGGTGTGTTGCTGCTCTCTGCCTCCAGACTGATGCTGGTAGTGTGGGCAGAGCTTGGTCCCTGGGTGTCTGAGCCAGAGGAGAAACTGGGCCATTGGCGATGCTCAGTGAGTCACAGGAGAGGGAAGCTATTTACAGGCTTCCAGGATGAAGCTCAGCCTAGGCTAAGGTCCATGTTTTTCCTGCACAGGAGTCAATATTTCCGCTTGAGGGCTTCCATCATTTCCCAGTGCCTGGGCTTTGCCTTGGTGCCTGCCCACTGCTGCCCAGGGCAGCTGCTGTGAGAGGGGTGGGAGGAACTCTGAACTTTCTGAAGCAGCAGAAGAGGCTGCGGTGGAGAACTGCGGGATGTTGGACAGCGCGCAAGGAGCCTGGGGAGCTGGTGCAGAGGTAACCACTGCTTGGAAGTGGAGCACTGCAGGCAGCTGCGGGAGTGGGTGCTGGTGAGGTGCTGGGGGAGCTATGGAGCTGTGCTGGGGTCAGCTGAGGTGGCATCATTCAGAGAAATGCTCCCGTTGTCAAGTTAAACACTTCACTGGGTTTTGCCTAGTGAGGCACAAATCGCTTGTCTGTGTGCTGGCAGTCAGGCAGCACGGTAACCACAAGGGAAATATGTTTCTGTCTGGGCTTGCTGCATCTTCCAGGCTTTGCTGGAAGGATTTCTCAAAGAAAGCATAGAATTAGTTTAGTCTCTGAGATTAGTGGACCAAGCCTTGCCCTCCTTGGGAACGGGACTGGAATCCCTCTCTGAGAGGTCTGATTGGCAGCTGCTCCCCTCTGCTGCTGCTGAGGTGGGCAACAGGGAGGAGGGACAGGACCTGTTGGAAATGGGGCTCCTGCTGTTTTGGCATAGCGGGAAGTCCCAGTGTTAGATTTCGCTGTCAGAAGGAGCAGTCAGGCTCTCTGGTGTGCCTATGGTGTGCCTGGATCATAAAAGGTGACCTCATAAATTGCATTTCCAAACATCTTCTCCTCTCTGGGAACGATGGCATTGTTCCCAGTGTTTCAGGCTGGGACTGCCTGGGGCTCTTTGTTCAAACTCCCTGGGTGCTGCAATTCTAGCACAGAGCTAATGATGATGCTTTGCCAGAGCCTGAGATCCTGGGAGGCGGCTGCAGATCAGCCTTTTGTTATCCCGAGGATTAAAACTGCAGTTGGGGATAAGCTGATGAAATCAAAGTAACTTATCTAGGGATATCCCGTGGGCACATTCAGCAATGTGATGGAGCCAGGGTCAGCCACTGCTTCAGGCTGTTTCAAACAGCACCAGCAGCGGGAGGACCCACAAACCTCAGTGAAAAGGCACCGAATATTTTAAACACGCTCAGTAAACTTTGTTTTGCAAAGAACCTGCTGCTGCCTGCTCTGATTTCACTGCTGAATGTCAGGAAAGGGGAAGTCCAAAGTGCTTCGTGCCACAGAGGAGCATCTGAGAGCTGGCTGTCGCAAAGGCACGGGGACTGCTCAGGCCCAGTGATGGCTGCTGACAGCTCTGGGGGTGGGTGGGCTCCTCGCTGTGTCACACCTGGGCAGCCCCTGGGCAGCTTCACACGTGCTCATGGCCGCAGGGTTTGGGAACTCTGATGCAAAGTTTTCTCAAGCATCTTTCTGCTTCCTCCAGATCAGCCCAGGACCTGCTGCGCCCAGCACCAGTGCTGCTTTGTGCTCTGCATCAATCTGCCATCTCTGCTCTTAACAGAAACAGGAACTGGATTTGGGAAAGGAGTGACACAGAACTGGAGGCAGCTTTCACCTGCCCACAGCCATTTGCGCCAGTGTCACCGGCTGCTCTGTTTGTCTCGTGTCTCATTGGAAATGAAGTCCCAGTTCAGGCCGGGTTTGCTGCAAGGATGTCTGATAAACAATGGGTAGGTAACTGTGCCCTTGCCTATGGTTTCCTCTCCTCTTGATTTCCCCATGTCTGCCAGCGCAGGAAATGGAACCTGGAGAGCACTATATAGGCCAAGGGAGGGAAGGGAAATAGAAAATGCCAACAGGAACACCAGATGTTGTTGCACTGCATGGTGAAGCACCATTTCGCCTTAGAATTCACTCTGAATCTGCAGGCTGATGTCAGATTGTTCCAGGGGAAGGCTTGGAACGATGTCCCCTGGAGTATGTGGCATTCACGGCATGTCAGTTGTTTTAGTGGAATGAGATAGAAAGTAGATTTTTAAAGTGCAAGGTGCAACTCCTTTCAGCAATCCCCCTCTGTCTGACAAGGTGACCTACTCCCAGTCCTGGTGCTGATGTTCTTGGGCAGGTTTTGCAGTGTCCTTTGGTGTGCTCTGATGTGCAAGCACTGAGCTGTGAATACACACAAGAGCTGGGCCTGCCGGTGCCTCGTGAAAACCAAAGTACTAATTTCCCTTTGCTTACTTCCCTTCCACTGGTGCCTTTGCCATGCCTGACCTGTGCCATTGCTGCTGATTAAGAAAACGGCTTTAAAGAAGTTGGTTTCTCCTTTTCCCCCACTGGGGAAAGGGGGGGTAAAGAGCTTTTATACAAAAGGAGACAGATAGAGCTGCAGAGCCTGGTTCTCTGTTATCCTCTGGGCTCTTTGCAGCCCCAACACTGGGGGTCCCATGTGGGGAACCCCCACAATGCTGTTGTGCTGGGCATGGGCTGTGCCTTTGGCTCTGCTAGGGGGCTTGGCTCACTGCACACCCTGATGTTTAATTAATGTCAATTAATTTCTGACCAGATAACAGGTCCATATTTAATCTGTGATTGAAAAATATTTTGCTGAGCAGCTCTGTGGGGTGATGGTTTCTGGACCATATGCTTGCCATGGGCAGTGCATAGCTTGGCTTTTGGGAGGAAACAGGGCTGGTGGAAGAGTCAAGTTAATCAATGTTACTGCCCACCAGAGTAAAACCAGAGAGAAATGGATTTTTTCTTATGGAAGGAAAAAATGTGGTGTTCCCATAAAAATAAAAGGAATCTGAAATAATTCATAGCCATAATATGTGTGAGAGGAAGGGTGAGATTCCTCTGGACAAGGAGGTTTGATGGGAAATTCAATTGCTCCCTTAGCGGAAGGTCTGTGGACATCTCCTGTGAGGCAGAGAGGTTTGTACCTCCTTCTCTAGACAGAGTAATCCAGGCCCACAGAGGGTTGGAGATTATCGCAGGGGCTGTGTGTGCTGCCCGGTCCTGGCAGAGAGGGTGTGCAGCAATGAGGGGTGAGAGCAGAGCAGTCTCACAGGCAGAGCCTGGCAGCCTGACCAGGCTGCTCCAAGGGGCAGCGCACCCTGCCTGGCTCAGGGTGCTGCGTCCATCGGGCCTGGAGGGTGTGCAGAGCCAGGCTGGGAGTGCTGGGAGTGCAATGCCTGTGCAGTGGCACTGGAATGTCTGGAGAACTGGCCCAAGATGTTTTCAGAGTGTTTCCTTCCCAGCCAGCGTTCACTCATCTGTCCCGATCTCCTGCATTCAGAGGCATCGTCAGAGGCAACAACGGCACATCCAGAGCCTTTCCAGGAAGGAATCAGCTCCAGTTTGTGATTTGCTTTGTTCCATGTCTGTGGTAACCTCTCCTTCTTTGGAGAATAAGATTTTAAAGAGCTTTTGAAAATGATCAAACCCTTCAGCTTTGCTACTGTGATTAATCAATCACAGCTGTTGCTTTACAGTTCCTTGTTTTGATGCATTTTGGGTTGTTCCAAACTTAGCCCAGCTCAGGGCCAGGAAATATATTCCTGAGCCCTGCAGGGTGCTGGGATGGAGCAAAAGCTGAATTTTCAATGTTATTTCCGACACTTCTTGTGCCGATGCTGCCATTCACTGCTAGTGAGCATGGCATGCTCCTGGGAATTATATAATCCTGAAAAAAATGTGAAGAAAAGATTTAAGAACTGACTCTTCCCTGGATGGAAGCTGCATCATTGCAAATATTGTCTGCTCTGCCCTTCTTAGAACTGAAGTATCTGAGACTCCGGGTGGCATCTCTAAGGAGTTTGTGTCAATTTTGGAGGCTTAGTTGCATGGCTTAAATGCTCCTTAGCACTTATTTTTTTACAGCTAAAGAGCCAAGCAGGATCATGAAGCTCAGATAATTTGTAAAACTGCTGTCAAGCAGATTAAGCTGGAAATGGAAAATTTGCTGGTGAAGTCTTTTCTCTTCTTTCTAATGTTTGTGTGATAGAGGGTGATTTAAAGTCCATTTTGCCACTAAGGTGAGGCCCCACATATCTGGTAGCAAAAGAACAGTGGCATGGCTCAGCCCACTGCATTGCACATACAAAATCCTTGAGACTGTGTGCAAAGTGTATTTAATAGAAACAAATCAAACTACACAGACTCACTTCTTGAAGGTCCTGACAGCACCTCCTTAGTGCCCCTCAGCTGTGGTAGTGCTGGGGATGCTTGCAGAGCTCTCACAGGCCCATTCAGCCATTGGTCTGTGATGTGTGCCACATCTGCTCCCTGAAAAACGTGGATTGCTGAAGGTGCAGCATTTTTAGCAGACTCTGGCAAAGCTGACACCTGGACAGTAAAGCAGTTTGATGAGAAAAGGGAGAGGCCTGTTACCTCCCTGATTAGCCAAATGTTCAGGAGGGGAATGATGTGCTCTTAGTTTCACCTGGCTTTGGAAGCAAAGGCAGAAAGGAGCCTTTCCGTATCTTGACATGCAAGACGAGTTTGCCACAGTTCCTCTGGGGTGCAACCTCCAACTACCTTGAGCTGCAAAGCCTTTAAGCCATCTCCCATCCCCTGTGGAGAGCCAGCAACCTCATCCCCACCGAGGGATGTTATAGGGACTGAGGGAGGTGGAGCAGAGCCAGATGAACTGCCTTTGTCCTGCTTGTTAGCACAGCCTAACTCCTGGAAGCACAGGCCTTGAGGTACTACGTGTCTCTAATCCATCACATCCCCCATTTCTTACCTCACCTGCAAGGCTCATCTGCTGTCAAATGAGGCACCTGCCAATTCCGCAGAGCTAGGACAGAAAGCCTCCCTGGTACCAGCTAGTCCTCGTCCTCTCTGTTGTAGGCAGAAAGGAGGGCAGCAAGATGCTATTGCCACAGCAGGTGTGCGTTGGCAGAGGGGTGGTGCATGGGACTGTGCTCACCTTCAACCTGGGCTTCCAGGACTGTCAGGCTGCATTCTGAAGAGGCTTTGCCTGGGGATATTGCGCACAAAGATAAGGGAAATCCACCTTATTTCCAGATTCAGGCATTACGGGATTTCAGAATGGGGAGAGAGTTTGGTTTGAGCCTGACTTTGCATCACAGACTCCCAGACACCTGTGCCTGGTGCTGTGTTAGGGATTGTCTTTCCATTGTGTAGTTTGCAGGGGTCTGTGTCCCTGCAAGGATTTCTCCTTCCCGTTTATTGCCTTGCTCTGATCCTTGCCCTGGTCCTTTGCTCTGACTCTGGCCTGGGGCACTTTTTCATTGCCCGCTGCCTCCCCTGAGGCCATGACCAGCCTCTGACTGAAGATGAACCCATCCTGTTCCCTTTGGTATCTGCTCTCCTCCAGCCACTGCTTTGAGGAAACCGTTCCTGCCCATGCAGGGACTTGCCTCCCACTGTCCCTGCGTGCTGTGTGTGGTGGGCACCAGCAGTGCCAGGCATGCTCGCTCCATAAATCCAGGGTATTAAAATGAGTGTGTCATCTGCAAAAGTAAGAGTCTGGAAGTATGTTACCCCTGGTGACTGTGATACCTTTCACAGCCTCTGCCCTGCAAATCAGATATGCACATCCTTCTGTTTTCACAGTGGCAAGAAACACAGTCACGGAATGGCTTGGGTCGGAAGGGATCGTAGAGATCATCCAGTTCCAACCCCTGGCCATGGGCAGGAACACCTTCCACCAGACCAGGTTGTTCCAAGTCCCGGCCAAGTTGTCCTTGAACACCTCCAGGGATGGGGCAGCCACAGCTTGTCTGGACAACCTGTGCCAGGGCCTCACCATCCTCACAGGGAGCAATCTCTTCGTACATCTTATCCAAATCTCCCTTTATTCCGTTCAAAGACGCTCCCCCGCGTCCTGTCGCTCTCTGTCCGTGTCAGACCTGTCCCCGGGGTGGCGGCCAGAGCGGACGGCTCCGTTGTGCCGGACCTGCTCGCGCCGGGGGCTGCGGGGGCTGCGGCGCCCTGGGGCTGCG